>JAVJGG010000050.1:7124400-7186486 GCA_035590195.1 Aviceda cuculoides
ACTGAAAACATCAGGGTGTTATCAACATTCTTCACATACTGAACTCAAAACACAGCACTGCACCAGCTACTAGGAAGACAATTAACTCTATCCCAGCTGAAACGGGGACGTTTCCTGAATCCCTTTCCTGCTATTTCCCACTCCTATTTTTAGCAAAGCTCTTAACCAAATAGATAAAACTAATTAACCCACAGAATGAATATCGAATGGCTTTAAGTAGCATCCAAGTAGTAGTATGAATTTGAATAGTCTTTTTTTTCCTTTGTACATACTTGGTAACTAGCTAATCTAATGTAATAAGAATACTAAAAAATAAAGGCAGAGCGTATCAACAAACTTGGCAATGAGGAGTGTCGTGCTATTCACGAAAGTGTGGTCAGTCTGTATGGCTTTAATTCTCTTAAAGATTTCTAAACTTGATAATGTGTTGGGAACAGTGTTTCTTTTGACTTCCTCAGTGGTGTTGTCCTGTTCCTTTCAGGTCTAACTTAGAGATATTCTAGCAAGCCTTTTCAGAGTGGCTGATCTGAGCTTAGTGCCTGCTGTCAGTTACTTGTGCTGCTGCTTCATTTGCAATGAATTGTGCAGCTACTAGCTGTCCTCATCACTGCTTAGCAAAACAGCATGGGATTCTGGAAAAGAGAATCAAGGAATATGTGAAAAGAAAAAAACCAACAAAATCATGTCTAGACATATGCAACCTCAGTGTTAAGATTTTCAAGGAGACTGAAATCTTCCCTTTGAATGAATGTATGTGTATATATGCCATGGAGCATCAGGTTTAGCTCTGTAGTTAAGCATGACCTGTGCTTTATTTGAAGATCAAGGTTTCCATTTCTTGGTTATATGTGAAGAAAATGATGTATTACTGCATAAGGCTGCTGCAAACTTCACTTCCTCTTTGAATAAATGATAATTTTACAAGGAAGACTGTTTATTAGGTTTACATTTCTTTTAAAAGTAGATTCTTTAAGAAACTTAACTTATTTTGCCAGGCTTTTTATCAGTCCAATTGATTTCATTTGAAACATTAAGGCGTCTTGAATTTTCTAAATAATTTAAACTCAGTGCAGTCATTGGCCACATTGATAAAGCCTGGTTTGTTTTTCCCCCCCCAATTGATGGTCTTTTTTTGCTGTTATTCCTAAGTGAAGAAAATATGTTCTGCAATAAAAGGTAACAATCTTTTTCACAGTTTCATTTTTATTTCAAGATCTAGTTCTCTGTTTTATTCTTTAGCCATTGCAGCACTTTTCCCCTCAGTTGGAGAACTGCTTCAATTATATGTGTATCAATTCAACTAAAAGACTGAGAAGCACAAAAATTTCACAACCTGTGAGTCTCCCTTTGAGTAGTGAGGTCATTAAGAGATATGATGCAAGAAATTATGTTTGCAGCGTGCACTGGTAGATTGGCCTAATTACTATGTTTTTTGAATTTGATCCACTTGGTAAAAATCTATATTTATTTGTAGTAGTTCACACAGAAGGATCTGGAAGTGCTTATATTGAGATGACGTTTACTGTAGTATAGGTATTTACACAGTGGAAATGAGCAGAGACTGGCATTACCAATACTAAAGGCAATAGAGCTGGGTGAAATATAGCAGCTATTTTGGAGAGCTATTAAATATTTTCAAGAAAGTAAAGGAGTAGCTACTGCAACAGAGATGACTAGAAGGTGGATTTAATCAGGCAGACAGTAAATGGTCCAACCAAGGCAAGTTTTAAGTTCTTGCACAAAAAGGCCACACATGATTGGAGCTTAACTTGTACCAGACTGACAGGGCATATACCTACCATAGGGGATAGCGACACAAGACAGTCACGAGTCTTATAGAGTCACGAGAGAGAATTAGATTGTATTGGAAATGTGAGACCATCTCAGGTCATCCAGGTCTTGACCAAGCAGTGTATAGGCATGAAGTGCTGATGTAGAAACCTAAGGTAAAAATTGCATGAGAAGCTCTGATCCCGTCATAAGGATACAGTCCTGAACAGCTGGTGTTTACTGGTGGGAATTAGGTGCAGCAGGGGAACACCTAGGAAGATCTTTACTACCATAGTGAGGATTATTAAAACCATTCTTTAGGAGTTCTGTCTATTTTTCATATATTTGTAGTACCAGTTTATGTTACCAGGTACTCCCTCAAATTATGCACCATTGACCCTGTTGAAAAGCTTCACAGAAGTTTATGGATGAAATACTAAACATAGGAATTTTGATGTAAGTTGACTGCCATTTATGTTCTCATATAGAAATTTTCTTACTGTTCAGAAAGCTTTTAGTGATCTTATTTGTTAGTTAGTAAAGATAGAGGCCTGTTAATTTACAGCATTTTTTTGGTTGTGAAAACTGTGTATAGATACAGATGAAGAAGTTAGATTGTAATAATAAGTAGAATGGTAATAAGTCTGTTGTAAGTTTGTTGAAAATGATTTGCAAATCCATTTTAATGCATTAGTTGTTATGGTTCAGAACTGCTTACAGTCTGTATGCAGTGTAGACCGAATAAAACATAAAAGGCATAACTCAGTGTGCTTTGCTGTGTGTGTTATTTCTTAACAAAATACCTCCCCATGTTCTAGAAATCTAGTAAAAGGGACAGGTATTAATTGGGCCTTACAAATATATTCTTTTCTTCTAAAGATGTTCTTTATGAGACAATTTTTGCCTGGACCTTCTGAACTGCAGTCTAATAAAAGATCAGAGATAAAATCAAACCAGCTCTTCTTGCAGTATCCTTTAAATGTCAAGAAAGAGGAAGACATATGTTAGTGTGCACCAGTGAGAAGAGACTGGCTCTGTCTTCTCTGCAACATGCCTTTAAGTAGATTAAGACAGCAATTAAAGCCTCCCCTTCATCTTTTCTGGACTCAACAAATCCAGTTTTCTCAGCCTCCTTTCACAAGTAATATGCTCAACTTCCTAATCACCTTAAAGGACCATTATATTGAATGCTACTTTTTGTGAGACAATTGGGGAAATTGTTTTTTGACTTTACCAAATATCACTTGAAAGAGTTTCCTGCCTTTTTCAGAAGATCTTAAGTAAACCAGATAGATTGACAATCAAACAAGAGAGCAAGGTTTGATGATCATAGGCTCATACATTTCTAACTTATGCGTAAGCATACTTGTGATTTCTCGAAAAGAAAAGAATTTCAGTTCTTAGTATCTTGTCTAGTTATCTTCGTAAAATCCATTATAACATAGTTCATCTACATCCAAACTGGAACTCATTCTAAACCAAGCCACCTTCAGAGCCAGCTAATAGAAAAGATCTTGAATTGAGGATTTCTTTTTGCCATACTTACTAACTGTGACCATCACTATGAAAAAGAGACTTCAAACGATGTAAGTCACGATGCAGAAGCTCTCTTCCCCATAGTTTATTGGTAGATTATCAACAAAAAATTGAATGGTGGCTGTGTTTTTCTTTGCCAGTGTTGGACTTCCAGTGGAATTCAGGTTAGAAGAACTGATGATGAGGCAGTGACTTATCACTACTACAAAGATCTGTAGGTCTCTTGCTATATCACAAGCATACAGAGAGAATTAAAATATATTTTTGAATGTTAAATCTTTGTAATATAAAATCTAAAATAAATCATAGAATCATAGAATAGTTTGGGTTGGAAGGGACCTTTAGAGGTCATCTAGTCCAACCCCCCTGCAGTGAGCAGGGACATCTTCAACTACATCAGGTTGCTCGGAGCCCTGTCCAACCTGACCTTGAAAGTTTCCAGGGATGGGGCATCTACCACCTCTCTGGGCAACCTGTGCCAGTGTTTCACCACCCTCATCGTAAAAAATTTTATTCCTTATCTCTAGCCTGAATCTACCCTCTTTTAGTTTAAAACCATTACCCCTTGTCCTATCGCAACAGGCCCTACTAAAATGTTTGTCCCCATCTTTTCTTATAAGCCCCCTTTAAGTATTGAAGGGCTGCAACAAGGTCTCCCCGGAGCCTCCTCTTCTCCAGGCTGAACAACCCCAACTCTCTCAGCCTGTCCTCACAGGAGAGAGATGCTCCAGCCCTCTGAGCATTTTTCTGTCCCTCCTCTGGACCCGCTCCAACAGGTCCGTGTCTTTCTTGTACTGAGGACCCCAGAGCTGGACGCAGTACTGCAGGTGGGGTCTCACCAGGGCAGAGCAGAGGGGCAGAATCCCCTCCCTCCACCTGCTGGCCACCCTGCTTTTGATGCAGCCCAGGATACGGTTGGCCTTCTGGGCTGCGACCTCACATTGCCGGCTCATATCCAGCTTTTCATCCACCAGTACCCCCAATTTGGAGAAAGTTAAAAATAATACAGAAAAACTCACATCAATTCCTACTTGCCACAGCATAGTAAATTTCGTATTTCATTACGGAGTTCATTACCTCTATTATTTAATCACATGATGACCATTTATAGTAGGAACAAAAGCTAGTTTTAAAATGCAGACGAATAATACTGGAGAAAAAAAATAATAATCTTATAAAGCAGAAAGGAAAAAGAAACATTTCCTAATGATATACAATGATACTGTAAACTTATTTAAGTCTTAATTAAAATCTTGGAAAATATACCAAAGAAGTAATTTCTTTAGACTTCTGTGACTAATTCTTCTTACTTTTTTCATAAAACCTTTAGGTTCTGAGTCAATGGAAAATATGTCTAAGCTTTGATATTCTGTACTACCCCCCCCCCAGGTTTACTCAAGTCTAACATGAAACTCTCAGTTCAACAAAGTTTTTATTCAATCCAGCATTACTTTTAATTACTATTGCCTTCTGAAAGTGCTCTTTAAAAAAAAAGCAAACATTTTATAAATTAGGGGAAAATTTGTGCATGGCTTCTTTCTTTTTTATATTTCAATACTGTTAATATTTAGCTGTAAAGATTTATTTTCCAAAATACTTTTAATCACTTGAATTTAATTTATATGAAACACAAAGCTTGTTTTAGACCTTAAATGGTGATTAATTTGAAGTTAGTGGCTGGTTTAAAGCTGACTCTAAAGTGGGAATCAGTATTGCACATGGGACTGACTTGCTTCTAGTATACAACCTGTTTCAGCTTCTGTAAGCTTATATGTGCTTAGACAATTTCTACAGAAATCTGTATTTCAAATACAAAATTTTCAATATTAGAGGACCTCGACACTACAGATGTACTGCCTTCCATGCTGTTAAGAACAATAACCTGATTTAGTTCAGACTGTATGGTCTCTTGTCATGAGGTGAAAAAGGATGGTAGAATAAATCATTCTTACAATTAGATAGTTCACTGAAGTTTTCCAATATTTTCCTAGTCACCCTCTCTTGGAAGTCATATTATCTTCATATGACTTGAAGTGGAATATCCTATCAGGTTACCATATGAAACTGAATAGGCATAAATTTATAGCAAGAAAAGAAAGGAAACCATATGTATACCAGCAAATCACATGAGCACACATGCACAAACATGTATGGTCTTAAAACTGTAGATTCACAAAATACACACACACACACACATGTATGCATGTATATATGTACAGCATCTCCTCTCTGCCTCCAGGTTACATTTATGAAGTAGGGACACTAATGGATTCTCTTGCTTGCGTTGCAGCCCCTGCTCAACAGTTAACTCTGGGAGCACGCCAGAAGAAGCAAGAAGCTGCACGGTTTGGACGAGCAGACTCTAAAATATTCCAGCAGAAGAAAGTCTCACACTCTGTGGTTTCGATACAGAACTTCAGGCTGGTTGAGAGTGTCAGTTCCAGCATGAGTTCGATTAAGATGAAGACGCATGACACAGCGGTGGTAATCTGTCATACACTGATGCTCAGAGGGTTAGTCACCAGGAAAAAAGCAGTGAGAAATGAAGGAAGGTAGACAAATAAAACTATCGTGATCTACTGAACAGAAGGGCTTGGAACACAAAAAGGAAGAGATTGCCTCCTGTTATAATGACAATACTTTTAATTATATATACTCAATGAAAAATAAACTATTAGAGAGAGAGTAAAATACTTCCAATTAATGGCAGTAATGTAATGTTCAAACTTAAATGAAGTATTTTTCCCTTGAGGGTTTTACTGTACTATTTTATTTAGCTTAATGTAATTTAAATTATAAACAGAATAGTTTTGTAAGCCCCCAGAGAAATGTATTTTATTTATAATGTATTTCCTTTGAAGTGGTTACGGAAATCATGCTCTTCCTGAAGTCTGTATTTCACATACCACCTACTGCTGCAAACTAGTCCGACCTCACAAGTTAAACATGACCAGTCTGGTGAAGTACGTGACAAGAAAACTCAAGATTTTTTTAAAATGCCAGAGGACATAGAAATTTGTAACTCTGCAGACTAATAGCCTTCCCTCTGAAAAAAGGTATTGAAAGATCCTTGTTGATGAAAGTTATGTTTTTTCAGAGGGAATGGAACTCAGCCATAATCACTCCACTTGAGTTTTTAATGCATGTAATGGAAGAAGAACTGTTTACACTATACCCTAGGGGGAGTTTCAGCTGAGAGTAATTATATTTTGTACACTTAAATTTAAATATGCAAATAATTCCATTTTTCATTTAAATCACAAATCTTTAAAAAATTTAATTCTAATATAAAAAGTACACTTTCTTTCAGGCTGCAAATTACAAATGACCAGTTTGTGTCATCTTTTTTCCTCCAAGTAATTAAAATAATCTATTTATGAATAAATAAGCAACTGTGAATGAATAAATTGAACCCCAGTCTACATGCTTTCCTTATCATCAATAGCTACTGCATAGACTCAGTTAAACAATGTGTGACAAAGAGGAAATTGTCTCTAGAAAATTAATTTTGGCCATTAATCATCTTTTTAAAGCATAACAGTACCCTATCCTCATGGATGAACCATTAACTCAACATGCTAGTCATAGATATACAATGGTCTAAGCTGTGACGCTTCTCCTGAAATAATGTCAAGCCAAGTCACTTCAAAGGGACTAAGCAAGTAAGCACGCTAAGATTTGGCTGATTGTACAACTGCTTACAGCATGAACTCATGACAGCGGTAGTCACAAATTACATATGCTTTGAATTGGTCGTTCTTTTTGTGAAAGCTATTCTTCTCCTCTAACCTACTATCAAAATCTATAAAAATATAGATAAATAAATAAAAATATACATTCTCATTAGCTTTGGATTAAGAGCTTGAATCATTTTTCAAGGGATAATGTACAGGAACAAATATTTCTGTGTCACTACTCTATATAACAAGTATCAATGCTCTGCAGTTAAACTTCTGATTGAGTTAGATTTTATTAATATCGCAAAGTTTCAGGTAGGTATTTAAATGCAGAAAAAGTATTTATAGTCACATTTATGACTATATGAAACAAATATGAATAAATTTCAACACCTTTTTTTTTTTAAGTAATCGACATGAATATATTGCTGTACAAACCTTCTAAGACAAGACATTTCCTCTGGCTCTTAGATCAGACATTATCTAGTTCACACTTGAAAGTTACACCAATTGTGTTAGAATTTGCACTTTGTATTAGAGAGCAGACCTGTACCACAACCTTAGCAGACATCTATACTTTGCAAAAAGCTACTAAAGCACAAGCATTACTTGTGTTAAGTGACAAATGCATGTCATAGTGACCATTACCCTTGCATTTGAGGCAAGATTTTAAGATTCTGACAGCTCAAACAGTCTAGCTAGTGTAGATTTGCTAAGCAAAATGATGCTGCTCCTCTTGACTAATGTAACATGTTCAGATGAACTGACAAATTCTGTTTAATGTGCTGCACATTTGTGGGTAGTAAAACATGTTATTTTATTATTTCTTTACACATATCATCTCTTAAGAGCTAGCATGACAGTGTAGTGTAAATCTAAAGCAATCCATTAGATTTACTTGCATGAATGGCTTTGTTGTTCCTAATTTAGTATCAGAAAAAAAGAAGATACTAATTTCTGGCTTTCTGAAAACTTTTAAAATATATTTCTTATAGACAGATTATATGGTTTTGTGCTTTAACCCTTTATTTTTTGCTCACTGTTTCCCCACTGTCATATCAGAGTCTAAGTGACAAATAATATACAGGGAGAGACATGTGGATTGTAACAAAATCTGCAGAAGTTAATTATATGAATTCAGGTATTTTCTTTGTTACTTTCCTTTTAGGCTAAAACTGAATACAGTTCAATTCCAGTTCCTTTGGGGTACTCTGAATTTTGGCACGAATTAAAAAAATTTCCTGACAAGGAATAGTTGTGCCACTGATACCTACAGAAAGGACATTCTCCTCAGACTCAATATCCTCTCCAGCATAATAAATGCCTTTTGAGATTGCTTTTCTGCCTATCAGTTACAACTGGGGAAGATTCTGGATACTCAGAACAGAGAACATGAACCTCTTATTCAACCTAGAGCTAGCAACTCACTTATGAATTGTGACAATTAAAAGTTAACTACTCAACCAGAAAATTCATGTGTTTTCAGAATTTTATTCATAGAAAATCAGAAAAAAAACCCCAAAACCACAAACCCAAACCCACAACCTTTCACCTTACACAAAATACCTGAAAAAAGAGTAAGTAAAGCTGGAATATGGTCAACACAACATGAAAGGCAAAAACAGCTGTAACTGAATATGGCGAGCTGTGTAACAGTGTGCAAGATACCATGTCCTAATTTCAGGATATGAAAGCAGGGCTAAGCATCATTTCAGGATTCATCCAAGACATCCATTGTTAGTATTGAAGCCATAAAGATTCAGCCAGTATGCTATGAAAATGCTTTCCTGAGATGACTTGGTTAGCAGCTTTCTCCAGACAGAATTGAGTGACTGAAATCTCAAGACACTCCAGAAACAATCACAATAAACTGTCAGTGCCACAGTCCCTAAAGCAAGTATGTGAGGAGAGCCACTTTCTCTGCAAGGAGAGTGTGCCAGCATGGGTAAATACAGGCCGTCTAAACCACTGCTACATATCCATGTTTACAGTTCATTTCTACAAAATTAGAAATGTAAACCAAAGTGGAAGTTCTACAGAAATGTGTAAGGAATGTAAAAGAAACACCAACTATCATGTAGACATAAATGCTGCAGCCTACCAATTCATGTAAATTATTTTAAATGCTACTGCAACTGAGACATAAAACAGCATAACATACAAGGGAGAAAGCAGTCAAGTGATAATGAATTCTGGCAATTTAATCAGAACAATTTAGTTGTTTGCCTAGGTTTACTCTCGCAGAGGGAAATGACTTGTTGAAACTAAACCCAGCTAGCACATCAAAACCAGAAGTGAAAACATACTTTTCAAGAAACTGAATTTAACTTGTTAGATTCTCACCTCTACTATAGCAAGACTAAACTATTCTGCAGGGAAATCCTGGAGGTGGAATATCGGGTGCATTTTTTGTCTGATACTCATAGAAAACTTGAAGATTTTTGCAGAAGCTCAAGATGCTCAACAGGAATAACCTGAAGGCATCTTTCTCCTGATTACCAATAACATGATACTGCTCTACTCTTCTTAACCTGTTCATCCTAGCTCTTACCATGGCTAGCTCTTATTCTGCTAGCTGTGCAGTTGCGCGAGAAGCGCGAAGTTTGCCAGCTGCTTGAGAATTAGTTCAATTTCTCTGCCGGGTTTTGTGCCTAAGCTGAAATTTGCACCACTGCAGCTGCTATTAAAGTTAGCTGAGGTATGCCTACAGGAATCATAGGCATTGCAGTGTTCCCAGCACCCACAACAACTTACAATAGATGTGTCTGTTGATGATAAAGCACATCACAAACTTAGAGGGCCTTAATAAATGATTTTGTAGTCCATAAATTCCATAAGACTCTGATTTCTCAAAGTGAGCACTGTTGCCAAAAATCAGCTGTTTCCCAGTATGTTGAATACTTGGAACAATATAGTATGAATATATATATTTCTTTGAATTGTACCTACATGGTCCAGTGAGGAACATCAAAGCGGCTAGTTGGATCAGGCACTGTGTAGTTCTGTGAACTCCTCTTTTGGAAACAAAACTGGTAGTGTGTCAGCATGTAGGCTGCGAACAAAACAAAAGACGGAAGAAAAATTATTAAAATAGATTAAAGACACATGGGAGAGGTCCAGACACATAAGCCAAAAGGCCTCCTTTCGACCAAGAGAAGACAAAAGTTATTTATACTTTCTATTATTGAATAATATATATATTTTTTTCTTTTTTTAAATCTTGGAGACCTAGCTGAAAATAGAACAACTCAAGTGTGCATGTATCACACAGATCTGGAGCACTGGTAATAAGATGGTACTCAGAAGTGTCTGGGCTGCTCACACCTACCCCCAAAGGGCTATGTATGACCACAGTATTTTCAGATAATTTTTCAAACCCAGTGACCAAACTGGAGTGAAGATAACAGTTTCTCCAAGACAGCACTAGCTAGTCTGCAGCTGAGTCACCAAGAGAGCTTGGCTGGCTTGTGCCTGGAACTTGGCATCTCTGGGCACAGAGGGAGATGGGATGCTGAGCCCGCTCACAATCCAGGAGCAGCTTGACACAAGGGCAGAACTAAGAACTGGGCTCTCCTTTTCTTCCCCAAATTATGGAGTCTCTCAAGCTAACCAATTTAGAAAGCTGGTTTGGAATACTAATTTTCTTGTAAAAAATCTAAAAAGCTATAAAAATACCCCCCTGATGTATTCCATACATTATATATTCAGCTGCATTTAATATATTGTTGCTTTTAAAAGTTGACACAACTACAGAGGAAGCAAATATATCAATAATTAAAACCTAAACAACACACTTTCCTCTGCAAAAGTTGAAAATTCCTGAAGTCAGAAGTGTAGGAGAAGAATTAGCCACTGACTACCATGTTCCATTCTGTTATATAAAATTAGTACCAAGTCGAACCATGCACCATTATTATCCCATTTATTGCATGTCATTGCATCCTAAGGCTTCAAGACCCCTTTGAATAACTTAAACATAGAAGAGTGATTCTGAGTCTACAGATGCTCCATGTGTTTTCTCAGTATCTCAGCCTTTACCAGCATGCCAAAGGATTTCACTCCCAGGTGTTATAAAAAGGAGGCAGCAGACCAGAGAGAGAACACACTGGCTATGGTGGATGCTCAGTTTCTCAGGGAAAAAAAAAAAAAACAAACCCAAACCAAACCAAGAACAACAAAGTTGAGATTATTAACAAACAAGACTGAGACCATATTGCAGTTCATTTTCAGAATGGAAGAAAATACACATTTACTACCCATGTACCTTGCTGCACGCCAACACAGCACTTCTAACACAGCTCTGATATACCATTAATCATGAAGGTCTCTCCATCCTCTGGTAAAACACTCTCCTGGAAAACAGCTGTTCCCTCCACTAACCCTGCACAGCCAAGAAGCGCAATGCATTAGAGTGCAAGTGAATCTGAACACACTCTAACACCAAATGAAGAATCAAGAGGCTGTATTTGCAAAAATGAGTGGAAAGGAAGCAGATCAGATTAAATACGGTGAGGAAAGAAGAAATACGCATTATTTGTCTCACAAATAGTGCCATGCAACTCTTAACTGGAAGGAGCCTGGACACATCAGTGTGGCAAATCCTTTCCTAAAAACAGGCTTTGATACCCTCTCAGCCCAGATTTATGTTTAGATGAAAGACAACCGCTCCAAATTCATTTCCTGAAACATTTCTTTTCCTAGGCATTTCTGTGCTGAGCCGTTACCCCGCTACTCAAACACTCTGTTCCAGCCACTGCTCCCAGGCAGACAATGCACAGGAAGCGCAGCACAAGGAAATGCGTCTGCACCGAAGGTCACCGAGCAAAGAAAGCAAAACTCTCAGAAAGAAGCAAGAGGCAGCCAGGGAGCTCATGCACATCATTTAACTACCTCGCGCCTGCAAAGGGCTTTCACCCTGTAAAGTGGCGCAGAAGCTGTCGAAGAACATCGTGGAGCCTTTGGTGGGAGAGCTCGATCTTTTGGCTCAGGAAGGATGGTTCCAGACTTTTCAAAACAGCAGGTCTGGTTTCAGTACTTCACTACAGTGACACAGCAGTGAATCCACACCTTAGTAATTCATTTATTAAAAACGTAATTTGCACAGCATGTACCAATTACCGTTTAACTGAGGTCTCAAAAGGTCCTTGGTGAAACTCTACATACTGTCACCCATGAAACAACAATGAGAATTACACTTTAAGACACGTAAAAAATTAATTGTTTGACTATTTTTTATACAGAAAGTATAAAGGATGAAAAGTGTTTCTCATCCACAGTAAAAATGCAGAAAAATACTTTAAAAAAATCAGCTTCATGACCAAAGTCAGTTTCAAGTCACTTTTACACTTATAAGACTGCAAAACAATTGAAAAGGGAAGCCTCTTTTTACTTAGTTGAGCCTCCCTTTAGTTGAGGAATTACAGTTTCTGACAATTAAAACTGGAATTTTAATAATGCTTAATAATTTCCCTCATATCAAGTTATTATGTTTTTAGTTAGCAATAAACTAATTCATTATTAAATTAGCTTTCCAAGCTATTCTCAATAAAGAAATTTCTTCCCAGTAATTTTCTACTATATTTTAATTTTATGCTATTACTATCAAGAATCTAGTTTTACTCCCCTAACAACTCAGGTTGTGACTCAGAGCTTTTGAATTCATTGCCCTAATTTACAATAAACTAAGCCTCCTTGAATAAGCTTGTGCTGTTTGTATATTCAGCTACAAAACTAATAAACTCTACTCTTTATGAAAAACAATTAAAACGAGTTGACGATTCAGCTTGTGCAGAACATCAAGGTCCATTTGAAGCAACCGCATCAAAGTTTTATCCACACGCATCTTTCCACCTTGGTTCAATTTGATTCTTTTAGAGAAAGGAGAAAGGCTGTTACTTGACACAAAGCAGGTAGGTAGATGCCTATAGGTAGTGTGAGGGTGGACCTGTAATAGACATCATAAAACGCGGCTGCTAACCCCTTAAAATCAGGGAGGATGGAAACCTTATTTATTTGTATTTTACACCTGGAAAACAATAGTTTGAACCATTCCTCTGTGCTGATACAGTTGATTAGTTCTCCTTTATTCTTTCCAGGAGACTTGCCCCAAAAAATCCCCCAAAACCAACAACCTCCCCAAAAACCCACCCCTCTTATCAGCATGAATCCTGGACATATTTAAGCCAACATCAGCCACCTCCAACCTCAATTGCTATATGTCTATGCTTGAAAATTTAATTTGCAGGGTGTTTCCAGGCATTGGCACTCAATCTGTGCTCTTAAACTTTGAGACTGGTCCTAGTAGGATTTCAGCTTTGGCATGGTCTGGGAGGCAGCACGACCGAGGAACTTGAGTTCGGCTCTGCACATGTTGGCATGCTATGGAGAGGAGGGGACTGAGATCTGAGGTATTACAAATACATGCATGATTATGATACCTTAAAAGATGCTGCTGTCTGGATAGGTGGGCGCTCTGTGTTCCAGGTACAGAACTGAAGATCACATTTTATAACTTGTATGATTCCTTTCCTATATTCATGAGAATCCCTATGTAAAACAAGAAGTGCGCCTGTGTGCTGCCTTTAGCTTTTTATTTATTTTTGATAAAAACTCACTTGACACTAGAGTGTCAGAAAGGACTTTAAATAAGAGAACTACTTCTGTGGAAAGCAAAACACTGGATACAGTAATTTCTGCCTTGTTTACCTGGTAAGATGAATCTGCACACATTGACTGCACTGTGAAATTGAGTTCCTGCATTTATACAGAGGTGTATCACAAAGTAGGTTTCTCACTATCAGACTGGTAAAACTTCATACATAGTCAGGTGGGTATTTCACCCAAGTTTTCATCAACAGATAAAGATGATCTCATGGGTCCTTTTTTTTTTCTTCTAATGAACTTTGGGCAATTTTTGCCTTTCTGTGTGGAAAAAAAAGGTCTCAAAAAGTGGAGACACTTAGTTACTTATTTGTATTTTCTTGCCTAAATAATCTATTAAAAAATAAATCAAAACACTACACTTCACATTTATCATCCTAAAAAATGCCTCTAGGTGTACCTACACAGATAAAAGGTACCTTAATAATTTTATGGGTATAATCCTGATGACTTTATAAAATCAGGAAAAAAGCGTATTACAATATCAGCCCTGCAGCTTCTATTTCCAGTAGACTTTAAAGGGCAGAAATTCTTTTGATTCTTGAGCTTCAGGTATAAAAAAGTCTGCAAGCTGAAAGAGGTGTCTCTGACTCGCACTTCTTCTGTGGGATCTCATTAGAAAGAGGTTAGAATCATTCTGGACCAAGACAAGATCAAAGCTGGACACTAAGAGATTGCAACTGCAACGTTTGTATGCTTGAAGAGCACCTCTGCACCGATATGAGAGGAAAGCATGCTACACCTAGTTCAAGACAGAATTCCTTGCTGGGAACAGTTTTATTGTTGTTGTTATTAATTTATTTTCACATTCTTAGAGGTTTTTTTACCTTAAGGAAAGAGTCCGTTTATAAAAAGAGATTCTTGTACTGTTGACAAAAGGAATCAAGCCAGTTTCCAAGCACAAGCTACTGACTTGACTCCCAGCCAGCACAGGTCAGAAGTAGGTAAGAATTTTGAAAAGTTGAGGTACTATAGAACGTACAGCTTTTAAATTAAATATCTCAAAATTTAGCACTATCGATAAATAAACACGGGTCATGAATTCAGAATAATATATGGGAGAGTCAAAAACCTGCATTAAAAAAATAAAACAATTTTTTTTAGAGACCAAAAGTGAAACAAAATTGTTTGCAATTTTCTGGCAACACACTAGAGAGATATTGTCAGAATTTTTCTATTATTTATTCACAAATTTGTATTGCCAATGTCATTGGCCTGAACTCACTGCTTGAAGTTTGGAGACTAGACCTGTCAACTCAAATTTAAAAGAAACACAAGATTAATTTTAGCTCCATGTTTGTTATGGAAGTAGTCTGTAAAATGATGAATCACTTGATGTGCTCAGAGATCTCATTGCAATCACTGGCTACCAGTGGCCCCCTCACACGAAATCCAAAATGACGGGATCATCTTTTCTCTAACCCTAGCCCATTAAACATGTTAATATTGTATTTGACATTGGACTGCTTCAAAAGGCTACGTTAGGGAAGAACAGTTCTAGAATATCCTATAAATCAGATGGAAGAAGGAGGCATAGGCTCATTCTACCAACTCTGACTTGAAAGATTGATGTCCTGTGTCTGTTCTAAACACTAGCTATAAAGATAAATTCTTCCTATACTGTGCAAATGTCAACTAAGTCTCCATTGAACTGAATCACCTTCTGCATTTCTGAGGTTGTAGCAGAAATTCCACAGGGCCAAAATAAAAGGACAAATTTAATGTCACACAACAGTTCATTCAATTTGCTCAACTTTTACTTTTTGAGGATGACTGAAAGCAATAATTTTATACCCCTTTCATCCAGTTTAATCAAGATAAAAATTAGTGATTAGCATCCTGAATTTAGACAATGAAGAGATGTCAATTCATAGTACTGACTCAGCCAAATCTGCTTCAGCTGCTGAATAACTATGTTAGAAGGCTTCATTTTCTTCTGAAGTTCTGAGGAGTATGGTAAAACAAAATCCAGACATTTGAGGTATGATTTTAATTTGGTAGTCTCATAGCTCAAAAATTGTTCAGTCTAGACATATCGCGTTTGTTTCACTCTAGAATAGTGACTTCAGCATTTCACTGGCAAAGTTGAGTGGCTATTTTGGAAATATTGAGTTAGATCTGCTCAGCGTAGAAGTGTTCAACTTAGTTCAGTTCACGTACAAAGCAACTCATAAGTGCACTACAGTGTCTGAATATATTCAGTAGTAACAACTACTAGGAAAGTACTTCAGTTTAACTGCTATTTATTACTTGTATTAAAGCTTTATATTTAAAAGCTTTTTAAAAATTGAGAAGTGATTAGAATCTCTCTTAGATTTTGATTCCTTTGGGTACTTACTGATGACTGACTTCTAGTAACTGTGTTTTTAAGAAAAGAAAGATTATTTTTGTTTATTATTTACATGACACTACAAGACAGCCATGGCTAAAAAGATGAAACCAGGAAGCTCACTACTTGGTATAGTTATCAACCTCAATAATTTAGGAAGTGGTCCCACTTAATTTTAGATATCTTCACAGTTATAGGCATCTACCCCTGAGCTGTACAGACTCTGTGAAGTCAACACAGGAAAAGCTGCCACATCAAAGGACCATTCAACAGAGCTGATGTATTTTAGCTGTTGTCCCTAGGATGGGACGAAGCAAGCCTTAGGAGTATCTCATGTCCTCCATCCACTACACAGCACATCTAATTCTGCTTTGATGAATCCCAACATGAGTGTTCACTTCTCGTGATCATAAATAGGTATCCGTAATAACTATTCTTACAAATCCCTTTCATCCACTGTTTAGTCTATAAATATTCTGATCCATCCAGCCATTTAGAATGAGATTAGGATCTATATATATATGCATGAAAAAAACTGCATACCCCTTCTCATGGAAGACAACCTTATCTGAAAAAGATGTCCTGAGCAAACATACTGCTCCGTTTCTTCCATAGTTTCACTATTAACAGTTACTCCAAAGTTTTAAGATATTCATGACCCTCTCACTGACAGCCTTTTCTACAGCTATCACTGAAATTGAGAAAAATGTTCCCCCCACGTGTGGTTTTCAGTGTCACTGATTACACTAAACAGAAAAAAAATAACTTAAAAAAACTAAGGAAACATTAGAAATTTCAGTATTTCAGGAAATATTTGGGTGTGACTTATTTACATGATACGTGTCTGGTGTTAAATCTGAGAGAGTGGGAAAGCACAAGTAAAGTTTTGAATTATCATATGAGGCAGTTGAATGCACTATGAGTAATATGCTGCTTTATCAGTTGGAAGCAGATGGACTTTCCTGAAAAGGGATGGTAAGTCTGTTAATGGAAATGTGCTGCCTGTTCACTGGGGTACCCAGGTAGGAAATGTCCCGTAATTTGGTCTTTCTGAACTATGCCTTCTAGGCAACAGAGGAAAATTTCAGTAACCATTAATTTTTTACTAAACTCCATTTTGTATCAAGTATAGACAAAATTACTCAGCAATTGTCTTCACAAAACTTCTGATGAGAAATTATGGGATTAATGAAGATGTTCATAAGAACAGAGAAGAGAGAAGCTGTTGGCAAGAGGTGCAATAATCTCCTGCACTCACCTACCAAAGTCCACTCTTCTACATCAAAAGACAGTTAACAGTATGTATATGCAAACTTTAAACTCCCTAAATGAACCCAGACAGTGGCTGCAATGCAGATTTTACATTCAAACAAATAAAACTATGTCTCTGGGAAAAGAAAAATGGTGATGAAATATTAAATGTTCAATTCCTTCCACACCCAAGAGTTACAGACATGACAGCTGTAATTGCATCTACTGGAATTAAACCTCTTTATCCAAGAAGTTTCCCTAAATCTATTTGCAGAGCTGAAGAAAAGAAATCACAGGGGTTTTTTTCTTATTTTAAATTAAAGAGTAATTTTAAATCCTTCCGGCTCGGAAAGCAACCGATTGTTGTAAAACTGCCACGGGGCGAAGGTGTGACCTGCGGCCAGGCCCACCTCGCCCATAAACCCACCAGCACTAAACCTGCCAGCCCCCACAGCGGCCTGGTGGCACCAGCCTGGCTTCAGCCTGAATGTCAGTTCCTTGTGGAGCGGGCGGCTTCCCAGGCCCGGCGGCAGGACCCTTGGGACACTGCGACACAGGCATCGGAACCATCTCCTGCGGCTGTGGCTACTCCCGGGCACCCGCAGGGAGCAGCGCAAATGGCGTCCCTCCCTGGGAAGGGAAGGGAGACGCTCCTGCACGCCCCGGAGACACCAGAGCAAACATGGCAGCACTGATGTAACCTCCAGCGCAAATGTCACTCTAAAGGATGAAATAAAATCAGCTAACAGGCCTTGGATGTACCTCCACTTCGGGCGTTCATGCCCAGGTGCCAGCAGGAAGAGCTACAGGGCGGCCTCTGTGAGGAGAGGTTCCAGCCGGCCCCAAGGGCCGCAGGGCCGGGCACAGCTGAGACCCTCAGCCACGGGTGGGTGCCCCAGGGAAAGCGTGTTTAGAAAAGAACAAAGCGCTCCCGGGCAGTCCGCGCAGGAGCAGGTGGACATGGCCTGAAGGGCCCGCGGCCCACGGAGAGCCCAGGCTGGAGCAGGTTCATCCTGAAGGACGGCAGCCCGTGGAGGCTCTGTGCTAGAGCAGGGAGCAGTGCGAGGAGGAAGGAGCGGCAGAGGAGCTGCCATGGACTGATCACAGCCCCTGTCCCCGTGCCCCTGTGCCACCACAAAGTGACTTTGCAGCAGCTCAGCTGCTCTGGTCCATGGAGCGGTGCTCCAAAGGGTTGCTCTTTGGGTGGACTAGGTTCAAAACTAACGCCCACAGGCTACAGCTCCATCCAGTAGGAAACACCCAATGAACTGGCGAGGCTCACAACGCCAGACTTCATCGGGATGCTTCTGCTACCCAGCAAAGGCAGTTCTGCACGGTCTGGCAGCCGCTGCTCTCTTCGATGCCAGTGTTCAAAGGGACAGGTTGCCCGTTTTGGGTCTTGGTGCATACCAGGGAGATCTGCACTTCTCTATATGAAAGCCTAACTGTACTTAATTCTCAGGACTGAATATATATAGTTATGTACCATTTACAGATTACAGCAACATCTAACGTAACACAAACCAGTGTAGGAAAAGCTGCTGATTTAGACCTTTAACTAAAATTTCTCATTGCTAAGAATGCAACTTATTGCTCGCTGTTTTTCTGTGTTATTGTGAACTGCCACGCAGGCATCAGGCCTGAGGAGCAAAAACTGAGAGCGCTCACTGCAGGAACATATTCCTGACTCTCTATGGGGGAACATCGTAAGTAAGGTTTGGCACTGTAACACGCCTTTGCTCATCTGAAAATCTGTTAACCTCTGTAGATCACTCGCAGTGTGGCTTTCTATGCAACTGAAGTTAAAGATCTGTTATTAATTTTTTACTGAATTCGTATACAGAACTTCAGTATTGGAAACAGCAGCTCAGCCATTTCTTTCCCTATTGATATCTTGAAAATTGTTTGAATGTTTATACAAACTAAAAACCTAAACAGCTTTCAGCTGTTGGGGAGAAGGGATGAGGGAGAAAAAAAAAAGAAAGGAATGATATGTGGGAAGGTAACAAGCCTGACATGAAACCCTTGTGTCATGTCACATTGTGTCATTAAATTCACAATTTAATCAACAAATCAGATGCACAAAATTACAAAGTATATGATGTCATCCCAATCACAATACTTTACTAAAACTAGACAGACAGACCAGGAGAAATAAGCCAATGGCTTTCCTACCACTGCTTAACTCTTCTGCTCAGATAATACAGGTTTGGCTTTGCACAGGATTTATTTAATTGAGTATTGGAAAAAGCTTGCAACTGATTACTACTGAGGGCAGCAGTAATCAACATTTGTTGTTGATATACGTTTACTCAAATGAGTTAATATGAGAAAAATACTGTAAATAACTCCAGGAGCATAAAAGTCAGTTGGTGATATATGAGATTAAGCTCAAATGTGATTATCTGTTAAAAGAACAGAATGACCTATACCCTACCAGGACAGAGAATTTGTGTGGACCAGAAGCTCTGTGCACTGTATGTAGGCTTTGACTTCCACAGGCAATATCATAAGAACAGGCACTTCTGGCTGATTCACTATAATCACTCCTGCGTTGCAGTGCTGCTTTGCTATTCTGTGACTTCACAGATCATTATAATAATGGAAGTGCTGTCATCTAGACAAAATGTAAAAGTACATATTTCCCTTGAGAACTGATAGTAACCTCAGTTGCATTTTCTAGCTGGGATAACCATGTTTTTTTCTTATACACATTTCTTTCTCTATTTCAATTTAAATCAAAAAGCAGTAGTATTATTTCTATACATTCACACTAGAAGTGATGTGCCCTAAAGGATAATGATTCTGTCTTTCCTGTATATATAGTTTTCACAGTAATGCTTTGGGAAGTAAAGAAAATGTTGGGGTTTTTTCATAGGTGATATGAGTGGAGGTGACTTAAATTTTTAAATATTTAAGAAATATAAGATGCTTCAGAAACTGGAAAGAGGATTCATATCTGTTTACTTTCCATTTACAGGTAGAGGTGAAAGTATACTGAAAGCCCATTTTCCTCTTCAAGGAAAGGTTAACCGTACCAGACCGATCTCAAAATGATCTGAACCAGTGCTGCCAGCAATACTAACATTTTCAGGTACCTAGCTAGGTTCCGTAAAAAAAAAAAAAAAAAAAAAAATCTTTAAGTCAATAACCAAATCTGAAGGTAAGAAGAAAAGTCCCCAAGTTAGATTGGCCAGGACTGTTGCTTTTGGTTTTGTTTATTATTGCTTTTCCCTGGAATATGGAGTACAGTGTATTCCCTACAAATATGTTTTATTTAAAATATTTTCTGCTTCTACAGGCACTTAAGCTATTGGCAATGGCCTTCATTTCTTATAATCTCTGAGACATCTTGTAATCGTGGCTTTTGACCTTTTATTTTAAGTCATAAGTTACATGAAAGTTCTTCAATGGCCCCCAGGAGCATATGAGCAAAATGTTTTGTGAACCTCCTGAACTAGACATTCACTGAAGAATTGCAATGTTGGGGAATAATCCTTAAAAACACAGGTGCTTCCATTCCTATGGCACACAGTCACATTAGCTTTATGTTTCTGCTGAAGTAATGCAATTCAAAACTTAATAACAGTATTAAATTGCATAATTAATTTAGAGGCATTAAAGCACACCAAGATGCATTGAGACAATTAAGATCTTTAGCAACATTGCCTTATGACAGTTGCTGCCTCTGGACTGCAACACAACATTAGCATACATTCAGCCCAACCAAGGGCTCTCACTGGGATAAGATTTTAAATTACTTAATAAAGACTTTACAGACAAAAATTCTGTGATCATCATCATGGGGTTCATAAGTCAAGTAAGGTCCTGATTTGTTGCAAGCTAACAATGAAATTACAGAAATTATGTACCTTGCTGACATTACAGAAAATGAGACAGAAAGCTCAGCTATTCTTCTAAATGCGGTAAGAAGAATAATGTCAAAGCCGGAGTTAAAACCCCCAAGGCTGAGCTCAGATAGCAGTCTTGCATTAGTATAATGAAATGCCAATGCAGAATACCGAACAGAACTCTCTGTGTTGTTTTTTTGTTACAGAAAATAGGCCAATACGGGTAACTTCTGAATTAACTGACTTTGGGAGGAATAATACCACTCCAGTGTTACAAAAATGATAACTGCATCAGTTCTAAAAACCACTGCATCTTTTCCTTCAGCAATATCTCTACGGCTCAACTTCCCAGTGACATAGGAAATGCCCTCAAGAGGGCTGTTGATAACACATAACTTAACTATTTATTTTAGTCTGTCGTGAATCATCCCTTGCAGCAGTCCCTCTCCACAACCACAGGAAAAAGCCCTATGGCTGATTTTGATTAAACACCCAACATCTAGACAGATAACTTGAGGCAAGTTGGATTCCACTCAAAACTAAGCCTAGAGTCCAAATAAAAATCTGGCCTTTTCCTTCTTATAAAGCAGTGATACAGTCAAGATCCAAAGATTTTCCAAGCCAGCAAATATCACTTTCTTCACAGCCATCTGAAAATAGTCTGAAATCCATTGACTGCTAAACTAAACTTCTAAAGCTTATATCAAGTCTGCCAAAGCAACACAGCCTACTCAGCAATTCCTATATTTCTACATGATTTGTTTGGCTATTGTTTAGTTAGCAACATTTCTGAACAGAAATCTAACCATTAAGAAGGTATAATGAGAAAATGTCACATACAGGAATAGGTAATGTTTTATGGTTTTCTATAATAATAACCCCAACTTTTGTAAACATATGTCAGTGGAGAAAACAGTTGGTTTCATGATTCATAACTAAACTTTGGCTTTGCCATGAACTCTACCAAGGACAGCATGTTGTTGAACTGAGCCCTGAAGCAGAGTGGAGAGCAAGGTGTTACGCTGCACGTCTGCTCCAAATTCCCTCCTAGTTCCAAAGATTATGCATCCCTTAACCATCCGTATCCAGGGGAAAGAGACTGTCCTTGCATTGACCGGATTATCTGGAGAGCACAAAGCTATGATACCACCCATTCAGCACCACTCATGCTACCTTTCTTTCAGCGTAGGGGTCTCAGTGGACCTGCAGACATCTTCCCCTCCTCTGTACACCTTGGCACAGCATAGCTCAGCTCCAACGGGCATTAGGACAGTACTTTATGCCCTCCTATTTTTTAAACAGTGCTGCCAGCCAAGTAAATATATTGCTTACAGACAGGAACGCTAGCTGCTTCAACTCTGAATGTTATCATATTGCTAGAGTTATTAATCTCTTTAAAAAAGAAATTGTCTGCATGTGCTTTTCTCCAGTTTAGAAATCAGGTCATAATCTCGTTCTACATTAAGTCGACGAAAGAAATCCAGTGTTAACCCCCATGAAGCAAAAACAACGTAAAAAGAGAAGCAAGCATTCCTAATTGCTCAATATTGGTCATATTCTGGTAGAAAGCTTGGCAAAGCACTGATGAAACTGCTTCTGATGTCATCTATTCCTTTGAGTAGTACAGTTTTCTTATGGGGAGCTAATTTAATGGGAATATCAGTTCAAACAACAGTGTGGTTATACTTTAATAGCTAGTCATTTTCAAGGACAGCCTTTCTACCTTGCAGCAGATAAATAAATTCCATCTACAGAACTTTCTTCCCTACCATGTTACTTCAAACAAGGGAACTTTTCTAGGCCCCACTATTTGTATGGTTACACCATGTAAGAATAGCTCTTTCTCAGCCCAGCAAACAAAAGAAACAACTGGGAACATTTTAATAAGCCTGTAAATTCAAAAAGCAGTGTGAAATTATGAAAAGTGTGTTGATGCCTCAAACGCTGTTATATATGCATCAGATGTAAAAATGTCACCTATTTAAAAGCATACCACTCTGTCCCCTGAAAGAGAAGAAAGCAGAGTAAGGAAAGACATGATGGGTAAGAGTAAGGGTCCAGCAATGCAATCTCCCAGGTGAGGAAAACCTACAACCAGGTGGAATCATCTTATTTTGAGCAGAGAGAGTGGCTGTTGCTTGTTTACTTGCAAATTTAAATGTCATGCATTTCAAAGCAATGTTAACTGAGACAGAGATTGCTCTGGTGCAGAAAATAGAATTTTATAATGGATGTGACTTTGACAATTGCTTTTACTTAAAAGAAGCCTATGTTTTCACAACTGTCTAGCATTCAAATGACTTGGTAAACTCATGACACTCTCTCCAGTAAATCAATGTGTAAACAATCCATGGCTGTTTACTTTAGATGTGACCTTTTCCCTAGTATTTTATACTTTAATGAGGAAGCATATACCTTGTTTGGGGGAAGGGGAGAAACTCCACTCTGAACAAGTATCTTTCATAGTTTGTTTCTGGTCCTTCTAATGATGCAACAGTACTTACTAAATGATAGAGCAGATTTGCTGGGCTTTACCCAAGTTTCTTCTCACAAGTCTGAGAGTACTAAAACTCCCTTAAATTCACATGAGGTTACTAGAAAAATAGCTCACCATCAACATACTCTGTTGCTCTGGAGTGATATCCTTTCCTGCTAGTAAGCCAATTATTAATTAAAGCTGCTCCAAACGAACTACTCTACTCAACCCAAAGCTCAACTCAGAAAGAAGAGGTACAAGGAAAGAAGTCACCCTTTTCCACTTTTGAATGCACCTTGCTCAAGGTGAAGAGTCTGTTACTTAAAAGATAATGTTGATATAATTTTGCAATAAATCTATGCATAGCATTTATACTTATTCACTCTTAGACGCTAAAGCTTTCAGGAGAATAACAAACCCCCGACTCAGCCAAAAACCAACCAAGCATTGCCAGGAGCAGAGAGTTTAGGGTGATCCTGAATTTGCATTGTACTATTGGAAGGAATTTGTAGGCTTTGTTGAAATAATGCTGCTGCACCAAGCACCCTGCAGACCTTGGTGCCAACCAGTTTGTCCAGTGCAGCAGTTCCCCTGGGCTCCTCACACAGACCAGCAAAGTCTCAAGCCAGGATTAGTCCCAGAGTAACAGAGGAACCACACAGGTGCTCCAAAACAAAGCCTCACAGGGAAACTTCCAGCTACACTTTTCTTTATTTCTCTTTCCTGGCCTTTCTAAGATATAGAAACATTTTTTCCCCTAACTTACAGTGCCTGATCTATATACTCTCCAATCTACCTCTAACTCTTGGTTTAGGAAACTAGTTTGCTGAATTCTCCTACAAGAATTCGTAAGATGGCAAGATTGCTACACAATCCACAGTGGCACATTCCAGAACATTGCACTGCAAGTCATATCTGAAAAATATGTTGAGCTGTAGCTCATACCATAAAAGGAAATTAAATTTTTCTTTTGCCAGGGAACCACTGAAGTTTCTTCTATCCAGATTAATTGTACTTAGTAACTTTAATTTTCTAGCCACAGGATCAAAAGAACAGCTACTTGGGAATTCTGTAAGAATTTAAGTCAAAAGATAAAAAGGTCCAAAAAACATTTTAGTAAATATACAACATCAAAAGTAAAATATAGATACAGATCAAGTAATAAAACAAAACAAAACAAAAGAATGACATTTAAACACTACATTGTTATAATACCTAAATTGATGCTGAGGAGTTGTTTTTCCACCTGACCAGAGAAAAGTCTAACTGAAATCTTGTAAGAATTTCAATCGTGAAAAACCTTATTTGCTATTACATAGAAGTTCTTTTACTTGTTCAGAAATGAGAAAAATAACGAATTCCTACCGCAGGTTGACATATCTTCAAATACTAACATTACAGCAAGGAAAGGAAAAAGGACAATTAGAAAATGGTCTAATTCCTCCTAATGCATTATCTGTAACTTCTCTGATTTCATTTTTTTCACTCGCATCAATAAAAACCAAGTTCCTCTTTACAAGAACATGTCCTTGTAAAGTACATCAATGTACTGTTAATGTTGACATTTTCAAGATTGCTTAAAGTTCTTTTTATTGCCAAAGGAATTAAAAGAATCCAGCCAGATGCAGTCTCTTTGATCCAGGTTATTTCTTCAAATAGAACACAAGCAGAAATTAAAAGTATTCCAGTTTTATATGCTTATTCAAATTGAAATGATTTTTTGAGCTTTCAGAGTTTTACCTAAATCAAGTATCAATTGATGCAGAAAACTGTTGCATTTTGAAAAAAATCAAAAGCATTTTGGAAAACTATTGTTCAAGTGAGATGTAGTTTGGGGTTTATCCCCATATTTTTTTAACTTTTTTTTTTTTTAATGTGATATCTAAACTTCCCCAAGTTTTATCTTGTGTTTTTCTTTTTTTTTCCTGGCAAGTAGTTATCAAGACAACAATCTTGATTATCTAAGACAATAATCAATGACAAAAAACAGAAAGCAGGTATTTTACAAATAACTGTCAAGTCCACTTCTGTAGTTAGATAACAACAATTTAATTTAATTGACAAAAAGATAGGCTCTCTGTTTTTAGGTTTCCTGTTACCATTGTTAACATACTAGGCTGGTACATGTTTTGCAATCTTGGATATTAAGCCTCACATTTACTTGAAGCTGAAACTCCATGCCATAAAAAAAAAAAAAAAAATGTTGTTGAGTTGTACTTATCGTAAACATTCTCCTTCAGGGTACCTGAAAGCCCACTAGGCTATAAAGAGGCCCTGGTTATCTATTAGTAATACAGAACTACATCCTAAGAATACCTACCAAAAAAAAAAAAAAATTAGCATACAGACAAAAATCTCATAAAGCAAATTTTAAGTTCCAATTTAAAATTAAAACATCTAAACTTTCTTTCCTTTTGCCTCTACTTTGAACCTTGTTACTCCAGAAATTTGCGAAATTATTTGCTACAGCTTGCGCGTTTGGGCATTTCACATGCTGATGTGAAACACAGCAGCCATCACAACAGACTACCCAACTGTCCACGTGCTTGATGGGTATGCAGCACGTTCGATTCACACCATACGTTTGCAGCTTCCAGCTGTATAATAATTTGCATCTTTGGACTCTGTGGCAAGACATAACGTGCAGATCATTTCACACTCAAAGGGCACTTGGAGGGGACACTGCTTTAAGAGGCCAGGAAGCCTCTTCATTATGAGAGTAGCTCAGAAGTTCTTCCAGTGTGTCTAGCCCAGCTGCCTGAGGAGCCGATCAGGAACCAGATGTTAGAAAATATCTCACAAAAAGTTTTCATTTGCATCCTGTGATTGCCATCCAAGAAGGAAAAAAGGTGGAGGAACCATCTGATGTGACAGAATAGTTGGCAATCCCTGCAGAGTTGCATCCTGATCAAATGATTTACAAGAGTGTTTGAAGTAAGTGATGAATATTAACAGATAATTAATGATGGACAGCATGTTTGCTAACAAAACCGAAACATATTTTAGCAAGGAAAATACAGATTTATTTATTTTAATCTTGCCAATTAGTTACATATTTTTACAATAAGGTAAACATAACTTGCTTGTTACCACAACAAGATACATGTAGCTAAATTCTGGGACATTATGAATAGCTGGGATGGTAAATGTGATGGGGGTAATTTATTTTTCCTTTGCATTAGTCTTGTGTTTTATTTTACAAAATTAACACTTCTTTTTTTCTTTCACTTGTGCCTGGGGATACATATCTGTACTGTTTACAAGATCCCTGACCTGATTTACAAGCATGTATGAATACTGATGAATACTGAAATGCACAGATTAACATTCAAAAAATTCAAGACAAGTTTTTGTTCAACTATTAGAAATAATACCTATAAATGTGTAGATTTATTTAAAAAGACACTTCTTAAACCATACTCTCTTCAGCTTTTTTTGCATACTTTATAAGATTTGCTGAAACCTAATAAAAGCATGTATTTCTAGGGAACTGCTTCTGAATTCTACAGTTCGTAGATCCAAAATAAGCAGTTTGCATAAAATTACTTTAAACTCATTAACTATATAAGAACCTCATTCATTCATGTTCCTTACAGGAACATCTACTACAGAAAGCAAAGGTTAGAGTAAGCAAACATCCCAGAGAGTAATGAGCAAATTATTGTCTACCCTGTGTGGAAACTGGTACATTTTCTATTTTTTTGCCAAGTGAGTTTCAAACCTGGCCAAATTAAACCAAACTGAATGTCTATAGGAGACTGTTCTGTAGTCTCATGTGTGGAAAACTGGATCTTAACACTACGCTAGCTGTAATCTCTGTTCTGCTTCTTTTGTCTCCGTAACTGCCCTGAACATCAAGTGAGAGACAGTAATCACAGAGAAGCTAAGCACAGTGCATTATCTATCCTGGGAGCATCACTAGACCAGAAGAATCCTCTGTTAGCTACTCTTACACAGTATCTGCTGTATATTAGCTCTAGCGGATCCAGACCAAAGGAAGGTCATTGCTCAAAAGCTAGTAGAGATGAATGGAGAAACTGAGAAAGGCAGTTTAAAAAAAAAAAAAAAAAGGCAGCCTGAGCACACTTTGCCTTGGGTAATTTGTACTGTTAAAAGTTCCCAGAGATATACATGGAGTGCAAAGGAAGAGACGGTCCATAACCCGTGCACTCTCCTTGAACCAGCATTCCCATCAATATTTTACTCCTCATCCCTAAAACAATCAGATAACTTTCCCTTTGAATTGTGACTTCAAAGCAATCAAAGTTTTGGATCTGAAAAAGTTTTCTGATTATATACTTAATCTAATAAAAAGTAGCATACAGGATGATTTACAAAGTATTTTCCTATAAAGTATGACAATTTCTTTGGAATCTTTCCTGTTCCAAGCATCCCTGGGATGATCATTAAACTCTGGCAGCTTTAAGACTACCTCTACATATTTATCAAATCTTACTGCAGCTCTTAAGATAAGATGAAAGGATACTGTTACTAGCCAGGCTCAAGAGTTATGGCAGTCTAAAATGCGGAGCACTTTACTTGATGACAGATTTTTTTTTTAAAGTAAAATTTTGAGTGTTTTGTTGTTGTTGTTGTTGTGTGGGGTTTTTTTGCGTCAAGGATTTTTTTTTTTTCCTAAAGTAGGATAAGAAGTCATGAAACAATGTAAGTAAATGGAAAAGCACAGTGGTTTTATTGTTGTTGTAGGAGGGTTTTTTGGGTTGGGGGTTTTTTTTTCTTTTTTTTTTCCCTAATGTAGGCTAAGAAGTCATGAAACAACATAAGTAAATCAAAAAGGACAGTGTTTTCTAAAGAGCTGAAGTGGTCCAGTAGCTATATAAACAAAAGGAATATTATAAAATGCATTGGAGGGAAAAAACCCTCTCTAATTTTTGTACAAGATTCAACACAAAACATAGGTGACTTCTACACGCATTGTAATTGATGAAAAAACCTAACTTTTATTCTCAAAAGAACCACCACCACCCCAAAAAATCCCCAACACCCCACCCCCCTGGTTCTACAGATGTTTGCTTGCAGTATTACAAGCTACCTGAGCCTTTGCTGAGAAATGTGTTTTGATTTCAGATCCAACACTTTCTCTCTGCAGCTCTCTGCTTTTTCCTCCCCCTGATTATGTTTTGTAGCACACTTGATCACGTGGGTCTCTTCCATGAGGATGCTCACACCAAACCCATGACCAACCTGGTTGCTGACTAGCCCACTGTGGCAAGGCAAGGTAGCAACAAGAATCCTCTTTCCCTCCTCAAATTAAGTAGGATATGCTATTCAAAGAACACTTTGAAAAGAAAAGCAAGCAGAAGTCTGAACCCCACTATATCAAATTTCACACTACATTTGAAAAAAAAAAAGAATCTAGCTTATAATATAGTAATACAAATGCAATAATTAAGTCTGTTTTCTTTCATGCTTTTTTCCCCTCTTTGCCTTACTTTCCCTTCCACATGTAAACACAATTTCAGTCTTCTAACTTACTTTTCCTTGAGCTGTAGCCATTTTTTTTGTGGATGCCTCTAGCATCCTTCAGCCTTTACAAATCTCCTTTTCATTTTCATACCCTTGTCCTCTGTCTCTCCCTGTTACTGACACATTCCCTGTTCCTTTTCCTTTTTCCCCCACTAGATTTCATTTCTTTGAGCCATTTCCCTCTTTTAGCAATTGCTTGATACCCTTCTTGATAATCTTTTTTTCAGCAACAAGTAGTGTCTGAACTGCTGCATCAGTGCCACAGTAGTTTGGAAGTTTAAGATGTTCAAATGGTGTGGTTTCCATTCTTTTGTCACAGTCTGTTTTGTTGATTTATACTTTAAACTTTTGTATTCTGAATGGGACATTTCATGGGAATTTTGGAGGAGAGCAAAGTTGGAAGCAGAGGCAAGTAAACACCATAAAAGAGCTGGAGACGGTTTGCAAACAGCTATCTCAAAACAAGAAGACACAAACATATTGCCTTCATCCCCAAACAGCTTCCATTGCGCGGTGCCCTCAGAAGGGCAAGAGGTGGCCTCTAACTCAGTCAGGACATGGAGATCCACCACCATCGTGTCCAAAGGAGCAAGAGCGGAGCAGAGCCTTCCTTTGCCTTCAAGTAGGGGGTAGAAAGGACACTTAGAACTTGGACCTATTTCAAAAAGAAGCCCTAACAGTGACATAGAGAGACAGATAAGGAAACGCATTACCTCTGCTCTAATTTAATTTTCCAGTGTGTAAGTCGCAGTTATTTATCTTTGCATACGTCCCTTATAAAGTATGGTAAGGAGGGCATGAACCTGGTGATGAGGCACACTGTAAGTTGTGAACTACAACTACGAAAGCCTGTAAAGGAAAACCCTGGGAATCAGTGTCAATATAAGCATAGGAAAGAGAAAAGCAAGTCCAAGAATTGTGAAATTTATTACTAATATTTTATAATATAACACTTGAATAGAAAACTAGATATGCTATTTACTTTCACACACCTGTTAAAAAAGAATGAAGAAAGAAAAAGAAAAAAAAAACAACACAAAGATTCAGTTCCTGGGATTCTTTTTTTAAGGTCTTGCTTAGAAAATTAATAATAAAGACATGAGAATATAATCTGAGTTACAGGGAATATATCTGCTTCCTCAGATGATAACGTGATAAATCCTGACAAAATATTTCACTTTCTAAGAATTCTTATATATTCACAGAAAAATGGAAATCTAGGAATTGGTATGTCTTGGCAAGAAAAGGCTCTTCAGTAAGAGCAAAACACCCAAGTGTATCAGAAAAAAATACCAGGTATCATTAAAATGCCTGAGGAGATTTCTTTCCAAAGGAAGTTATAAAAATCAGATGAGTTGGTCTGAAAAAAACTTGCCTGAGAATCAGAAAACAGTAGAAAGCTCTGAACAAGCCAGCCACCTAACTGACAATTTTTCTGAGAGTCTTCTGCTATTTCTGTTCTTGTTTTAGGCCAAGACTTCTACAGTTATGCCCTTGGGTAAGTACTTCCTTTTTTATTCACAAATATGAAAATAAAATAAATCTAAGCCTCATAGCTGTAGACAAACACCAATCCAACACATAAAACAATAATGTCATATCCCATTTTCTATTTTGCCAATTTCAAAGCCAGCTCCACGATTCTGGGGGCCCTGCTTCATTATTCCGATTAGAGCTGGGCAATTCTGTGAAATTTAAGCTAACACACTTTAATGAGTTCACAGAAAGAGAACCATCAGTGAAAAGAAAATTGTTTGAAGCCTGACTTGGCTAAAGAGGTGGAAGAATCTACTTGTAAATAGAGGATAAACGTAGAGAAGAGTATCTTACATCCCATTCTGAAGAGCATGTCTGCTGATAGGAACAGTGCTTATGTGAACAGCAAGGTAACATCTTCAGTAACTGCTGACAACCACGGGGAAGTAAAGGAACCCAGCCATACACAAAACTGGAAAAGTATGTTAAGCCTACTCAGTTCTTTCTAGCTATTGCCAACCTTTTGGGTGGCAGCACTGCTGGCAAACAAAAATACGAGAAAATATTTCTTTCTGTAAAGAGATTAAGATTAAAAAGATATAATTGTTCATGCAACTTTAGCATTACTTCCATAGAGAGATGCAAACTAGAGCTAGAAGCTTCACATCATTAGAAAGATGACTAGGTTTTGGCAACTATCAAGTAGAAGAATGTCTACAGAAGAATCGACTACATACATCCATTTTTTTTTTCATATTTTACTTAAGATTTAGGTGTTCTGATCTCCTTTAAGTGGTCTAGTTAGATGATGAATACTTCAGGCAGCTTAAATGGAGTACTTTCCATGTTTCAATGGCTGCAAAATAAAACTCATCAACAGAGTTAGGCCAGAATAAACTTTCTGACAATGTCCCTCCAAAGACCTTTTAGCATCTGAACTAGATTAGCGTCAGTACTCTCATCACCACTTTTGTGCATTTTCTTCTATTACATGCAATTAAAACTCTTGTAAAAAACAAAACAAAACAAAATTCACAAAATTCTGCCTGACCATATCTAGTGTAAGTAGCAAGGCAAATCCTGTGCAAAAATGCTTGTCATTCACATTTATCTCCAATGCTAGTTCCAGAAGAAAATCAACATTCAAACTCTGAAATGTCAAAATAAATGCAAATTAAGACACTTCAAGCATATAACAACTGTATGTCAGAAATTTTGTTTTGACACAAGCAAGTCCACTTCTGATATCAATGGACTGAATTTTTTTGCTTTTAAACCAGATTAAAGCACTTAACCAGAAGATACCAGTGATATGACTGATTTATATTGAAAACTGAAATGATGTTACTGATCACTTGATAGTATCAGTCGATACTATTGCTGTGATTGTTTGTGAAGAAAACAATTGATTTTTAATTCCTAAAACCAGCTTTTCAATCCATTTCAAATATTATAGAAAAAAGATTTATTACTCCTGTGCCTGACTGGCTCATATTAAACCTCTTTATGTTCCACAGCACCGTGCATGTCAAGGATCATGTAAGGAAAATACCACCTTCTCTTTTTACAGATTTTATAAAGGTGAAATGCCTGCTCTGTTACTGATTCTGGTAGAGTGCACCATTTGATCTCTTATTCCGGTTCTCCAGAATGGAGAACATAACTAAAAGTAGCAGCTTCTCCATTTTTCACAAAGTAACAGTATCAATTGAACTTTCCAGGAAAAAGGCATGACTGTAATTTGCTTTTTGAAGTGGGATCAACAGGCAAATGCCAGCTATAACAGATCACGGCAAAGTATTGAAATGAACCTGAGAAACACACAGCACTGCCACAGCTTGCCTTAGCACCCAGCCTTTACTCCACTGCAACAGTCGTTCGCTGTTTTTCTCTTTTACATTTCATGCTGCACTCTTACTGGGCTCTCCGAGAGCTACATGTTTGATGTCGACTTTTGCTAAGCAATCAACTCCAAAAATTGTGAGATGCTCATTTCTGGACTAGAACTGGCTTAGGCTAATATGTTTAACCTTCTACTTTCACTTCTGTTTCTCTTTGCTCCTACATGCTGTCTGTAATGTTCTGATGTACCATGATGTATAGAAAGGTAACAACAGTAGAAACTCCCTATCACACTGGTTAATAAGGTTGAACAGAAAGAAATGTAAGAGTTTTGCCTCTTCTTGGTGCAGATTATACCTGCATTTCTGGGTGATCCTGTAGGGCACAGATCAACTATAAACAACTACGAAAGTATAGCCTGAAATGCTGAAGTTAGAAACATCTCTATTTAATAATGGAATTATTTTTTTCTCTATAAAAGAAAGTGATAATTGCTGGTACCTAAGGTACTAACATTTTTATGAGCACTACAAAGCTTTGAAGGGTTTCACTTTTGCTGGTACCGTTCCACATCCAAAGCCAGTTTTCTTTCAGTTTGGGTGAACAGCAGCTTTACTATTAAATGGCAGCAGCAGAGTTATTCACAATGTGATAGTTACATCTTTGTATCAGGAGAAATATACAGTGTTTAACCAGTTTTTAACTTCACACACTTTATTCTAGAGCCAACTGCAAAATGCTTCTGAATGATGCTTTAAATCTTGTAACTTATTTTGCTTTTGTCAAATGGAGGTTATAACCAGTAAGCAATCTCTCTGGATGTGTACAGAAAGATTTAAAACCACAGTTTATGATATAAACCATTAGACAATCTCTTGGCAATCTCCTTTCTTCCTTTTTCTACCTCTCAAGAAAAAAGATGAATTAGTTTTCCAATCTGTTTCACCACATAGCTGCACAAAGAGTTTTGCGGTAACACAGGAATGTGTGACAGGCAGAAAATACCAGACTTCAGCATAGCTGGATATCTGTATTGTGAAACCCAGGATTAATACTGCTCTGAAGCTGTCCACAGAGTATCCTTGCCTTCACATGACATTACTGGAGACAAATGAATTATTCAGAGTTTTTAAAGTTCACCATCTATCTCTGCAGAAACTGAAACCGCACAATTAGGAAACAAGGCAGAAGCTGCTCGCTCAGAAGATCTACCCCTTGTTTATAAGCATGGTTACCATTAGCACAGTTATTAACTATTGTTGGTAACTCATATTGACACTGCAGAACCATCATACCCACAGAAGGTGGAAATGGCTAGGAAACAGTTAGCAATTGGCTAATTATTGTTCATGATTAAATACAGAAGAGAATCCAATTAAAAGTCTTAAATCCCAGGTTGAGTTAGAAGTAACAGCAGTTGGAAGAGATCTCTATGTTAATATACTATAGATATATTTCACGGGTATTATTAAACACCTGACCTTATGTGGGCTTCACTAGGAGAATTTCCATGAGAAGCATAATAGACAAGTTTTATAACTGGGAAAATAATTTGTGTACAATGATTTCAAAATGAATCTAATGTAAACTGGCTTCTTCTTTCACACCAGAAGAAGCCAATTCCCTGTTTTAATCAATAAACAACACTAACTTTAAACCTTTGCCACAAGGCAAAAAATTTTTGAGCTAAATTGTGAAGTACTGCCATTTGGAAATTTAGAGTGTCTGAAGACCATCACGAACATTAATTCTGAAAATTTACTCGTGACATTTCTCAAATGACTAGTGAATCTGTTTTTTCTTGAGTTGAACACTTGAACTGCCTTTAGTGGACACTAAATGCCAGTCTTGGCCCTGTTGACTTGTAACAGCTGATGTAAACGTTGAATGCCATATACACGCACAAAGTAAAGAAACAGCCATTTTGAGAAGAGTTTTAAAAGGTTTCCTTTGAGTTTCATTCACAGAGGTAATGACAAATAAGCTCGATAGTCAAGAGGAGACAAAAAAACCCACCTACTCTTTTTGAAACTAACAGAATTATCCTGCATATATTATGAATGCCAAGACTTATGATAGATTGTTGTGTTAAAAGCTTTTATTGCCACGAAATTGGACTACATGCATCACTTGCAAGTAGAAGAAAATTGCAGGAATGATAAGAATCACATCAAAAAGTACATTAAAATCTTTACATCACCTTACATTCCATGGCCATTTTCTTTGCTTCTGTTTCATCATTTTAAAAAGAATGAAAGCTAACAAAGTTACTATAGCAGTAATACTGTACTATGTACTTCCTGCCCTGCCCCCCCTAACAGAAATCTCCAAAAACTTGGCTTAACAGCTGGTTAGGAAATACCTAGTTCATGTACCTCATCATTTCTAGTTCATGTAATTTATAATATTGCTTGTGTCATTGTTGGATTTGGTCCACTATCTGTGCTTTTGGGTCATTTTGGGCAGTTGTGGGGAGATAATCTTTTTTTTAACCTTAGCAAGCCACTGAAACATTCCAGGACTCATTGTATCTATGAGTTTGCTGTTCTTAACCTGATTAAAGATGTAGCATGGGGTTACTGTTCTCATTTAAGAGCAGCTTATGCCTATCCTGCTGCCACTTTTCAGTGAAATTGCAGAGGGAGGCTGTCATTTCATATTCCATGGTCCTTCATAGCAAAAGGAAGATTTCTGATTCCGTTATTACCCTAACAATAGCATTTTTATAGCTATAAGCCACTAAGAATATTTCACAGATTTCTTTCTTGCACATTGTTTTTCTGTGCCTTGATTTCATTTACCACAACTTTTGATTATTACAGGCAATTCTCATGAGGCTTGACTACTTCCTACTTCATTAGTCAGCATGTGCCACTTATCAAGTAAGGTTTCATAATAAAGAATTATCAAAAGTGAAGTTCTTCAGATAAATCAATGGATTAAGACTTTTTTCTTTCAGACTTGAAACTAATGTAACTGTTACGTCAGCCAGAATAAATCAGAGCAAGTCAGAAGCTTGGTCTAAGGGCTGAATTGGTTCTTGGCTGCTTCTGAGCATAACTATGAATAGAAAGTACTTATGTACGTCCCCTCAGTGTTCCAACAAATCTCATATATGCCTTTGGATTAAACTTTTAAAAACACCACCTCCATGGCTTGTGTAATATTTTCACAAGCAGCACAATTCCTAAAGTCATTTGAATCTATCGAATTGGACTAAATACAAGTAACTAATAATGCTGTATTACTTTCAGAATGGCATATTTGATAGCATACGTTACCTAAGAAATAGAATGCATTGTAAATACATCTTTTTAATAACTTATGAAAAATTGCAGTTCAGTAAGTTCCTCTTGTTCTACTGAAGCTAATTTTATATAAAAACCTAATTAACATTTAAAGCTTCACTGATTATTGTAGCATTCAATGATTATCTGAACCCCTTTTTGCTAAAACTGTGAAATATAATATATATTATGGACATAACTCACACATACTTTATAATGATGTGTTGGTAAGAAGGATGTCAGATCATAGCAATTTTTTGTAGTGAGAAAACTATTCATTCTCATTTCCAGTGCACTTTAAAAAAAGGGTATACATGAAAATCTAACAAGGTTCCAATTAACTTTACTGTCTTCTTTTGGGTTTTGTGAAACGAAACATATTAAGTTGCAAACTCAGTAAATTAGCACGGATCATTAAAAACAATCTGCTAAATTCCTCAAATCCAAAAGCCATTACTAATAGCTATTTTGCACTTCAACTAAATTGAAATTTGGGCATTCTGAGGTGGTGGCAACTTTTTCCTTGGCAAGACTACACAACCTAAATGTAGATTCAAAACAAAAAAAAACAGGGCACCGAGAACTGCTTAGGTATTAAACAGAGAACAACATTTAGTCACATGACTACATCCTAGCAAATCCTTTGAGCCTTTTGTTGGAGCAAGACACACATTTCTGATGAACAAAATAAAATCTAGTCCATTAACCATGTGTGTCAGACATGCTTAGCAAAAGATCTCTGGCTGCAGCTATGTTACTGAAATTTAAGTTGTGCCATGTATCATTTCAATTAGATAAAGATTTCGAGAGCAGCTAAGCCTTTTCTTTTTTCTTTTTTTTTTTCTATTTTTTTTTTTCTTTGCAGTTGTAACTGGTTATATGCTGGCTGTGCCAACAGAGTGGATAATGGGAGAGAAATTCTCTGTAAGAAAAAACAAAAACCCTAAACCATGCTGAATAGTTTCCAGTTTCTATTTTCTGGCAGGAGGATGTAGGGACAGTGTGCCCTAACCAAGAGGTGACAGAGAATAACTCCTTAAAACCAGACAGAGAATGGAATTCTCATACCTAATAGAAATTGAAGGCTTAGTCTGAAAACACCTCATTATTTAGACATTTCTGTAAGGGTAAAGAATTTACTAACTCTATTCTTCACACTTATCTCTGACTTCCCATGTAGTGGTGGTTGTATTTCTTAATAGTGCTCTAATATTTCTTCATGTGCAATTGTATTGCAACCTTACATATCTCTGACAATGTGCAAATTCCTATTAATGATGAGGACACTCCAAGATGTGAAGAATTTCCCAACAGTAATCTCAGCAAAGAGAAAACTCGGCAGAAGAGAATTATCCAAAATCATTGCCATCCAAAATGCTCCCTAAAACCAATTTTCCATTTTGTTAGAGCTGGGCAAAACCTGAAGCTGTAAGAGCAAATAAGACTCAAAAGCATCACTCCCCACCTTGACGTTGTTTTGCTGTTGACATCCTTCCCCAAACTCCTAAAGGAGGCACCCGATCAATCACCCCTGAGCTGTCACTGGTGCCCCTGTCTCCCCAGTGCTCTCGTTTGGTTGTGCAAGAGAGAAAACAGACAAGATAGGAAGAGCTGCGAGTTTTGGGAACAGCTACAAAAGTCAATTATATACTTGAAGACACTTGAGAACCACACAAAATAGTATGTGGGATTGCCCCTTCGTACACTGTGCACTCAGTGCACCTCTGGACTGAAGAAGTGTTTCTTTGAAATGACAGCTCTTTCTATCTTCCTGAACTTTAGATGAACCAAAGCAGAGAATTCATACATTTTATATCTCTTTTTATATATACACATAGGATGTAAAGACACCATAAAAGTTACAGTATAAATCAGATTTCGCCACCTGTCACTTTTAATATCTGCATTGCTTTTCCGAAGCAGAGTAATCTGCTTGAGAATGACAGGTCTTCCCTTATGGCATGACTTACATGTGCTTTGCCCCTTCCTCTTTTCTCCCAATTTCACTTGCTTTCATTTTATTACCACGAGTCAGAAAGTGCACTCTAATAAAACTTAGCTAACCTGCGTTTCATGTTCAGCCCAACTTTTAGCAAAGCCCGCAGGAGCCCCTGCAGTGAGCCAGTGGGGTAAAGAGGGTGCTGGGGAAGAACCAGCAGATGAGGAGCCCCGAGATGCCAGACCAGTCCCCACTTCTGCTGCTGCCACACCAGAGCAAATGAATCATGTGGTCAGTCGGTACAGCGTACTTTTTAATCTCTTTACAGTAGTAAGACCTCACTGTCACACCCACTGCTGACTACAATGAATTAACATGAAAGGCTCTGCAGTATATATAGTATACTTACACCTAACAGCTAGATATGACATGTAAATACTCTTAAATATAAAAAAAAAATCTTCACTCAGAAGGCAAAAAGACAGAATATAAATTCATATCAACTTCAGGGAAGTCAGTGAGTTTACATCATCGCAAGAGTTCAAAAGGAAGAGTTTGGAGTCCCGCCCGGGATCTTTTAAAGTCTAAAATTCATTCTGGCTAATGTCAGACCAGTGTAAATTCTGAGGAAGCCCACTGAATAAATATATATATCAACATAATACAGACTGGAACCTATTTCAGGATCTTTCTGCACTGCCTATAGAGACACAAATGACAATACTAACAGGTTTTCCACATAAGGGTTTTTTCGGTAATACCATCATTTAGCACATCATATCTAAATGTCACCTTTAGTTCATAAAAACGTCACCGAATTAGTTCATATAAATACTTTTTGTGAAATTTCAGCAGTCCTAAAATTTCAGAAAGGTCAGAGCTGATAAGCAGAAGCATATAGATTGTGTCTGCCCCTGTTTACAGTTATTCTGCAAAAACACCAGACAATGTTGTCTTTGGTCTGTAATGTAAATGAGATGCCCCTGAGACAATGTTTTACATAGATGTGTTCCAGTCAGTTCTCAGTGGTGAAATATGCATTATTCCTACCAAAATTTAGAAGACTAAAAAGCACCAAGCAATTTCACACTCCTTAGTCACTATCCTATTTACTCAGTATTCTTATTAGAAATGAGAACAAAAAAAAGTCACCATAGCTTCTACATAGATCCTTCAAGTATTTTGACTTCTTTTTTTTTCCAAATACATAGCATTTTTTCCAAATAAAGCAAAATTTAGATCACACAAGCGAGTGATTTGCTTAATTTCATCTGTCTTGTCAAGTCCTCTTATTTACATTTAACACATTTAAATGCTGCAGGATTTACCTTTTTGCATTTGAAATCTGTAGCCTGCAAATAAGCCCAGATTGTACAGTTGTATCCCAACAATGCATCCTTAGCAAATGCTGATAAACAGGCCACAAAGCATGGCAACAAATATTTCTAATCCTACATATATTATATCAAAAATCCAATAAGAGGTTTTATAGTCTTTAATCCTGCATATATCAAAACTTAGATAAGAGGTTTTGTTACCTCCAAATAGCTACAGGTGCTTCAAGACTGATGACAATTTTTATTCTCTTACAACAAGGCTTGAAACAATTGCTCTCCTAGTTATTCTTCAGATGGAATAAATCCAAAATTTCAAACCAAAGACAATGGTAAAGGGAATAAGTAAACATTTAAGATTTCAAAGTGTCTCATAGTTTTTTGTTTGTTTCCAGACAACACTATTCTGAAGCCCCAGAAATAAAGACTGGGAATCATACAGATTTTTAAAATTAGCTTCAGAACATTTCTAAATTGAAAGGCTTCATAATGAGACTTTCTTAATTTCAACGTGAAATGAATCCCTCAATCAAAAAAATTGACATAAAAGCTCTTTTGTTTTCTGTATCAAAATCAGTTCTGAAAGTCATTCAACAAAGAGTAGAAGGGTTGGAGACAGTGAAAAACTAATCCTGCTTTCTGCTACATTAGCATAAGACAAAATATTGTGGAGCATTATTAAAAAAAGTAAATAAGCATAGATTAATACTAACGTTTGGTTTGGGTTTTTTTGTTGGTTTGGTTTTGGTTTTTTGTGTTGTTTGTTTGTTTGGGTTTTTTAATCTCTGTATTTCACAAGCTGATCACCACCTAGAAATACTGAAAACATGCTGCATTTGATGTTGGACTAACTTCAGGCCGGAATCAAGGACTACAGACCCATATCAACTGTTTTCTGCTTCACTGCTCAGTGGAGAGATTTGAAGTCACGAGTGAAGCATTTTGAGAAAGAGGTTAGAGTGAATTAAAGCACATGAAATATACAGAGTCTCCAAAGTCCTTTACTTAAAATTTTTGCTTCTGAACTGCATTTTTCTTCCAGTTTAGTTTCACCACATGCACCTACTTTGCATGCACCAAGATAGCTTTGCAACATGAACAAAACTGCAGATTAGGAGATCTGCTCCAAAGGTGCCCTCTTGAGCTAAACTAAAACTCTCAGTAGACCAACAGTCACCAAAAGGACACAGTTCGTTTCTGTCAACCACCTTCCTCCTACAATTATTCTTGGCTTATGGAAAATGTAAACAAGATATCTGTATATATAGTCACATTAGACAGTTACTATAATAAAGTGTGTGACACTTAATATTTGCTTTTGACTCTGATGAACTGCAGAGTCAAAATCCTTGCTGTTATATGACTATAAGAATATAATTTATATTTGTATAAACTCACCCACTGAAAGCTACTTGAGAAACAATGAGAAAAGACCAATACCCACTTCACCTGAAGACAGTTCAACTGAAACAAGGTTTCCTTTTCAGCAAGACAGCACATTGATGTTCCAAGTCTACATTTTTTTCTAAAACTTGGAAGAAAAAACAAACAAAATATTCTAAGCTACAAAGATAGAATCTGTGGGTCTTTGTTTCAGTGGTGTGCACTCTTTGACCAAAAAATGGTCATGTGCCTCTGTAGGTGCATGAGAAAATCTGACATATATATCTTGTCCATGCTTTGTTAAAGCCCCTTATTCAAGATATATTTTAGGAATTAGGCAGGTTTTTAGTCTTTATTCACTTTATGATTCTCATGGTGACACTGTCTCATACCGACTGAAGTCATAAGCTAGGATATTAATGGCCTAAAATGTTGGAGCAAGAAACAAAACAAAAAGACAGACTTAACATTTCATTATTACAAATTAATTTTAATTCTTCAACTGGATAGGATAGTGATGTTTGATTTTTCTCTTGAAGGAGGAGGTATCAAACCAGCAGCTATACAACTCTGGATGAGGCAAAATCCCTTGAAACTGCAACAGCAAACACTTGTCTCTGGAGTCCAAAAGTAGGCGACTGTAAAAACAGCCTGGTACCCTGTCAGGACGCCAGTGCTAAACACATTCAATATGGGCAAATAGGCTGAATATGGTAAACACAGACTTCAGATTCTTATTGCTCCATTGTTTTTTCGTTCATGTAGCACTTGATCCTCATTCCCATGTCTTGCTCTCTCCTGTCCTTCTTTTCTTCTGCTTAAATTGAGCAGACAAGCTTAACAAGCTTAGCTGAACTCCAAAGTGATATAATTGCTGTGATAGGCTAAAATGCAGTAAACAGCCTTGCTTCAGGCCAGGATAAGGTCTAGGGATAAGTGACCGAACTATATTAAAGCCAGCTCAGGTGCGGGAGGGGTTTGAGGGCATAAAAGGTAAAGCCCATTCTCATAACTGATAGCCTGACCACCATATTTCACTCCTCAGTATGGGAAGCAAACTTCAGAGACAGACCTCTCCTTTCCGTCCTCTCATCCCTTCACATGTTTTTCCAAATGGTTAGACCATTTGGGAGATAATTTTGAACAGCCGTTGTCACCAAGACTAAAATCTATAAGGAAAAAATGCCGATACCATCATCAGCATTTCTTGTCCTCAGGAGATAACACTTTCTGATAAAATCACTGCATATCAATACGGAAAGAGATATTTTAACTTTTGAAAGTGAAGAATATTTTTTTTTTCCTTTTCTATTTTCATACACCATAAACATAAATGGGAGGTATCTACATATAAGGATGGCCAATTCCTATACACAGCCAAACCAGCTTCACGATAAACAGGGATGCTATTTCTCATATAGAAAGATGATTAAAAGACAATGCTGAACTTTCTAGCTTCATACAATTTTCTTATATGGGGCATGAGAGGAGCTCAGTGTGACTGATTAGCAAATGAGATTGGTCTATATTTTATATAGAAAGTAAAACTAATACCTATACAAATGAAGTAGAAATTAAAAGCATATTGAAGAAAGTTTGTAGCAAGATTTATGTATTTATGGCAGATTCTTGCAGTTTCCATTTCTTGCTAAGAATTGTCAAATGAAAGTATGGGGAGGGTTTTTTTGTTTGTTTTGTTTTAAGATTTACATAAATACAAATAATGTTTTACCACTGCTGGTTAATTAATATAATGCTATAAAACATTTTGAGGGTAAATATTGCATGCTACTATTATTTACTATATATCTAAATGTATTTTCTATAGAATAAGTAAATACATAGATATACCTAAATATAAATTCTAATATATTTTTACAATTTCTTTAAGTACAAGCTTTACATTAATTCAGTATGATAAAAGAACAAAAATAATCTAAAATGTTTTCTATAAAAGGACATGGAAATGTACATGACAAAAGCAAGAATTCATAGCAGGATTAAATGTAAGGAAAATATGTGCAACCCGGCCGCAGTGCAGAATACCTTTTCTCCAAATGAGAAGATGTTGGGTTATAGCTGGTCACGTGGACTGCTGAAAGTCAAAGGCTCAGTGACGACAGACACTACAAGCACCAGACACAACTTCAAAAGCACTGTAAAGTCTAGATAAGAGCAGTTGTTCTGGAAAGCAATCCTCTGGCTGTCCTTTGCCCTGGCATAACTAACTGTGCAATCTAAGAGTACAATCTGCTCTTTCTTCTGCCCTTACCATTTGTCCTGCTCTGGCGTAACCACAACAGGCACCTCTACCCTAATGCGCGAGGTAAGGGAATTTTATCAGACAGAGGTAGAGAACAACATAAAGTAGAAAATAGATTTTTAAAAGGAATCTAATGAAAGGTCAGTGGAAAAAAACTCGCAGGTTGTTTTTTTTCTAAAGAAACAAGCAAAACCACCAAGACAATTCACATGAACTATGTCGCAGTGTGATAAAAGTGAATGTCCTGAAATAATTAATCTCAAGAATTCTCCAGGACAAAAAGGTTTGAAATACTTTGCTTTACACTAAGTCCTCATTCTCTTTAACTACTTTCACACAGGTTTCTGTTATCACGGAATCACTTCACTGCATTTTTCTTTCTTTGCTTCTTTTCCTACGATATTTACACTGATTGCACTGACTATTCCTGAGTTTACTTACCTGAGTTATAATCTTGCTAACAAGCCAAGACTGTGAAGTTTGTTTCTGACAACACAAAGTTCTCCAAAGATCTTACCTGTATATAAAAAAATAACTTTCTTTTGACATTTAAGGAGCAAGGAAGTTTACAGTGAAACACTTCTCCGTGAACCAGTATTTCTTGTTAAACATGGTGAGGACCTCTAAAGATACCACAGATATTTAAAATACCTCACATAAAGATATCTTTTCAGGTAAGTTCAACAGCAGTTTGTAGAAGACATATAATATTTCTGAAAGTTACAATCTCATTCCCATTTCCTCTATACATCATTCTCTCCCAGGAAGCTAATGGTGTATAAGGCTGCAAGTGCAAAAAGATTAGAAGTGGGAAGAAGCCTCAGCACTGTAACATCAATCACCAGTGGCATGTCTTAAACATAGCACCTCACCATTAAAACATCATTGCTCTATTTTTGAGATGCTGCTTCTTCTACGGCAGTTACTCTGGCTCTCAACATTGAGGTTAGGGACACAAATGGTACTACTTCTTTCATGGTGTAGCAATTGTTCTCATACTTGAAAATCAGTTCTGCCTCTACAGGTTTTGCCATGATTTTCTCATCGCTTGGTGTGTACAAATTACTATCAAGAAGCATCTTCCAGGCCATGGAAGGCCAAAATCCTTGAAGCTCACAGCAAACCCACAGTATTGTATGTGACTTTTCTGAACTACAAATACAGAAATGCTGAAAATTATCCATCTTTTTTTTTTTCCCCTGTATTTCCCTCTGGCCATTTGCTAAGTGGACAGATGGATGCTGTTCAATAGCTCACTTACCCTCTGTCATTACACCCATAGAATAGATTATGGGTACACAGTACTAATGAGACCCTCAGAACTAAATATTAAACGTCAGTCACCCTTGGAAACACACAGCAAATTAAAACTAATTTCATGTGTACACCACAGAATTACAAATTGATTTTGACACGACCAGAGTAAGATAAAAAGCCTGTAACAGAAAGCAGGAGGCTCTGGACTTTATAATCAAATAAAACACAGATGCACGCTAGAAAAAATAACCCAGCTTGGTGACTCAGCTACATCTCGTGGGTACTATTATGATGAATGAAGATGGCTGCTGGATCAGTACAGAGGTCTTATTCAGACACTCTCCCAAATCAAATTATAAGTCAAAACAATACAGAGGCACCTCAAAATAGCCCATAGCCTGATGGTTACAATTAACGCTGGTACTACAGTGAGGTGTTTTGATTTCACTACATCCTTCTACATTTACCTTCCTCTTTTCTGCCCCACCCTAGCAGGGATGGGGTCCTTCCACCTCCTGCTGTCCTGAGAGCCTTTTGGACCTGACATCATTCAAAGTGTTCAAGGTCAGGTTGGATGGGGCTTTGAGCAACCTGATCTACTGAAAGATGTCCCTGCTTATTGCAGGGGGGTTGGACTAGATGACCTTTAAAGGCCCCCTCCAACCCAAACCATTCTGTGATTCCACAGAATGTGGGAAATGCTGGGGCAGGTTCTGAGGAAATCCTACGTACACTGATACATTGCCTGCACTTAGAAAGATCTGGCCTTTCATATGAGAAATACAAATTCAGTGGGCTAGACAGAGCCCCTGAAGGGAGCCAGTAAACTCTCTGATTAGCAGCATCACCAAGTAGATGTTACAGTACACTCTTCCTGTAATAAAACAGAAGGCATAGAACCGCTTTTATGCTCAGAATAACCAAATGTGCTTGGAGACAGATTCTCCACTTCACTACCCCAGAATTACACTGGTATGACTCCACTGAAATAAGACTGTGTTAAACAGAGTAGAGATGGAGATGGTTATCTTTGACACTCAGCTAGCCTTGTCAACCTGTATTTCTTTTATGGAGCTACTGGTGGGTGATCTAACATGAAAATTCCTTCCTTCCCATCATGGCGGCACAAACACTACCAGACTAAGACTCATTTTGATAGTTTAATGGGACCTTCTGTGGCTTGCATACCTTACGCTATCACTGTTCGAAAAACCATTTCACTGGGAATGCATACATATCTGCACTGCCAAACAGAGAGGCCTGGAAATTCTGCTGGTTCTTTTGAAATATTTTAAGCCACTTCCTCACCCTTTCTAAAGAGAAGGAAAAGTTTTAGCAGATAACGCTTCCTGAAGTGAAAAAGTATTAATGGTCATAATATGTACCAAACAAGGGCTTCTTAAAAAAAAGAGAGGAAAAAAATACCAATTACTACAAAGATCATGCAGAGTTCTTTCTCTGATTAGCTGAAGTGATAGAATTGAGCTATGGTACCATTACAGAAATGGAAAATTTGAAAACTGCCACAGTTTTGGTATCAAAACAGAAACCATAGGATTCCTTCCCTTTCCCAGCAACACAGCTTGGAATAGGCAGACCTGAAATGAAATCATCACCTGTGTTCAACACAGGCCATCCTAAATTACCCACTATGAAATTATCTATTAAAATGTTTTCTAAGGATTGGAACATGTTGTGATGAAGTACACATAACTAGATTTGAAATGCCATCCGTCACTAACTTTTCAGCATTCAAACACCACTTGTAAAGGGAAGATGGAGAGGGACCATAACAGTAAACATCTTGCCTTCTTTAGAACTCACTGCAAAAACATAGTTTTCAAATATTTCCAACTACTGTTAATCTGTTCAGCATGTTTCTAATTAAAACCTTCCCAGCAACCCAAAGCCCACATGTGCTTGAGTGAATTAGCACAAAAGATAAAATGATATGCAGATCAAAACATCAAACCACAGAATTACCTGATTTTCAGCTTCTTAGGACTCATAATCTCTCTCTTGAGGCATGAACATTTCTCTTTCTTAAATCTTGCAGTTTCAAGGTTTTCTTTGCACAGCTCATGATTTCAGAACAAAGTAGCACATTACCAGCATTCTATTCCTTTCCTGCAACACTCTCCTTAAATATTTGGTGCCCAGGACATCAAAGGGAGCTGTCACTCCCTCAAACTAACTCTGACTACCGAACACATTAGGAAAGCTCTCATCTCTCTTCAAAAGCTTGTCCCGTACAATGTGTTTGTGTTTCCATCCAACAGCATTTTATCGAAAGTGCTTCACACTCACTTTTCAGCCTCCACGGAAAAAAAGAAAAAAGGGAAAGGAAGAAAAGGGAAAAAAAAAAGGGGGGGGGGGAACCTCTTCAAAATATTCTTTGTCTCCTGGGCTTTGAACCCATCTGTCTCCGGAGAGCAAGGAGAGGCGATGCTGACATCGGTAAGCGGTGCGGCACAGGGCGGCTGGTGCAATGTAGTGCAGCAGCGGGTGCTGCGAGCAGGGCACAGGCCGGCACTGCCGGGCTCCTGCCTCACACCGGCCCCCCGGCCCCCCAGCAAACCTCCCGCCTCCACAGCGGCCTGCAGGAGTCCAGAGAGCGGCCGCCCCAGAAGCCTCCACTCTCATTCGGGCGAGCTGCCAGCTCTCCCCGCAAATGCAAAGCAACAGCCTCTGAAGTACATCCTAACAGGGAGCAGTTCTTCGAAACATCGCTTCTTTTAAGGGCTGAGAGAGAGCTTTTTCAGAGCTGTGAATGGGGATGAACCCTTTCCACGTAAACAAAAAAACTTCAGCCATGAGCACTGACAGTAAGGAGATGTCCATTAGAGAGAAGTTTGGGTCTGGGGAATTTTAAAAGGGATGGGACTCTTCCCTGCCGCCACGCTGACTGGCTAAGAGGAGGCCGTGCAGCCTCTTCTCAACAAGGCACAAGTCAGCTTTGTGTCCCTGAGCACAGAGACTACAATGCTTCAAACCAACCGCTCTGATGCTCATTCCTCAAACAGAATGCTTTATTACATGTCTAAGGGAACACCCTCTACAGCAGCTAATTCAAATATTTCTTATAAAAAACATGTAAATAGCTCAGTATAGGTATATTTTATGAAACGAGAGGGATTCCCCCCCACACACATATTTCCATGATTCCATCAGAGCTGCTCTTTATAATGGTAAACAATTTTTAAAATCACAGTTTAAATGTCTATTGTGCTTCAAAATTCTGCTTATCTGCATTAAAATATCTCTACATTGGACCAAGCTTTTCTCCTTTAAGCCAAAAATTAAAACAGAAGTTACGAGCAACAATCCTAATTCCCTAATCTCTTCAGGGAGATACAATAAACTTTCTTCTCAAACAAACAAAAAAACCCTGCACAAATAAAAATAGTTTAAATTGCCTATTAAAAGGCTGGTGATGGCATGCAATGGAAGTAACAGAAAGCTTTGCCTTGTACTAGTTCGCATATTTAACAACACTCCATAAGCATTAATTCTCATAAGAAAATTCCAAGGAAACGAATAGAGAATTTCTACTATGGTGTAAGGAAAATTACAAGGGAGATGCAAAGTCACAGTCCCAGGACGGAGAAGAAGTCCGGATACAAACCCTGGCTTAAAATTCATCCTTCGCCCCTGAGATGCATGGGGCCAGCCACGACTTACAGCCCAGCAACGAGCACTTCACCTCCTGAGGCTCTGCAGCCACCAGCCTCAGGAGCAGCCCAGCACAGCTACTGGGTGTGAGGTGCTGCAGGTACCCAGGAGAGGGGAAGGGAGCCTGCAGAAAAGGAAACTGTGTGTGTGCGGGGGTACAGCCGACGGTAATCACGCATCCTTGCTCTCTTTCGCCTGCAGGATGCCGAGTTGCCCCAGTACTTCATTACCAGGTCTCTGGTGAGATCTTGTAAGAAAAATGTGCCTAGAGAGCCTGTTGTCTCCTGCTGTTGTAACAAGTTCAGTTCCACGCAACAAAAACGTAACTTTGGCCTCAGGGCTTCAGCAAGGCCTGAAGAAATGAGGGCGCATTGCTTCTAGTGACTGGTCTTAAAACATGACACAGTACTGGGAAACATGAGCTATAATGAAACAAAAAATGAGTGATACTAACCCACCTGCTTTCTTGGCCTGAAATGAGAGAGACTGGATTCAGTGCCCGGGACTTGCCACCTAAGCTTAATTTTGGTACTGTGGGTAATTCCTCTACAGAAATGAATCTCACTGTATAGGCAATCAAAAGAGAACAAGCACCTAAAATTAAATAGGTAACTAGACCATCCTCACCTGCCTTGGTCAGCCCAACCTTCTAAGTTCAATAAAAAAAAAAAAAAAAAGATCAAGGGGCAAAGTGATTGGTTTGTGTGGTTTCTTCTTATGAAAAAAAATCAGTCTTACCATCTTAGTGACAGCATTTAGCATGGACATGACATGCAAGGTGGTTTGTCTTGTCTTCAAAGAAATTGGACAATATGATGCTTCACTAAAATTCACATAGATTCACCACCAACAAGTCAAAAAATCCAAATTGGCTAGGACCAGGGTTGGAGGGTGGGGAGTCTAAAATGTTTTCGAGTGGGGGCAGTGAAAGTATCTCTGGTTCAGCTGAAATCAACTGAGGATATTGCTACAGCCTGCGAATTTGTATGATTTCAATGCTCCCTCCTGGCTTCAATCTATGAACGATCCTCATGTTCACTTAGAATGCAAATAAGGATATTTTATATGTACAACAGGACATTTTATTGATTAATGCATTATTTTTCAGCCTGAAGGAAGATGTCAGAATGAAACCTGGATCTGTGGAAGCTAACAGGAAGTCTGTCCCACCTTTCTAGAAGCAAGGATCTTGTTCTGTGCTCACTATTCTGATCCTCCAAAAGTCATGTTTGGGCATGAAAAATGTACTGGTGAAAAAGTATGCGAGATATTGACAAAGCTGATTGTTAATGTTAAATGACTTTAACAACTTTTTTCTTTTTTTAATTAAAACTTTACCGTTCAGCCCAGCTAAAAGTTTTAAAGCTGCACTATTTCTCCCTGATGTTCAGATGTTTAATACGTAACTAGTCTCTCAGTATTTTATGGGCTGTGTTTATAGTTCTCTAAGGTGTTCTACATAGTTACAGGCCAATGTTTCTTAAGCAGCATTAAGAACCTACATCAGGCATACAATGCATCTCTGTGTTCAGAAATTATGCAAGTAGATGATGGCCTTCTCTGTCCCTTTTATTTCCTGTATAATTATCCCTATAATAAATTATTAATACGAGCCAACATTTTATTGACTCATCTGTGAACTCATTTCAGGATTAGAGATGTAATACTTCGAACAGTCCAATGCTGTAATTCATTGTCACTGCCTAAAGAGAAAATTTTGGTGAATTGTTTCTCATGACAGCCACACCTTGCAGGATGGGGAGCAATCTCAAAAAAAAAAGATGAGTATGCTTACGTACTGCTGAGATTAGCTTTGCCACATGACAAGTCAACATATTTTTCTTTTCTTACAAAGATCTTGGTGCATATTATCAGTGCAACGCAGAAAATATTATTGCATTCCAGTCATTAACTTTGCAGGATCAGAAAGTACCTCCTGATTTGCTGACTGGGGTTCCCTGTTACTGCAGGCACTGTATTACACAACATTTATAAACATGGTCAAGATGAGTAATTATAAGGGCAAATCTTACTAATTATCTTTTGAATACTACTTTCAGAGCTTGTTACACTAGCAAACCAAAGTCTATACGTAATTAGTACGAACCGAATAAAAGCCAGTAAAATATTCATATGGTGGAAGACAAAGGCAACTCAAAACTCAAAGTCTAGTGCTTAACTGCCTAGATAGTAATAAAAAAAAATCCACAATAATACAATAGATAATGCTTTGAATGAAAAACAAAATAATTTTTTATTTTAAAAACTAAGTCAAAAAAATAATTTCAAGAAAGATCCAGGACCAGTGTGTCTGGACGTGTGAATAAACTGTCACAAAGATTGTTCTAGGTTTATCCTACGAGGATACTCCCTTCTATACTTACATTCCAATAAAAATATCTGTGCTGTCTGGCACAGCTCTCCAACTATCCAGAGAGGAAAATGAAAGGCAAGGATAGCATCCAGCTGAAAGTCAGCTTGGATGTCACAGCCTGTAGAAAAGTGCCCGGGCACGACTGCAACACTGACACGGTACCTAGAGTAATAGAATAGACACAAAAAATCAATTAATTACCTCAATGACAGGAAAGGCAGAGGCCTCAAGGAGGAAGGGGTGTTAGACTTGATGCACAGGCTATATGAGCTCCTTTTCAAAGGAAGTTGTTTCTGAAAGAGAGAGATAATGCTTGCCTGCCTGGCATATGCTTTTCATCTCTGGAATTCCAGGGAGAGCCTGCTGAAGATCAGAGCTAGGCTTGGAAGAAAAGTTACACACATACACACAAACAAACTCGAAAAGGAAAGGAAAACTGGCACAGAAGAGACTATTTGCTTTCTAATATCATGTAAAAAAGCTGGAGCAGGGAGGCTGAACAGGAGTTAAAAGACAAATTTTGCTTTTGATTTTTAAGTGCGTGGTTGCAAGGTTACCTTTGACTGATGAAGAAGACTGCGGCAGAGGTGAGGGCTGAGAAAAAGATGGGAGAGAACATCTTTTGTACCCGTCAGCCCAACTTGTCGGAGGCAGGAGGGCCAAGGAGCTACTGCTTTCTGCTATGAAAACGTGAAGAGCAGGCTCCAGGCTTCCCTCTGAGCCTGCCTTTATTTGTTGTAGCTCCCTTGCCCTCTCCTGGATACCTTCAGCACATCCCAACAAGCAGCTGTGCCAGGCAGCCCCTGAGCAAAGGCATCCCCAGGGGCTCTGGGGGAGAGAGGCAGCGGGTGCACCCCCGGGGCAGCGGGGGGCAGTCAAGGCTGGTGGCTGCAGAGCCTCAGGAGGTGAAGTGCTCGTGGCTGGGCTGCAAACCATGGCTGGCCCCATGTATCTCAGGGGAGGATGAATTTTAAGCCAGGGTTTGTATCCAGACCTCCTCTCTGTCTTGGGATGACAACTTTTGCATCTCCCTCAGTTTCCCTTGCTCTATAGTAGAAACGGTCTGTTAAGTTCCTCTGACTTTTCTTTTGAGAATTATTGTTACACAGTGTTATATATCCAAATCAGTATGCAAGGACAGGGACTTCTCACCTGTAGGAGTTTCACTGAGCTGAATATTCCTTCCCCCTCACTCCTTTTCACTTGTACCTAAGCACGCGGGCACCTCTCCACTTTTTTCCAGAATAGACTGCAGAAGTGCTCCTATAATTAGTTCCCAGGTCTCAGGAGTTTCCTAACTATCCTCTCTGCTGTAACACTCTGAGTTGTAAGAGACCTGAGCCATTTTCTGCATTGCTCGACACAAATGGAAAGTTCAGGCAGGAGGCTGGAGTCCTGCCATGCCTCCTTCCAGACGACGGCTGCACCAGCTCTCCATTTCTGAGCTACCTTCACCAAGGAATTAAGACATTTTTGTGCTGGATGCCCAAGTTCCTGCTCAGTACCTCATTTAAGTGTGATGTATGAACTCAGCTCTATGTAATATGAATGTGTACGTATGTCTACAATCAACTAAGGTAACAATCACATAGAGTTAAAAGCTTTGAATTCTTTGATCTTAAGCAAGTCTGAAAGTTTCCATAATGCTTAGTCACAGGCATTATAGTATCCTGATCCCAGCTGCAGACTGCAAGATTCTCATTAAAGATACCATGCCATGAAAAGGCTTTATAAGCATTCACCACTTCATCAATACTTACTGTTTTGCAGCAGAAAATGACAAACTAGGATACAGCAGTTTGTGAACAATTACAGGTTACTTATCAAAGGATAAAACAGTTTAATTCTAGATGTTGTTAGACTCTAACTGATATTAGAGATATCTCTCTGTATTAGAGATTTTGCCTCTCTTATAAGTGATCTATTATAAGAAATATTACATAGATTATTAAAATTACTTTCCCTCCCCTCCCCCCCAACACCTTGTAGAGGACACATCCTTAGTGTACAGAAATCAGAACAAGCTGCTGATACATTGTTAGAAAGATTTTATGCCTGTTATTCTCATAGAGAAATAGCAATGAAAGATTGAAAAACACAGAAGCCTGCAGAAAACAAAGGAAACTTTGAATGTCACTACGTCATGTTATCTGTTCCTTTTGTGCTGCCTGGAACAATATTATAAAGGATAGAATTATATTTTTTCGATGGGTTTACTTTTGGTTTAGATTTTAATGCTATTTTATTGAACGAAAGGAAAAACTTAAAGCTCTGTAAAATAACCACAGCACAAAGACTTGACCAAATACAGAGTCACTTCCCTAAAGGTTTGCATTTAGTCAGACTCTGAAACTTCATCGAGGTATCTCCTCACAATCGCATCTCTAGTATCACTCCAAGATTTCTCTCTTCTGTCACACACACACACCACTTCTCCCTCCGGAGGTGAGCAGATCACCCCAGACCACGATAAGGAAAAAGCAGCAGGCTTGTAGCCATCACTGGCCATACAAGGACTGTAACCTGCTCAAGTGCTCTGATGCAGAGCAACAACGATGAGCCCCCTTACAAATTTCTGTAACTTTTATTACAAAGTCAGGCTACTACAACTGCTTTCTGCTAATGCTCCTGGCTGGGTGGCTATCAAAGGAACACTTGCTCGTACCATTTCAGAATAAATAGTTCTAAGTGCAGGAGACAGTTCACGATGTGATTTGCTGTCAAGAGTAGAACAAATACCCTTCCCAAAGCACCCAGCATCATGCACAGCCTCTGAGCTATCTTTCCAGACCAGGCAAAAGGGGACGCTGGCTATGACCGTGCATTTAGGTGGCCGCACAGTATAATAATCTGCTCCTACAGGACTAGAGGCTTTGCCCAGCGGCCACCAAGGAGGGATGTCCCCTGGGGCAGCCCTCTTCCCTCGGAGGGACAGGCCTTTCTCTGCCATCAGCTCCGTCCTCCCTGGGCTCAGCGCCCTGCCGTCCTATAGCCAGAGAAACCCCCGAGATGCTTCAGATTCAGCAAGATGCTTTCGTAAGCATCCTCCCCTATGATCTGACAGAACGACTTGAGGTATGTACAGAGCAATGGAAGGATTCAGCAGCATTTTAAAGCAAATTCAGAAAAGAGACAAAAGTGACATGAGCCAATCGAGCGGAAACACAGACTGCTTTCTGACATCATTACTTTGTGGTTGCTGAGCTCCTTCAGAGGGAGCTCAGTAGAAAACCATCTGAAGCCTGTCATTATGCTCCATAAAAAGAAGGCAATTGGCAATTCTCCTAATCAGTCTTTTGTAGCATTAGTTATATCCACAAACATCAGCTTACTCTTTCTCAGCAACATACCCTTTAATGGTAATAAATATTGACTTTTCAAATCACAAACATCAATAACATGAAAAAGCCTATTATTTCCTTATATTATGTAAAACCACTACTGCAGTACCACGTATCCTGAAATATCTTGTAGGGTGTTTGAGGGTAGTACAGTAAGAAATAAATATATTTTAGTACCACAGTACTACAGTGAATTATAATGGCTTGTGACAGAGCAATTTTTGACTATTGGCAGCAATAACCCACTTAGCAAAGACATACTACTAGTGAAGACAGAGCTATGCTCTACATAGTCATATTTTATTGCAATCTTGAAAGACATCACTTAGCACAATTTATGGTATTCTGCAAAGATTTTGCTATTTAGAAAGCTCTTAATCTCCAGCATAATTAAATAAGATGAAACTTTGTTTCCCTTTGAAAAATGTGAGCATTGCTTTCTAGCAAGGTAGCCGTGTACTCCTTCCAGATTTTAATCAAAGCAACAGCACTTGCTACCAGAAGTGGAAGAAATCTGCTTATTTCATCTACTATTTTGCTTTTCAAATCTTAAAAGAGCTTTTTTGTTCTCTCATCTCTGAGGTCATTCTATTTCTGCTAAAAAGCTCCATCCTCACCATCTCACAGGTTTCTCACAGTCCGGCAATGCCAGAAGCCAGGGAGGGTGGGAGGCCCCCGCCTTGGACGTTTTCAAAACCTGAGTGACCAAGGCTCGGGGCACAGCCTGGTCAAACTATGAAGTTAGCCCTGATTTGAGCAGCGGACTGAAGAAGGCACCTCCAGAGGTTCTTTCCACCATAAAGTAGCCTTTGCTGCTTTTTTTTTTTTTCCCTGCAAAGGTCTGAGCATAACAATATTAGCTCTTTCTGTTTTCTGCATACTTCTATGCTAACTTCTCTTCATGCTGAGTATAATACCTTCTAAGGACCATTTAAATATTGTCTGAATAGCATACAGGCAGATCTCCCTAAACACAGGAACATGTTTCTCTGTTGCCTCCTAACCTAAAGATTTTGGCAAGGATGGAAGTCACAAATATCCATCAAGCAGCATAACACCCAATAAATACTTTTTTGGACCTTTCGCCTATTTTAGATTTTTGGACCATTTTTCTTCATCCTCTATTTTTATTGGCACTCTACAACAAAAGTTTTCTCACAAGATCGCAGGAGTTCATGTACATGACATTTTTTTTCCATGAATTCAATGAAAATAAATTAAAAAAAAAAAAATGTAGAGAGAAGAGATTTGATCTCCACTGAAAAAAGGCGCAGAGGGAAAAAAAGGCAAGTAACGGACTTCAGAATTACTGTGGAGAAACAGGTATGATTGGCAAGTACAAAATGTTGCAGGGGATATGAAAAAAGCACAAAACCTGGCTTAACAGTTGTGATTTCACTACCTACAATATCTGAAGAAAAAAGGCAAACAATATGCTCCGTTTATTTTCATTTGCTGTAAGCACTTAGCAGATGCCAGCATATGTTTTGACTAGAAACACACAATTAAACTTGCCTAGAAATAAACAACTGCAATAGGTAGGGGAATAAACAGTGCTGAGCCACTTCACGCTAGCTGGCAGGCAGCAGTACTGCCCAGCAGGACCATCTATCGGCTACAGTAGCCAAGGCAAGTTTAGGAAACCAAAATGACCATATGGAAGCTCACTTGAGGACTGAACTGTCATTGTGGAAGGGGGGGAAATAGCCCCCCCCCCAAACAAAACCGAGCTGTGATACAGAGAACCCACTGCAACCATTCTGAATTGCTAGTGTTATTGTCAATATTACTTATACCTCTCCACCACCACAGTTGAGACTGCAGGATTTTGTCTTGTTTGGTTGGGGTTTTATGGGGGTTTTTTTGGTTGAGGTTTTTTTTGAGAAAATCCCCAAAACTGTGGCCCTCTGCCACGTTGCATTCTGCAACTCCCGGCCCTATGCCTGCCCCACTTCCAGCCCTTTGTTTGTATGTTTTGGCTTTCATATTTTTAAGCTTCACTAGCTCCATACACTCAATTTTATTTTTGTCCTACACCCATAATTTCATTTCCTGTCACCAAGCCAAGAGATTCCCCGCAGGAGACTAGAAAGCCTCTTGCCCCTTTTCCATGCTTTACTGACTCAGTAAACACAATTCCTGAATTTTGCTTGTGTAGCACTTTAAATGTTCCCCCCAAGATTCCTGAGCGCTGGAACTAACTTGTTCATCCCAGTCGGATTTGAAACAGGCCAGCATTGGCAAGCATAAGGGAAGAAATATCCTCTGGAAACCAATCGTTCAAAAAATCCTCTTCAGTATGCTGTGTAACAATTTATGTAAAACTATCTGACTGAAAAAAAAACCAACCCCGAATAAAAATAAAAGCAGAACAAGAGTAGACCAGACAACTAAGCAACAGAACCAGCCACCCAGAGTTCAGTGATCAATAAACAAAATTTAGCCATACACCAGTTATTATCACCCTTCCCCTTTCTTATCTTCTGTCTCTAAGTATCTTATCTAAAGCAAAATAATCCAGATTTTTATTCAAATGAAAATCATTTAAAAAATAAATAAAATGGATGTCTTTCAATTATCCCCCAAAGAGGAAAAGTTCCCTCACAGACATTGATAGAAAAATAGAATATGCATAAAACTACATGTTGAAGACTTGGTTACCAAATAATACTTGCCAAAATGCACATCTGAACTATATCACACTTTATGTCACTATTAGCATGGAAAAAACACATAAACTGCTTTGCTGATAAGGACCCTGGAATGCCTCTGTGGTCTAACGGGAATGAAAGACTGAGAATGGAGATCTTCTACCTGCCTCCCTCTGCTTCCTCAGCAGCAATAACGTACTTTATGTGCAGATTAAACCACAAATTCCATTTATTCAGTATTAGTGTGAAGGCGTTTAAAGCCCTTATAACGGGAAAGAAGGTTAAGTTAATGCCATCTTCAACAACGTGTGAAAAGATGAGAGCAGTGTTCAACAGCAGGAACAAGTTTGAACACGGTGATGAGAAAATTAACTGACCAATTCATTAACCACAAAAAGCACCACACTTGACAACAACTTAAAAAAGCATTATGCCACAAGCATTGCTTCTATTGCATCTGTATTACTAGGAGCCTGAGCTACCCTCCACGTAGCGACTTATTTTCTGAATCGTCACAGTACTGTGACACCTCCTACAGAGTTAATACTTATTTATCCTGGGCTAGAGAAGACTATACATTAAAGAAGAGCGCACTTAGGGCTCTGCCCTGCAACACGTTGAGTGCTCTGGCCCCTGGCCACCAGAGCACTTAGGCACATGTTTTATTTTAAAAACACAAGCAGTTCCACTGAAATTCTGAGAGAAAGTCACAGTAGGGAAATAGCCAGATTATGCCCCCAAAACATGAAGCTATATTAAAAACAAGAGCAAAGCACAACTTAAAACTAACACGATCATTTCACTGGGTCAGGCAAATCTATCCTAGTAGACAAGTTGTTCTACAGCACATTAATAGGGTCAGAGGGGTCTCTCAGCCCGCTCATGGCTCAGGTATGCCCCTAAACAGGCCAAGCATAAGAAAACGATTTTGCATAAAGTACTGTGAGCATTCAAAGGAAAGTTCAGCAATATCATCCATTGCTGCCAAAACCAAAAAGAAAGCCAGAAACTGAAACCTGAAGGACGTCCTCAATTCTCAACCGGCGGGCAGGGTTCTGCGCCATGAAGGACGTGCGCGCCCTTCACAAAGTTGTTCAGGCTTACATGGCTTTTTAACAACTACCCAGGTCTGGCAAATTTATTTCCTTTTTGACAGTGACATAAGCAATAGAAGTGTATCAATTATTCCCCTGAAAATGCTATTAACATTTCGGTGTTAAAATTACACTGTGTCAAGTTGCAGACAAAAAAAAAGTTGCATTTGCAGAGTACAGAAAATTTCTGTAGACCTGGTGCTTCTAGGATAGGATTAAAAAAAAAAGAGATCAAGACCACTTTTACTTGTGTGCCTAAATATTAATTTACCTTTCAGATGAGAAAAATGAAACTATTATTGTATCCTATTATTATTATCAGATATTCTGAAATGTAAATCTTCTGTAATGCACCAATTTTATTTGAAAACAAACCTGGTTTTAATTTCAAGATCACGAATTAATGTTAGCATATTTTGTATCTCTTGCTCAAATACATCTGAAACAATTTAATAATTTTTGTTACGTACTGTAATCTGTCTCTTGAGTGACAACCTCTGTACTGGTTATCAGCCTAGAGGGATGAGATAATAAATAACCCCCTTGCTTCAAGAAGTATTTTATAATGCAAAATGTCACAGCTCTGTAAAGCAGTGCTAGCAGAGTTTAGCAAATTATTGTATCAATGACATTTTAAAACTTTAGAGAATAGGAACTTTGAGCTTTAAGATCAACAACGTACTGTTCTTGATTTTATAGCACATGAAATTGTAATGCTTCCACCACTGCAGCTGAGAGCACCTCAGCTTCTTCAACACCATTGTATTAAAACCCGCCCCCCCCCAAAAAAACCAAACACAATTAAAAAAAGAAGGAAAAACCTAATTAGAAAAGCTTTTGCTGGTTTCAGTCACTGCTAGTGCACACAACATCCCCACCTTTTCCCCCACAAAAACCCTCACTTGTTTTACCAGGTTTGGTAGGAAACAGTGATTGAGAAACTTGATTCAAGGCTTTGGGCTCCTTGAAGAAAGGATCAAACAACACGCATCGGAGACACAGGTTGCACAGACCTCTTGGACCTGCCCAGCAGGGCCCAAAGTCTTGCAGCTGAGAGGGAAGGTTGGAATGGGGTCCTGACAAGCAGGCTCCAGGCGGCTGTTCACACCGGTACTTGGGACACAGCATCTCTCCCACCTACCTGGGCCAAGGGGGGACAGACTCACCATCCTGGGATCTGGCAGAGGGCAGGAGGAACAATCACAAAATCACAGAATCATGTCGGTTGGAAAAGACCTTTAAGATCATTGAGTCCAACCGTTAACCTAGCACTGCCAAGTCCACCACTAAACCACGTCCCTAAGCACCACAGCTACATGTCTTTTAAATACCTCCAGGGATGGTGACTCAACCACTTCCCTGGGCAGCCTGTTCCAGTGCTTGACAACCCTTTCGGTGAAGAAATTTTTCTTAGTATCCAAACTAAACCTCCCCTGGTGCAACATAAGGCCATTTCCTCTTGTCCTGTCACCTGTTACTTGGGAAAAGAGGCCGACACCTCGCTACAATCTCCCTTCAGGTAGTTGTAGAGAGTGATGAGGTCTCCCCTCAGCCTCCTCTTCTCCAGACTAAACTACCCCAGTTCCCTCAGCTGCTCCTCATAAGACTTGTGCTCCAGGCCCCTCACGAGCTTGGTTGCTGGTCCTTCTCTGGACATGCTCCAGCACCTCAGTATCTGTCTTGTAGTGCAGGACCCAAAACTGAACACAGCACTCGAGGTGCAGCCTCACCAGAGATGGTTTGCTCAGCAAAAAAAGTACAGCTACTTCTTCTGTGATATGGGTATAACCCTACTTCAGTTTTGAGAATATTTGCTATGTTTAATATCACATCTTTTCTCAACCATCCCCTCAATTTTTTTTCCACTTGAATTCTACTTTGGATATTACATTTTGCCATTTGATTTTTTTTTTTTTTTTTTCCTGTGTCAGGCAAGCAGTGTGCTCCTGTCAGCTTCCACATGTCACACAGCTGCAGCGCGCTTTCTTTTCCCCTTCTTCCCGGCCATACTGCACTTCTGCAACTGTGCCAATACTGATGTCTTTGGTTAAAACATCACCCTATATGACATCAAACTGCAATTATTCTGTCTAATCTTTCCTGAAGGGAAAGTTTTGCAGCTGTAAAATCCTGGTATGCATGGCATCTTATAAAGAAAATAGACAAGCAATGATTAACAACATTTAGTCTAGACTATGTAGCATCTATGTTTTTCGTAAATTAAGAAACTTGATCTGTTGCTATCAAAAAGAGACTGAATAATAGACCCTTTATAGTCAACTGCCCATACCCCATCAGTAGGGAAAGGATGGTCAAAACTCTGGAAAATAGAAATGTGCGGGTAGGAGTTTTGGGAAGGGAAGGAGGGCTTATATTCAGCTTACCTCTGCTGTAGCTTCTTAGGCTCTCTTCCCACAGCAAAATTTCTATGAGTGGTGAATGATGCTGACAGTACTTTTTTTCTAACAGTTGCAAGTTAGTTCCTCCATCCTATTTAGTAGAATAACATGTTGGTTTACAACAACCAAAATGTTTATTATTTATACCTCTGCTCAATGTCACACATCAAAGATTCCTAACTGGCACACAGATAGGGAGTATTGTTTTGTCCATTTTACAACATTAGCTATTACATACATAAATTAGGGCTTCTCCAGACATTCCTCATTTCCTTAGCTGCTTTTTTTTTTTTTTTTGGTCTTTTTCTTTATGGTGGTATTGCTTTAATGGTAAAAGTCTCCAGTTATACCATGAAGGGATTTTTTATTTATGTTGGTTTTCTCCTTCTTCAAAAAATAAGGCATATTATGAGGTATTCTTCTATTTGGACAATGTTGGATCAGAAGGAATTTTTTTCCCATCTGGATTAAGCAAGCAATGTCTCTGTTCTGTTCTGGGTTCCTAATTCTAATATTCAAATATTAAATTCCTTTATAAAGGGATTTCTATGAAGTCATCTGCATGGTAGTATAGTGCCTTGGAGATCTAGTAGCTCATTCTTGGGTTTTTCCATAAGGTCTTTTAAAATGATGAAAGGTTCTCTCTGTATAAGAATATTTACTCTTACTATTCAGGAATTATTAGGATGGTTACAGATCAGTCAACCAGATCCCTGTCTTGTTTCCTAATTTAGTTCCTAATTGGCTTAAATTCTAAAAATTATGGTTGTCTAGTTAAACTGGTCATCTACATGGCGTGAGGGAACATGTTATCAAAAGTCTATAGCTCCTAGAGAAGTCAGCTGTGTTTTAAGATTTTTTTTAAAATAGACCATGTGTTTAGGTGACTGATATATATTGTTGCTCAGTTTTGTCTAGCTGAGCTGCTATTAAAGCTAAATAAAAAAAAAGGTGATCCTTTTAATCAGGAGACTGACCTATGAGTCAGCAAGTACATCCCTGCAGAGGAATAAGGGTACATCATTTACATTTATTGTCTGAATTGCATGTTGCAGGACGAGAAGACCGACCTCCCTAGTCAAAAACCAGAATGGACAGAGAGGATCTCTTCCAGGGCTGCCTGGGGCCTTTGATCTGCTTCCACTGTGGAGAAAATAGTTCATGCTAGATATTTGCTGCCTGTATTGCCTCTCACCCCTGCCACAGGGAGACCAAGGACAACACTATAACTGTGACATTTCTCAGTCCGCTCATGGGGCAGCTCCTCTTTGTGCTGTGCCTTGCAGGAGTTAAAAACAAAGCTGAGATTTAACCCCAGGTTATATAATCAGTTAATAAATAAGAACATAAAAAAGAAACAAGTAGTCATAAACACACATATGGGGCTTTGTTTCAGAGTCTGTATTTCTTGTTTCTGTTACTAGGATCAGTGTAGCTCAAGGAAATTCACATTTGTTTTCTACGTACATGAGTGGTTCTGACACTTTGTATTGCAAATGTGCATATAACAGCACCTTTATTTAGTGTTAATGTCAACACATACAGGCTCACAGCATCTGTGGAATGCCCCTAGAGTGCTTAGAAGTAAGGCTTAAGGGAAAAAATCAAAGTTCTGTTCTTTCAAGTGGAGCATGGAGCAATCAGACTTGTATGAAGCAGATTTATATAGTCCCAGGCAGAAGGTATATCCTGCTTTCAACAAATACTCCACTAATACGTTAAGAATATGTAAGAAACAACATTCTATTTATCAAACCTGAGTTGAAACTTTACTTTTAAAAAGAGCATTGAGACCTCCTGTTTGCACGTTTTAAGAGAAAATGATAGTATTGTCAGCCACTATAGAGTCCATTTATAACACCTACCAAAATCAGAAGAGGCATTTTTCAGTGCATGCTGGTTCTTGAACAGGTACAGGATGCAGCCAGCGTTCTGCTTATGGATAGAGGCAGCTGAAGGGATTCCTTTAAAAATAAAGTTTTATGCTAAACTAAATTTTTCATAGGGAATTTCATTCTCCTCTGTTAACTTTTCAAATATAAAATAAAAAATAGGAAATTTTAATTTATAAATTAATAATTTTTCACACTTCATCAAGGTTTTCCAAATGTTTAGAACAATTTAGAGCAATCCTTCTTAAATGTTGCCTGTCTGGCACTTCTGTTTTTACCTCTAGTTCTGAAAACAGTACTTTCAGCACTAACTGCTTTTTTAACTAGCAGAAGCTGGACAGCAGTCAGAAACTGATAAAAATCAGTTTCTGAATGCCTTCCAACTTTTAGAAACACAGTATAAAAAGAACAAGAATTGCAAAAATTATTTTATTCATACAAAAAGCCTGAACTAGAATCATAGCAAGAAGAATCTGCTAAGTTCAACTTCTAAGAAAATTCATGCTGACTTCTGTGGACTCAGATTCCCACACTGTTTCTTTTAAACTATTCTGATTCTAGAGTTGTAAACAATTTCTTTAGACATTTGTCCAAACTGCAATTAGGATTAGATAATTGCTTAATGCAATGGTCTTTATGTGAGGGGTTGCAATTACTGCAGTGAAGTTCATGGCAGAAGTTCTGGCGGAATTCCCTTCAAGGGTCTGGAGTGAGTGCACACAGGAGAGGCAGCTGTACTGTCCTTTGGAAAGATGATCCTTTCTTCTCCATCTGTTCCACTCCCAGCCAACTCCACTTGGCCAGGTCTCTATCCTCACTGGCAGGGAGCACAGATGGCAACCTGT
>JAVJGG010000050.1:7190757-7206408 GCA_035590195.1 Aviceda cuculoides
TTGGCCTTGTTGAACTTCATACAACTGGCCTTGGCCCATCGATCCAGCCTGTCCAGATCCCTCTGTAGAGCCTTCCTACCCTCGAGAAGATCAACCCTCCCTCCCAGCTTGGTGTCCTCTGCAAACTTACTGAGGGTAAGCTCTGCAGTGCCTGACCTGCCAGGAAAGAAAGAGCTGCCATAAAGTAACCTAAGGGCATGCAAGTACAGCCTCCAGATGTGAATAAGAACATAGCAAAGGCAGAGGGAATAATTTGTGCCCCATCAGGATGAAAGAAAAGCTAATGAGTAAATTAATGAATTGCCTTTATGGATTGCACTCAACTGGCAGTCTCACGCTAGAGAGGAATTATCTTTTGCCATGGCTGTAGGAGTAGCTAGAGTTCAGAAAGCTGACAAATCTTAAGTGGGAGAACAGAGACTTCAGGTTAAAAACAAGTCTTAAATGTTCCAGAGTCTGAGAAAATAACTGGGGGGGGGACTTCAACACAGGGCACAGTCAAAAACTAAAAAGAAAGAGAACAATTTCATCAGTGCATTCGGCTTCATGATTAAGTGCAGGATTAGCTGAGAAGGGGAACTGTCTGCACATGAAAGGGTAGGCACGAGCAGGAGGGGGATACTTGTCAATCCCATGAAGGTTTTTGTCAGATCCAAGAGGGCTTCAAAGCTGTAAGAAAAGGCATTTTTTAATATATTTTAACATCTTGCTTTTTAACATCTAGATCTGTTTGGTTTTTTGTGCTAAGACTCTCGTAACATACCTTTCAGGTGCTGAAGCATTGCAAGTCATTTCTGTCACTCCGGCAGTTGTGATGCACACCGTTCAGAAGGATGATTTCAATATACTTCCCCAGTGCTGCAAGACCTCTGTTTATAACTTCCTTTTTGGCTCTGCCCTGTGGTGCTTAACTCCATCAGTTATCATCAATACAACAGATTAGATTACTGAGCCCTGACAGTCTGTAGAAAAAGACTCAGTTCGAAGTACCACACTATCTATTCTGTTTTTCCTGATGCCAGTAGCTGCTCTGTAAAAGAGCTGCAGCTAGGAAGTTCTGTATTTGCTTGTTTTAAGGGGGATCCTGTATGGATAAACAATGCCGTTCTTCAGACCCGATTAGACTTAGCTGACAATGGATCAGTTCTGTTATGTTGCTATGCCACCATGTCTCAGTGGTCTCTGAAAAATTACTGAAGCAGTTACGCTTCTAAAAGCCACCCTGTTTCTGTGAACCACTGATTCTGTATGTATGGATCTACCAAGGTGAGCTTCAGATACCAAGGTGCTCAATAGCAAAGGGTCATATGAGCCATTTAATATATTTACCAAATTCATTATTTATATTTCAGAGCTGCTGCATAGTCCAACTGCCCTAATGATTAAGAGCTTCCCTTCTAACTCCTAAACCACATCTATGCATAGTTTATAACTTTTGGTCTTGTGTAAAAATTATTCTTCCGTTTAATGAGGGTTGGTCTTCATTATTCTCTTTCAAGGATAATGACAGTGAGAGAAAAACAAAACAAAAAAACCCTACCCCAGAACAGCACCAGCACCTCAATAAAAGCCAAAACAGTTTGAAAAACAAATGGTGTCAGCAAACAAAGCAATAATCAGTTTTGAATCCATAAATAAATCCATCAGTAAATAGGGAGAAAAACACATCCTGCAAGCTCTTTCACAAGCAAGAACAAGCGCCAGTCATGACCAAAAAGGCCTATATAAAAGCAGACACAGATAAAACAAAGACTTAACCAAGTCGTCGGAGCATATCCATGCCCTCCTACAGAACTGACTAAATATTGAAGAGGTCCATTTAAGAAACAGAGCAAATTTCTATTCATATTGAAGCTCACTGCAAACGTCATTTGGACATCAATTTAACCATTAATTTGCCAAATTGCTAAATACAAATAGGAAACAAACCCAAACCCAATCAGAACTTACAAATACCTGAAGTAACTACTCCACTGTTACCACTGAAAATTTTGCCCCTTCCCCATCGACAAGGGAGGCCTCTGAATGAAGAGAGGAGCAAGGGACACAAGCAGTCAGGCGTTGCTGGCAAAGAGGGGGACGGGAGCTGCACTGCAAAGCGGTGCCAAGTCTGGACAACGTCCCCTCTGCACTACACCTGCCAGCGCCTGGGAGACACAGCCCAGGCACCCTGTGCAGAAGATCACAAATCGTGCCTTCGAGGCACCGTTTAACCTCTTCTGTTGGAGCGCTGCATTAAGCTACACTGGCATTGCAAAGCTCCGGACTGGCTTTCCATCCTACCCCTCCTGGGTGACAGAGCTGTACCTGCCACTGCAGCCTGGGATCCGATTTTGGGCAGGCACACCAGCAGGCAGCTGACCCTGCCCTCAGGAGAGAACCGAGGAGATGGTGGGCTGGGGAAAGATAACCGGCCATGTCAGCATCATAGCCGATGCATGGTGAAACCAACAGCTTTCATTTTGCTAGTGCTGGGACAGGCAGAGATTCCAGCGCATGCGGACACAAGCAAATGCTAGATGTTATATTGTACTGTACCTTCTACTACACATCACTGTAATTCCTTCTGCAAGCAACACGAGAAGAGTTCATTTCCAGAAATAAAGGTTACATCCAAACTGATTTACAACTGACTAAGACTGTCCAAAACACCTTACTAAGGTTAATAACTGCCCTCCTGACACTACTAAAAAGATTATTATCCTGGATCAGACTAGACATGGCTTGAAAACCAAATTATAAGGAACATATTTACAGACTTTTACTAAAAAAAAAGCTGAATAGCTGCATAATTAAAAAATATCTCCACATTCCACTCAATCTAAATTTGATGAATTTACAGATAGTTCGATATACCTCCAGTTTCTCATCTGTTTAAAGTCCTGAAAATCACTCCTGTACCAGTCAATATTAGTCCACATACTTTTTCAAATTAAACTGAATGATAAAATCTCCATGTTGAAGTACAAAAAAGTTGACACAAACACCACCACTCTGGGCCAGATTAACCAAGCAGTTAATCAGAGCAGTTTGCACATTTGAACAAGTAGATTATAAAACAGAGCTAAGTAAATACATATATAGTAGAATCAACTGCTTTGATAATATTTTGTATGACCCATAAGATGCGTCTAGAAAAGACTCACAGAAGGAAAAACAATAAACAGAGAGCTCAGACAGCTAATTAATACTGCTAATTTAACCTATACCCTAACATGCCACTTACTGTCATCTGCACGCCATCAAGAAATAGATGGCGACAGCTCTCAAGTATTGCTAGTAAATTATTTTCGTTTTCCCCTTTCCCTCATAAACAAAACACGACTGTGACGGAAGCTGCCTGACCTACTTTCTAAGGAAGAGATTTCCAAAGAAGCGCTCCCACCCTGAGAGGCAAGTAGCAGAAGGCCTTGAATAGCAGAAACTTTCCAACTTCCAAACAAAAGATACTTTATTTCAAACTACATATGCAAAATTTTTTTCCCCTTTTGCAAAGCCCCTCCACCCCTCTGCCCCAATTATTCCTGATTTCTGCTCTATTTTCTTTATATCTCTAAAATGTGTAAGAGCACACAAACTAGCTACTAACCTGACTTGCTGGTCTTTTCTCACCGTGTCACAGATGTCTTAAACTAACCTCACCTATTCTCTTCCTGGATTATGAATTTTAATTTATCCATATACTCTGTAAGTAGAGGACAAGCTCCACAACTGCAGTGACAACACAGACATAACGCTTGTTTATTACTCATCGTGGAAGGCCACAAGACACGTGTTTTCCCCAGATCTCAGGGATCTGCAGAAGTTTAAGAGACTGCAAAAGAGCTCTGACAAACTTCCTGGGGATATCACAGAAGCGAGGTAACCTCCTGGAAAAGTCTGCTTCTCTAACCTGTAATTTTCTTAACCGCACTATGTCATGTCTGAACAGCAGCAATTCCTAAAGTCATAAAACGACACTCTGCCATGGGGCTTCCCTTTGAAACCTCAATGTTAGCTACTGCTGTGCAACTACAGTTTCAAGATGGCCAGCCTTGTTTTATCCTTGCCTTTTGTTTCCCCAAATGCCTGTCCCTTCTATTTTCCTCCACCTTGAGACCCTCTGAAGCAAGGACAGGCTTTTCCTAATGAGCTTGTGCCGGGGCACAGCACCCACCATCCTCTCAGTTGAATCAGGGGAGTATGATCTCCGCAGAAATGAAGTGGGTTACAGCCAACATGCTCATATATTTGGGAGCAAAATTCTTTTGCCACAGTAGAGAAATTTTGAAGCTCTTACTTCTTACGCTTAGTGTAATCCCTCACATAAACTGGGTGGCACATGAAGACCCACACTGTTAACAGCTAGTCATGGACAATGGGTTAGTTACTCTGGAATCCCCACTTGTAGTAAATGAGGGGGAAGCGTGATGGTTTATTGTTTCTAATTGGCATAACACAAAATTCCCCTTTTAGAAAAACAACACAGTTTTAAAATTAATTTCTTGGAAAAACAGCATGGATTTAGTTAGTGGGGGAAAAAAGTATTCACAGAATTTAACCTTATTTTGGGATGCTGGAAAACGTTAACATGCGTTTATGAAACTTACAAAAAACCTCAGTTTTCAAAAACTTCCTGGAATCTCCCAGTTCCTAGAACTGGTGGGGATGGGCAAAATATTGCTGGAAATTAGTGACATCTATGCTGTTTGGGGATCAGACACCGGGGAGGAGGGAAAGGGGAGCATGTTCAGCTTCCGTGTGGAGCAAGCCCTTCTCCAGTTGGTGGCTTGGTGCTGTTCCTGGCTGGGATGGCTAATCATGCTGTCACAAAAACATTTCTCCACTTCGTTGATTTTTCACCTATCACATCGGGAAACTGAAACCTTAAGGATTAATGAAAGTATTTGAAAAATAATGTAGTTATATAGTCCATCAGGTTTGAGAAGTATCCAATTATCCCAATAATTTAGTTCAGACTAAGCGCAGGTAGCTTTTTAAGTGCATTGTATCATATGCTTTCAATGAGTTAAAGCATTCTTAGCAACAGCATAAACAGATAATAACAAATTTCTTTGCACATGAATATTGGTGTCTTCCTTTGGCTTTCTTCTCCTACATGAACTAATTTAAGGAAAGGGAGATGAGAGGCAGAAGAAAAGTAAAAGAGTTTTATTTCAGTTCTTCGAATAGTTGGGAGCTTATCAGTAATCAGACACCTTATAATCAGGAATCCAATCCAAAGTTCATAGAACACTGGGAGCAAAAATAAAAGTCAAACATAATCAAAAACTCTGTCAACAACGATACGGCTCACAGAAATGTGGTATAAAAGCAGCTGTGCAAAACACAGTTTACAAGCAAGGTTTATAGCTTTCTTTAACCAAATAGAGGGGATGTCAATGTTAGCAGTCTCATAATACTCAGTGAAGTGGTGATAATATGACATAATATCCTCTGAAATAACAATGACTCTTCAGGAACAGGCGAATTAGCCCTTATCTCACGAATGCCTCAGGATTACAGACATACGTAATGGCAGAGGATGCATGCAGCCCTCCCATGGGTAGCATCGGAGTTACAAGCTCCTTCTTTCTCTCATCTGTGTCACCCACAGAAGACTGGAAGCACTGGACAACATGTGGAATCACTATGTCCATTCTAAACACAGAAATGAAGTCACCCCTTCCCAAAGCCACACTCTTTTAAAAATGGCCAAAGGTTCTCTGTCTCTCATCCAACTAGATTACACCCGAATGCAATGGACAAGAAGTTCCTACATCTTACATGAACACTTTTTTTTTTTCCTTTTTTTTCAAGAATAACCCATCTTGCTTATTCACAATGTTAATATACTTGAAAAGGATTTAAATAGTGCCCTCTACATACACTACAAGGTTTCTATTTATTGATTTATTTGAAAGAGCTGTCCTTCCTTATTATGCACAGGATAGAGAACTGACAAACTTCTGATTAAAAAAAAGAAATGTATTTTGACTCGTTTGTCCTCAGTTAAGCTCTAGTTCTTCTAGTTTTAAAAATTTGTGCTTGAATCAGTTCAAGTATGTAAATTTTCCAAACGAAAGAAATCTAAGAGTATTCCTACTCCATAGCTGACTCACACCCAGAACTAAATCATATGTATGACTATTTTATGACCTTCCATGGAGTCAACACAAAGTTGAGTTGCACTGCAATTTAAACTACCTCCAAACTTCTTTTGGCAAGAACAATCCCTTGATAGTAACTAGCACTATTCTTTAGAGACCTGATTTTCTAACACCAACACCTGCATTCATTTAATCTGAGCTTTTCAGACTCATTGGCATCACCTGCTGTAGATGCTAATGTGTTGCTTCAGGCTCTTGTTGGAAAGGTTGTTTGATGCCTTAATTCTCACAGGATTCACCACTTTGAGGCAAATCCTTCACTTCCTTCCTCTCCCCTGAGTTTAATCACACCCACAAATCCTCTCTCAAAAGCCTTCAGCTGCTCTTTGATATCTACATAGCTGGGCAGCCTGTAAAGCAATTAAATGATTTTCCTAACACAAAAAATGCTCTCTCCTTCTTCTAATGTAGTAAAGCCAAGATATCAACAATCTTTCAGGAAGGAAAAAGTGGACCATGAGATATTTTAAATACCTCCTACATGTTACTGCAGTGTTACCTATTTCTAAGTGAAATAATTTTTTTCCAGGCATTTGAAGTGAAGCCACCTGGAGGAGTGAATATAGCAGCTGCTCAACTGTGCCAAGCAACAAAACAGCTTAGAGGAAGAATTAAAGAATGGCAGACTATATAATTGAAATGTAGCAAGAAGGTTATTACGCAAGATGTAATACAAGCTAAAATCTGGTCAGGATAACCCCAAATGGCACATTTTCTTTTATTAGTATAAATGGTTGAAACCTGGCTGTTATTTCTTATCCAAAAGGTTTCAGCTTTAATACATGGCATTGATTAATTAGCACTATACAAGAAGGTCTTGTATAATGCAGAGTCAAGCCATTAACTTCACTTGGCTGAAGATGAAACTCGGACTGTAAGTATTAAGTCCTGAATAAAGCCATATATTCTCCAATGGGAAATAATTTCCACACCACTAAAATGCCCACATTACTGTGGTGAAACACTGACTATTTAACAGAGCACCACAACACCCGTTTCACTTAGGAGAGGAAATGAAGACTGTCTAATCCATGGAAAACTACAGATGAGTAAACATGTTAAAGCGGTAAAGCTCTTGCCAAAGAGAGGACATGGCAAAGACACTAGAATTAAAAAGTATTTGGATAAAAGCTAGCATAGTGAGCAAACATAGGCAAGACTCTAGTTTGACACGACACTGAAGCATCGCTTTATTTTTATAGTTGATCCTGTGTAAGGCAAAAGAATTTAACAGAGGCAAAGATTTTTATTAGTTCAGTTAGTATAGGGAACATGAAAGGCAACAAGCAACCCAAGCTTATCCAAAACAGAAAAAATAGTAAAAAAACCCCAATAAAATAATAAGATGGACAAAATTTTCTAGAAAAGAGGTGTCACAGGATTCAATTTAAGAGAAAGTATATTGCACAAACTAGTTAAGTGAATATTATTGATAGACATTACTCTTTTCCAGTAACAAATAGAAAAAGTAGAAAATGGTTCAAAAAGTCTCTCTCCTGATCTTATTTTTATTGCAAACAAACTCCTAGTTTTAATAAATGTAACATTCTGCTTATATATATAAAAAGGCAGCAGGTAGAATGCAACACAGCAAGTGTGTTATTTCAGTGAATGTTGAACCACCAAGCAAACAAAAGATCGGAACACCACCAATTCAAATTAAATGCTGGTATAATTGAAGACTTTTTTTTTTTTTTTTTACTGTGCTACATAATCACAGCGGTAGAATACTGTATCTTCCAGCCTGAGTTTCTATGATTTTGAGAGAGCCTTTGTGTACTAAAAATATAGAATACACTTGAACAAGTGCAGTTGCTCCAGAGAGGCAATTGCTATAGCTCCAACAAAATAAAAAGAACTATAGGAAGCACCGAGTTCTTCATGCTTATCTTGGCCTGTTTTTAAAATAGGAAATAACAATATTGCATGCACAGCCAACTACAGAGAGTAATATATCCCCTCCTAAGATAAGTATCTAAGACAGATGTAAGAGAGGAATTGCCTTCTGGAGTTGCCTGCCTCTCCCCATTGACAACTGAGAGACACCAGATGAATCCTCCCTTTATTATAAAGACCTGTGTAATAAGAGATGCACAGAAATGGATTCAGAACACAGATAAAGCATGCAATTTTAAAAAAATATTACAAGTTTTATTTTAGAGGAAAGAAATTAACTTCCAAGTTTGCTCCTCTCTCATAAGGGGACGATGCTCTTTCCGCTCCCCCCAAACAACTTCTTTTTTAAAGTGTCTCTGTATAATTTAAACTATTCTTTCATCTTTTTATATATGTCCACACATATCTATATATATACACCACACAAAAAAAGACATCAGTTAATGACATACAGCAAATTAATACTGAAATGTAACAGCATATATTAATTCTTAGAATAATGAATATCATGTCTCACTAAGCCAGTGGTACCAATTATTCAAAATCGGTAGTCTGATGTACCTAAATTATTATTTCCCTAATATTAGCATGGCAAAGAACTACTTTTGATACCAAATCTATTCACTGCAGCATTTAAGCAAATAATTTAGCAGAAAAATTAAAATTTGCCAAGAGAAACGCTTACCCACAGATATTTATAGCCCAAATTAGTTGCTCCAAACCACCATAAAATGCACTCAATTCACATAAAATGCAGTCAGAAGACATGTTTATGTAAAGATGTAGAAAGTAGTATAACACAAAGGGAAATAAAATGAGAGGAAAGCTGATAAGGAAGTGTTACACGGTTTTACGAAAAGCAGACGTTAACACAGAAGGATATTAAAGATTAAGTTGCTTTTGTCAACAGCAAATCCACAAAAGATGCTCCTTAAAGTTCCAAGGATTGTATGCCGGTTTACTCCAATTTTGTTAATTTTCTAGTAAAGAAGGTTATGCAATAGCATTTCAGCGTAACCAAAGAGTCTGAAAAGGTGAACATTATCTCCAAACAGTAGTTATTCTATCAGAAAGTATGACTGATCTACTTACAAAAATCTGCACTCATCTAGTTTTCTACCAATAGTTCGGATCTCAACGAGATAGTTCTATCCGAGCTAACAAATTGCCAATATCTAGATGCTTGTATTGACAAAAGTAAAAGAAAAAAAAGTCTTATCTGAATTTCTGAATAAATTTACTCAGATTTAATATAGAGCTCATCTAAAAGCAATGAATGCAGAATTGAACTGTGGATGCCTGCTGTAACAGCATGAATTAAACTTATGAATCTCATTCCTCCCCTTCTCAAGCACTTCATTAGTACTTTCAAAAGCCTAGATTTTGTTTCCCTGAGCTGAGAAATGTAAATTGCTTTTCAGAAACTGTGTCTTTTCTACCAGTTTCCTCCTTCCCTCATTTCTTCTATTGCTGATGCTGGCTGAGAGAATAATCAAAGTTAGCAGAGATATACATACCATATGTATTTGATGAGTTGGACGTCACAGAACTGCAGTGATTCTTACCCGTTTTCTGCATTTTACTTTGCAAAGCTACTTTTCAAATGAGTCTTAAAATTACTATGCTTAATTTGGGCACATGTCCTTATAACAATTCTCTGCTTTTAGGTAAATTATATGGTAACATTGGTATGTTGAAAATAATTCAAAATAAAATAAAATGAAAAATTAATTCATACCTCATTGTACAGGTAAATTTCAGTGGCCTATATTGTTTAATGGTTTCATCAGTGACGTGCTGCTTGCCAAAAAGCTCCCACTGGCAAATACGTAATGGACAGTAAATTAGGGGGAGTGCTGATGTGGCTCATGGCAAAGTCTCTAGCTGGAAAGACCATTATACTCTTGAGGTTTGGGACAACAGAAACCTCATGACATTCCCCAGGCGCCAAGGTGGGTTCGTGCCACAGAATAACCCCAGTGTGAGTAGGATGCAGGAGTGGAGGGGATGGGCAGCCAGCCCCAGCAAGGGCAGAGCCGCGTCTGCCTTCATCTGGGTGGGCGATGGTCCTGCCTGGAGTAGGAAGAGCCCTCCCGAAGGCCTTGCAGCCAACATGTCCCTGGGTTTTATAAATACTCATGAGTATTCTAATTATTTAGATGATTTGAGGAAAAAAAATGTAATTCAGTCTTTTTAAAACTGTTTAAAACTGCTTTTTTTAAAAAATATTATTTACTCTGATTACCAAAGGCCTGCTTTCCTCTCCCACAGTTGGGGGCACATAGCTTTTAAATATCTCAATATTATCTTATTTATTTCAGAATTATGTTCATATAAAAATCTAGTTGCAACATATATATTTGGTTCCAACATAAACCTCCAAAAGCTCCAAAATAATAAGCATTCAGAAAGGAACTTTGCCTGCTAACTATGAAAGAACAAAGAAAAAATTGTTGATTGCTCTAAGCAGCATACTTTTATTATTATCTTTTCCAGAAGTCTCTATTGAATCCTTCCTGTGAGAAACTCTGGCAGTTATCACTCAGGTTTCTCAGGGATACGGGAAGCACCACCTGACTCCAGCAGTCAATGTCCACCAAACAAGAGACAGATATATTTAGTTTCTCTTAAAAAGAAACGAAGTTCCATTTTCTAGGCATATTTTTGGCTGATTAATCCTAGATAACTTTAAGGTCCTCAATTTTCATAGTAAACATTTAGCATATTTTCTCAAGCTAGAGATCCAGAATTAAAACCGTGTAATTAATTACACTGTAAACCAGGCTGCTGCGCAGGTCAGAAGTGTAAGCATGCAAGGGAGGTGACACCACACGCGGCAACGCCACACACCTCCTCCTGCCAGCCCAGCCACTGAGAAACATGAAAGGAAAACACCTGACAGCGGGTTTGCCTAACACTTACAGAGGCTGAAGAAGCAAAATTCTGAGGTGAATGATCAAAATATAGCAACCATTGGGTACTATATCATAAAAGAGCTTCCCCAAAACTCATCTGTTGCCAACAACCAAGAGCAACCCAAGAGAAGTGGTGAGGACACAGGAGTGCTGGCATCTGCTGGCCTCCAGACTTGCACACAAGTGATGCTGGCCCCATCACCCGGACATGTATTTCAGTACTGTGACCATGCCAGTGTGAGAACACAAATGGGTAATATCAACTCAATTATGGATTATCAAAAATCAAGCTACCTCTTCCTTCTAAAAGATCTCTCACCAACTTAGTAGCACTAATTTCCAGCATCTCAATAAGGTCTAACTCTGAAGGGAGAAGCTGGTGCTAAGGCACCAAAGGCAGTTGATCACCGATGTGGCTCTCCTAGATCGCATGCCATTTAAACCCTTACAGCTTTCCAGGATCCTCCTCTATCAAACTGATAACGGGTTGGATAGTTCTGTACGGCATCTTGGTTTTGCCTTGGAAGCTTTACCTTCATAGGAGAACAAGAAAACCAAACAGATCTGAAGCAGTATATTCTTATATCACTAATTGTTAATAAGGTAAAAAAAACTAGATTAACATTCTAAGGAGAAAAACAAATAATCAGTTTACTAGTATTTGCATGTGGCTTTTTTTTACCCTAATAAAACTGGCAAGCCCTTACTCTTCTGTAGAAAATGGCTGCCATTGCTTTTTTACAGTAGCACAGTAGAAAGGCTAAAAATTAAATATTAATTCATTGGATATATTTTCAAGCAAGTTTGCTGGAACTTTATACGCAGCACTTTCTTTAAGAGCCTAGTGCAGTTAAAAAGTATAGAATTTAAACACAACAGTAACGTTACCACAGAGCCTCTTCTCACTCCAACCATCTTTACTCATTTACTTTTTTTTTTTAAATGCCAAAAGCCACAGAGGTAGTTACTTGGCACAATAATTTATGAATTCAGAAGAAAACTATGCACAAATTCAGACCTAAAGAAAGTCAAAATATTTCCCTGTCTCCATTCAGATAAAGAAGTGGCTTGCAGCAGTTCATTTAAAGCCAAGTCCTATCACACTCACATTAGCAGGATGTTCTTTAAGAGGAAATAAAATGACGCACTGATCCGTTGACTAGTGCATTAATCAGGACACGCTGACACCGATCTGTTGACTAGTGCATCAATCAGGACACACTGATAGAGAATCATTAGTTAAGATTCCCTACTAATAGAAAATCATTAGTAGACAGCACATTAGCAGCAATGCCTCTTAGGTTACTAAGCCTTCTTTTAACCAATACCTAACTTTGAGGCTAGTTTCTCTGTAGCTTTTGAAGCTCCTGTGGCATAATTTATTCAAGACTCTTGACACAGTACAGTCCTTCTGGATCACAATATCAGCTTGAAAATGAAATACGCAGAAGTGTGTGGAAATGAAAGTAAAAGAGCAAAGGGGAGCTCTTACTTCATTTGAATGTACTGATTCAAATTCAAAACCTAGTTTAAATTCACTCAAACCAGAAATTTTGAAGACAAACATTAACAGTAATTCCTTTGTTTCTGTTTAGTAGCTGCAGGCATCTCAGTTCAGGCTGTATCTCAGTAGGATTGTGATTACTTCCATAAATAATGTATGCTTCATTTTGATTCACTCAGTGTACCTGCTATGCCATTTATTCTGGCATCCAAATGAAGCCGGTGATGTGTTCGGACAGCCCGGCTAGCAAGTGGCATGGGACAGACCCAGATACACCGAACGCATCTGTGTGAACAGTGATGGAGCAATGCTCTAAGCACAATCAGTGGCAGTCTAGAGAACCCTGAATTTCGACAATAAGGAGAAAGCAATGGCAATAAAAAAAATTGATTGGTTTTAATACTTATGAATCATGATTTACTGTCCACTTCAGTTACAACACCATCTGTAAACTGCAACAAGCCATTAGCACAGAGAGGCTGAAACAAGAGTTCAGAAGCAGAAACATCCAAAATGCAAGCTTTCCATTACTTAGTGTTGATATAGGAGGTTTCAGTACATGGGTTTTGACAGATTGTTTGAGTTGAGAAATTGAGATCCAGGGCTAGACTTTCTCCATGTTTTCCTCTTGTTGCTTCCTTTTTTTTTTTTTTTTTTTTTTTTGTCAGGTAATAGAACTGTAACACTACGTAGCAGTTGCTGATGTTGTTCCTTCAAGTTGTTGTCTATACTATATAACACTCAGAAAACACGGCTGGTAGGTATTAGGACTTTGGGATACTGGCTACAGCTTTTTTTATTGAGCTTCCTAGACTTATTTTCAGTGTGCCCTCCAAGTGAGTTGATGTGATTATGTACTAAAAATTCCTTCATTATTCTTATAACTTAACATATGGTCTGAACCATTTATCTTATTTGTAGACATCCTGACCTTTAATGTTTTACATATTCTCTTCTTAACTATCATAAATGTCTCCTAAACAGCACCTGGCTTCTGCTCTTTAGAGCTTCTTTGTCATTCTGTGCTGACTTTACATATTCAGTATCTTTGAAAGAATCCTTTCAATATTAAAACACCGTATCAAGGTTCTCAATATATGAGAGACAATTAAGATTTTCCACTTTTTATTGTTGTTGTTTGGGTTTTGGGGGGGTTTTTTGTTTATCTCAGTGGAGTTGACTGCTTTCCAGCCACAAAAAAATGCCAAAATTGATATCAGCTGGTCCAATGCAGGATGAAGATACAGAAGACGCACAATAAGTACAGGCCAACATAAAATTTTGCATTTCCAGTACTCCTTCCTTGTAAGACACGCCATTTCCCTTTCACATAAGTCCTTCTCATATCCCACCATCTCCTCTAAAAGCCTGACTTCATCATCTTAACGTATCTTTCTGTTGTAGGTTTCCCTGGACTAGCTAATGGAGTATAGGCTTTGGGAACAAACAAGAACCATTACTATCATCATTATTATTTTACAGATTCTAAATGCATATTACTGTTTTGAACATCATTTCTTTTCTTGCAGGGTTTGAATTTGACAAGTAAGTCTTATTAAGCCTCCAAATATCATTCCACAAGCTACTGTACTAGGAGCAGAAAATCCTCTAGGTTTCATATCATGTGGGGTGACATTCAGTTTACTTCCTGACGTCCACCTTAGCTTTAATCTAGTTAGAAAGAAGCAGTGGGGGAACTCACTGGGCTTTTGAGTGCCTACATGAGTCTTGAGCAGACACAATAGTGAGGGGGGAATGAAGATGCCCTTTCATATACACGTCCTCTTTGCTTGGAGTTTGACTGCAAAGAGAAACAATTCTGACAAATAAGACTGCCAAAGCAAGTGGTGGGGTTTTTTAATTGTCAGGGCAATGTAAAACAGCATTTCTTAAACAATTTAAGACGTCACAGGTGTTTGTTTGTTTGTTTGTTTTTTGTTTTGTTTTTGGTTTTGGGGTTTTTTTTTAGTTTAGCCACAAAGAAAACACTGTGGACTGGATTCTGTTCTCATGCTGGTGGATACAGGGACTAATTGCAGTAAAATGTGGTGTAGCAGACCTCTGGAAAAGGAGACAAAATCCTGCAGTGTTTACGCATACGGGATAGACGTCCTTTTCTCTGTTTAAAGATGTTAGTTCTTCCACCAGGCCTGTCACAAAGGCCTTATTTCATCATGAATCAGTGCATATTCAGGATGCAAAAACAGGCTCAGAAATGTATGGCACATTGCTGATAAGGAAGAGGAGAAAAGAAAAGGTCAAGTCTTTGAAGCAAGTTGGCTAATTCGGCAAATAAAAAGCCTGGTTAGGGAACAATGCACAACTCAATGAATACCCGGGGAACTGCCTCGCAGAATCAACAGGTGCTAGATAACCCATCAAACAATATCTTTTTTTTTCTCAATAATTTGCCAGTGAGGCAATGTTTTCTTTGTTATTTATCTGGCTCCCTGGTTTCAGAGTTGTATGGTTAGTACCTGGGAGATATACAATCTGAAATGCAAAGCGAGCTGAAATTGGTAACAGAGAGGCAGGCATAAGATACACTCCAAAGGACGACAAAGATGTGCTATGTGTCTGTCCATTTCACTATGTAAATACCTACTTCCACCAAAAATAATAGTAACTAGTTTTGCTGGTAAATATCTCTATCCATTTATATGGGGTATTTAAACACACCTTTCCATTATCAAGTGCAAACACACCTCTGGAAACTGTATTGCCTCTGTCTTAGTTCATTACAGTACTTAAGCATATCATAAGAATGGCTTTGACTAATGCCATTAAGTTGACTCTTCTATTCAATGCTTGCATCTCTCTGCTCTTCTCACTAGTGCATACCTCTAAGGACTCTGAAATCTGGAACAGGAATAGAAAAGGAAAGATACTTTTCACGCTGGCATGTCACACCTTTTCTAACTTGAACCCTAGACACAAACTTAAGGTAACAAACATTTACAGACAGACTTTAACAATGTGTCCTGGTTTCTGCCAGGATAGAGTTAATTTTCCTTCTAGTAGCTGGTATAGTGTTGTGTTTTGGATTTAGTATGAGAAGAAAGTTGGTAACACGCTGATGTTTTTAGTTGTTGCGAAGAAGCGTTTAGACTAAGTCAAGGATTTTTCAGCTTCTAATGCCCAGCCAGCAAGAAGGCTGGAGGGGCACAAGAAGTTGGGAGGGGACACA
>JAVJGG010000050.1:7206508-7218471 GCA_035590195.1 Aviceda cuculoides
TGAACTCAAAACACAGCACTGTACCAGCTACTAGGAAGACAATTAACTCTATCCCAGCTGAAACCAGGACAGATGTCATGCCCAATATATAAACTGGGGGGGGAGTTGGCAGGGGGTGAATCGCTGCTTGAGAACTAACTGGGCATCGGCCAGCGAGTGGTGAGCAATTGCACTGTTGATCAGTTGTTTTGTATATTCCAATTCTATTATCATTATTATTATTATCATCTTTTTCTGTTGTGTTAAACTGTCTTTTTTTCAACCCACGAGTTTTACTTTTTTTCCTGATTCTCTCCCTGATCCCACTGGGGGGGGTGGGAGTGAGCGAGTGGCTGCATGGTGCCTAGTTGCTGACTGGGGTTAAACCACGACACAAAGGCTAAGCAACTACTCCAGAAAATTCAGTACCATTCACAAACAAACTGGCATAAGACCCATGTCAAAATCCTTAAAAAGAAGAAAAGCATGACAGTGGGGATTTTAACCTCAAATGCTTAACCTGATATTTGGACAGCAGACTGGGCTGCTATTTCTCCTGTGTTAAAGAGCAGTCAGTGGAACATTTTGATAACCAAATTTGGTTTGTCAATGTGTTTAGCCAAATGAACAACTAGTGCTTTGGATCTCATTATTCCATGTCTGGACACTGTAAATCAGAAGTGATAGTTTGGCTATACTATGAGGAGCCTTGCTTTTAATATTATTGTTTATACAATACTTAACATTGCTCATGGATACTATAATTAGATTAATTGTAGGCACAAAACATAGAAGCAATGCAAAAATAAAACTGAAAACCTCTTTCTAAATATTTTCTCCAATTTTTTCTTTCCCTGTGTTTTGAATTATATTTGTAACATAGTTACAGTTATTTTGTTTTTAAATATGTTGTGGTATGTGTCATACCAAAAAGAACATTTGGCTGGAAACTAATTTGAACTAAGACACTCCACAGGGAGGTGAAGATGCTTTCAGGCTTAAGGGAAAGATAACATTTCAAGCTGTGTATCAGGATCTTTGCACAGCTCTAAGAACATCCAAAAGAGAGAAAAATTTTGTATGGTTATTTTTTGAACTTAAGTTTTTAAAACATCCTCAAACAGCTTAAGAAAAAGAACTGTTTCTTATGTATTCAGTAAATTAACAACTCCAGGCTAGTCCACATGAAAACAATGGGAATGACATCCATGTGGGTCACTGCAAACTTAGTTCTTTCTCTGCAGTCATGTATTTAATAGGTATGTACAGGAACAAAACTTACCATGGACATGGAAGAGAAGTATTTATCATGTTTCAGACGACTGTAAATCATCCAACCGGTAGTCCATTATACCATACGCTGATGAAAGATTTTGCCATAACCATCAAGATCTTAAAAACAAAAACAAAAAACAAAACACACAAAAGATAATCAGACATTGAAATAGTGAAGACCGAGTGATCCTTATTTGAACTACAATTTCACTGCTCTTTAAAGCGTACTTTTAAAAAGACAAAAAACAGCCTGTTGCACACCATTGCCATCCAGCAAGAGCTTTTCTTAAAACCACTGCAATGTATTTTGCTCAGATACTTCATTTGTGGTTCTTTTGCAGTTTTTTTGGCTTTCAGCTGACTTTCAGATCTTTTATTCATTGTTGTTTCATGATGACAGTTTTACACATCAGCATTTTACTCAGAACAAAACTGTCAAGCGCTAAGTTATTTTCCCTTTTGTTTCTTTTATACTGGACTACACAGTGCACTTTCCACCAAAGCATGAAGTCCACACACCAAAATTAATTACCAAGAGTGCAGGACGGGGAAGACCGCCGCATTGGAGCAGGCAGCCCGGTTGGACCCGCAGCCCAGTACACGGGTCAGCTGGTGGCTGACAACGCCAACACCTCTAGTGCAAGGTACGCTGCTTAACTGGGGTTAGGATACAGGCGGTGAGGGCCAGAGTGATACCAAGCTTATTTGAGGAGCTGATCTCAAAGATGCATTTTTAAACCCAGATGATGGGCAGAAAGGCAGGAGAGGTGGGCTCCAGGCCAAGTGGCTGTATAGCACTGAGGTAAAAAGATGATGGAGTTCCACTGAATAATGTTTAATGTCAGTAATTCTCAGCAATCTTGTTTTCTCCCAATAAATCCTCAGTAGAGCTTCTTGATTTTTTTTTTTTTTTTTTACAGAACCATTCTTTTATGGTTCCTCCGATTTCCCCAAAAGTGCAGCCACTTAAACTGAAACACTGGCCCAAACTGAAAATTCGACAAATTTACAGGGTTTTTTGCTTCCTTCCCCCCCAGCAAAAAGGGATGGGAGAGTTCTACCACTCTTGAAGCATCCCATTTCAATAGTTTCAGATTTAAACATTTCCTCTCAAAAGAGGCTTTTTATTTCCATTATATTAATGTTAAATCTTAGGTTAAAAGGAAGTCAAGACTAAAGTGAAAGTGTGATCCCAGCACTGTGGTTCTTCTTTCATGGAACATTTTGAAAGTGGGGGGTCCCAAAACACGCTTTTCATCAGATACAGAATGAGATTTCAAAGATCTCTCTGAAGTGGGGTTTTGCATTTTCCATAGAACTGCAGAGATCTTGAAAGCTAAGGAATTGATTTTTCTTTTCAACTTTAATGAGGAAAGGTTATGTAAAATGAATATAATTTTCTGACCATTTTCCACAGATTATTTTTGTCTGCATCAATCACACTTTTTTTTTTGCCCCCTTCTGTTGAAATTCTACATCTAAATTCTGTTAATAGCTTCGGGGCAGCTGCACAACTCTTCCAAACATTTAACCTTTCTGGTCTGCCTTTCTTCTCTAAAAACCCATTAGAAATACTGAATTACAGGCTCAGCCAAGTGATACGTAAATTTATGAAAATTGGATGGGTAGAAAATGTCATCACACAAATCTACTCTAACCAACTCTTATCCAGATTTATTTTACAAGGGAAATAAATTCTTAATTTTCCTAAATATAAGAATATTTCATCATGGTGGAGACCTGCATGAAAATCAAAACAAATATGCTTAGGAAAAGACATTCTACTAGCATACAATAGTTTCTGATGTGCATGTTCTTCTAAATACTTTTCTGTACTCACTTTCTAGTGCTCTTTCAAAGGCCAAAATTACCTATTTTCAAGTACAGTCAGGCTTTGTTCAGACAACCAGCAACTTTATGCAGATCCTACACCAGGCTACTTATTGCTGCTACTTCTCGTGTCCCCGCTGTCTTTTCAGCACAAGGGAACAGGAGTGGGGAATGGGTTCAACAAAAAATAACTTCTCAAAAACTTTTTTTTTTTTTCTTTTTTAAAGGCAGGTCTGTTTTCCCCACTCAGTTCACCACTTGGTTACAAAACCCATAATGCTGGCTAACAGATGAGGTAGTACAGGGGTAGGCACAGAGAGGAGAATATAAACAGCTTAACCTGCCACTGCTACTGCCGAAACGCACGTCAAACTGTGCCCTTCTTTTGAGAAATATTTTATCGGCGAAGACCGTTTCTCTATGAATATGTTAGTATTTTCACCCAGTACTGCAAGCTCAGAACTTTGCTGTCAATGTATTATGCAGTACAAACTTCTAAAATTTAAGGCTTTCTAAAGACAAAATTAAATTCAAATAAAATGTGAAAAATGTGGAACAGAATTGATATGGTTATTTGGGGTCTTTTACAGGATACTCTATTTTTTTCCTCAAAGTCTGTAAGAAACAATATCTTTATGATAAGCTCCTCCCATAACTTATTTAGATAAAGTGATTTATTTGTTATTTTATTCAAATAACTTTCTTGCATTTCCAGCTCTGAACTTATGAAAGGGCATCAGCCTGGCCCTGCCAAGACACTGAGGTGGGTAATCAGATAGTTAGTTTTTCCTCCGCGTTGCTCCTTGAACAGGTTTAGACTTCATTGAACAACTTCCTTGCAGGTGGTTAAAGGGCCAAAACCCAACCAACCAACAAAAAAAACCCCAACCAAACAAAAAACCCAAACAACAACAACCACCACAAAACTAGGAAAAAACCTTTAAGGTTTGGGGGTTTTTTTATGTTTAAGAAAACAGTGAGTAGACAATTTTCCACTCGCCTAGTTCTTTCCGTTAAAAGATATAAGGTTAATGTGAAAACTCCAAGAGTCTTTTTTATATCAGCACATACTCCCCTTCCCACTAAAGCAGTATCATCCCCAAAATTTTCACAAACTTTGCATATTCTTCTTTGCAGTGTCAGAAGCTGTAGAATGTAGAAAGCCATCAGTGTGCACAATGAATAGGGCCTGGTCAGATAACTTCTGCAGTCACATTATAATTTCTGAATAACTACACCTGTGTTTAAATAATTACATTGTCATAACTTGAGGTAAACTTGCAGTTAAAGTAAATGCATTCTATTTGTGTGTCAATGGACTAGTTACATAGACATGATCAATCACTGAGTCTCAAATGCAAGTGAATTGACTTACTGCTGTGAAGCGCAAAGTTACGAGAACATTTTAACAGAAGCCCCTGACCATCATTCAATCATGTGACTGAGGACTTTGTCTTGCAGGACTAGAGTCCCAAGCTGCTCTCAAGGATGCTTTAGTGACCAACTTAAAAAGCTGGAAATGGTGTTTACACATTCTGCTGACCGCCTTAATCCTTCAAGAAGACGTGCAGAGCCAAAACAATACAAGTTTTGGCCTTCTTGTGGTATTTTGACTGCCCATAAAATTAAAAGCCATAAAAAGACTTTGATGTTTTCAAATACTTTTAGAATATAAAAGAAAAATAAACCTTGCAAGGATTAACATCGTTATAATTTTTTCAGTACACACAAACCCAAATAAGGTAGTATTCAGAATATAAGGGTTTTGAAGGAAGCTACTAAATATTAGTGAAAGTTACAAAACACCTGAAATGCAAACAACTAGAAATCTGCTCATCGTAGCCAGAGTCTCAATTTGTTCCCAGCCCTTTGGTGGCACAGGTGCACAACAAGAGTTTATTTGCTGGACAAAAAACCTCTGGTTGAAATACAGTTGCACACACAACTGCATGAGAAAAGCGGTCCCTGTGCATCAGCAGTATATAGGGACCGCACGTCCCTGTGCATCAGCAGTATATAGGGACTGCACGTCCTTGCAGCCAGGCCCTGCAAGGTCAGCAGTGCCCCAGCACAGGTACAGGGACTGGCACCAGTAACCACCTCCAGCATGAAGGGCAGCCAGCTCCCAGAGCAGAGGTTCTAAGCTCAGTAGAATACAAAAAGTCTCAGATGGTCTCTGAGGATGAAGGAAAAATTTTATCCTGGATTCACTTCTCAGAAACGTGGAGACAATTTTAGACTGTACGTGTGTCTCACTGCCATCTCCACAAAAGCCCTTCTAAAAAAAGGCAATTTCATGAGTGTCCTATGCAGCTATATAAGTATCCAGATGGAATGTGAATTAGCAATTCATTTCATTAACTAGAAAAGTTGCTTTGAAGGACACGAACATTATTGACAGAAGTAGTTTGCAAGCATTGTTCTCTACCAAAATCTAACCTCGCACTTCAATAAAGGCAGAGGTTTTTTCCCTAACAAGCAACCTGCACTGAAAACCAATTAGAAACCACAGGTATTTTGCGTGTATTTCACAACCAGCGAAAGGCTAATCTGGAACAGCTAACTGCAAGTGGCTGGGCTCGTTCAGATAAAATTCCCGAGTGGCTCGCACACCCTGGACAGCCAGGCTACAGGAGCCTGTCCCAGCACCGCTCACCTGCAAGGGCAGAGCGGCCTGCCGTCGGTCATTCATGCGGCCTCTGCCTCTGCTCTCTGCCTGCATCCCTCTGAGCCAAAACACATATTAAGTATTGGATACATATTCAGTTGTTGGATACGTTAATTTTCACTCATCAAAGTGCATCACAGAGGTGAACATTTTGTGTACCTGTACCTCTAATTCTAAGCCTAATTCTTGACCTCATTCTTTCTTTTTTTAAATTAGTCAAACCCACAGTTACTGCCTGGTGTAACGTAACAAAAAGAAAACGCAAAAACCCAGCAGTGCTACCAGCTACACACTGTGCAAACCAGGACACACACACTGTGTAAATGCATACAAGTGTTAAAGAACATTCATGATAAAAAACTCAATGTACAGCCCGTTTTAAATCATTGACTGTATTCAAACTGTTGTCTTTATTTGAATGAAAATCTCTCATTAGGTTTGGTTATGCTAAGATTTGCATCATCGACATGCTAAATGCCAATTGATTATTATAACACACCGAAGAATAACAATACATTCATTGTTTACAGCAGGAAGAGAAACTGGATGTGTTTGTCCCCCTATAATGAACAAAACTGGATCATATCCAAATGACCAAACATTCTGGCCCCTGGCAACTATTGTAACTGCTGTTTTAATCGAACTTTGTTTAATGTTATGAATGTGCAATATTTAGAAATTGTGTAGTAGTATATTATTGCTTGAAACTCTCAAGTTTGTTTTAACAGTGAAACCTTATAACCACAATGTCTAATGAGTACTGATAAAGTGCTTTTTAGTCATTATACAAACTCTACTAGCCACTGACCTATTTTCAAAGTGTAACTAATTCAGCTTACACTTACAACAAAAAATCTACTACTCAGAGGCCAAATAATATGATATGCCATTAAGATGCTATTTTCCAAAAAGAAAAAAAATGTCCAAAAAATAAATGTAATGAAGCTGCATTCAGAGCACAGTTAGTTAAAAGTGCATCTAGCAGCATGCATTGTTCAAAAAAATCTGATTTTTCACAAAGAATTGGCTGATACTAATTAATCTATTTCAAACAATACATTTTCATTCTCAGGAAGGAAGGTCTATTTACCTGTGATCTCTGAACAGTGAACACTGCTTGTAGTAGAGCAAGTGAAACTGTGAAACATAATTTACACTTTTACATCTTTCTTTGCTTTTTTTCTCCATAGTGATCCCCCACCTCGCTACATCCTCCTTCAGCATTTGCAATGAATTTAAGGTTATTTGCCTCAACACTTCAACACTGGGATGTATATACAATTATTTATGATTTTATTGTAATTTATTTTAAAATAAAAAGTCTAGTAATGAATTACTGATGAACAGTGTCAGTTTGGTTTGAAATTTAGGTAGGACTCCACATAGTTACTAGTGGTATCTATTATTTCTGTTGAGTATTTGGATGAACATTTTGCACTTAATTTCCCATTTAAACCATGGTCTTCGTTTAAGCTATTTACTTCAGATCTGCATAAAGCCTCGCAATGGTATGTCGATATTTGTCTGCAAGTTTTTTAACGTCTTTGTGGGAAAAATACCCGTTTTGCTGCTGTAAGGGAACAGAACAGTGAGTTGACATCTCTGTTTATATCAACAGGTTCTGAATATCACTTCTTATATGCATGGTAATAAACTGTGGATTTAATGTCATCTGAGTACAATTTTTAAAAGCTGTGTAATTTTAAAGAGACTTTCCTCCTTAATCAGTCTGTGAACTTCCCTTGTCACTCACTCTCTTCCATTAGCAGGACATCAGGTGAAGAAATAGGGCTAATGTATTTCCTGTGAGAGAGCTCTGTTCTGAGGAAATATGTAATGAAAATGTGACATTTGTTCTCCAGCACTGCGGTGCACATCCTTTCTATGATGCAAGATTAACTTTCTTGGCAGTATACAGTCTCTAATGGATTCTTCACCAATGGACGTCAGGAACTGTGCTCTGTCCCTGTCACCAACCTATTTCTTCTTTTTAAGCTAGAGGAATTGCTTTGTATTTCTTTTCCACCTTGCAGAAAACAGCTGACACATGAGAATATTCTTACCGTATCAGCAACAGAAAGGAGATGTCACATGCAAAACTACTGCTTCTCAACACATTTCAATTCTGTCAACAGCCATTGACATTGCTTGGCAAAGCAAGTATTTGTATCTTTATATTCTATGAACCAAATAGTATTTTGGGCAACTACAGAAGTTCTTGTGCTACACAACAGTTAAAACCAAACCCAACTTTTTCTGTACTGTTATTTCATCACCTTTGGCCTGTGTGAGATATTAATAAAGTAGGAGGGCAATGAATAAAGTCAGAATTGATGGTTTGAGCAGATATTCTACTCTCTAGCAATAACACTTCATTAGAAAAAAGAAGATCAAAAGAAAATGATGCTTTATCAAGGAGACAATCCTTATCCAAGACTGACTGTGGATGGAGCCTGAGAGCAGAACACAGTTCCACTGGTCAACACCCTCACACAGCAGCGATGTGGTTGTGCTTAGCATATAACCCCAGAACCAATCCTTTAATGAACTGGTGTTAATTAACAATAAACCTCTAAATACACCAGCCATATCACCACTTGTGGAAAAAATAAATAAAGCTTGAAATACCACCTATATTATATTGTAATAAAACCTGCCTAAGAGAAATGAGGTTGCAACAGCTTCATGGCACCTCCTCCTTAATGCATGTCAACACCAGCAATATGGACTTGGACTCAGAAGTGAGGGGATGACAGACTGGTTTTAACCTCCTCAGAAGGATCATTCATCCTCCTCTTCACTGGTATGCAGGACACCCAACTTGGTGTAGCAAATACCCTCTATACACACTAACTGGAATTACAAAATATGAAAACAGTCCTGGTTTCTTGGGAGCAAAGATAACATTTAAATGTGGGGGAAAGAAAGCAGCCATTTCAGAGTCTGTGGATTACAGGATGAAGTCTCACTATATAAGGTAATTTAAGCAGTCAGTAACTGACCATTACACAGTGCACAGATTGATGTTAATCATGACCCTATAAATAAAACTGTTCGACTGTCTTTCTATTCATGGCCTTCATACTACTTGCATTAGTTGTCTTCACCTGGCAACTTTTGACGTTATATGTTTGTCTAGAGTTTATTAGTTGTGATTCCCTTATGGTCAAGTACTTGGTTGCTCTGAAGACTTCCTCTGGGGCCCCAGATCTTGCTCACTTCTACAGATCCAGGTGTGAAATGCTGACTCCTCCCTCCCACCCCCACCCACCCACCCCCCAAATACAATGAGAAGGAAAAAAAATTTGCACTTCAGAATGGAAAATAACTTATCTGTGTCATCTAAACTGAAGAAAACTCAGTAGGGGCAGTGCGAGAAAGCGGGTTATTGCAAAATTGATAGATTTGAGGATTACTGGCAGGACAAACTTTCCTGGTATTTTTTCTTTCAGAAACACACAGGATAGTCAAATATCTTCCCAAAACTTCACATCCTGCACTGCTGACTAGCAATAAAACAAGTACTGAGCTCTCAACTCCTCTGTGCATAGCATACTGCTTTTTGCTAAACCATACTACCAGCTAAAGCATGGCCAATGTTTATGCACTTACAAAGGTACAGCCAAGCATCAGCCAAAAACCCTCAGGGATCTCATAGTTAGAGGTTCAAGCTAGAAACATATGGGCACTTCTCAAGGGATGCAGCAGATAGCACTGGAGGATAAAAAAAGTTTTAAAAAGTGGTTGGTAAGAAGTTGTAAAGTGTCAGTACTGTACCTTACCTACCCTGTACATGGATGAGTTACTGAACGTTTGAAGTGTTGCTCTACCCCAAAGCTTGCTAGTGATGCTCTAAGCAATTCACAGGCTGCCTGTTTAGAGTGGCAGGTTTGGGGAGAGGGAAGGCTGGAACCTCAAATCAGGGAATATAGGAACCAGGAAAATTACTGTCTGTCTCTTGGGAAGGGAGCCATCTGCCCCATTTGTCAGAGCTTTTTCCTCTGAGGAACCAAAAAAATAATGGAAATACCAGAGGCATAGTCAGCAAATTTTATTCATTGAGAGAAGAATTGTATTGGAAGTAGGAGGAAAATCACAAGAAATGGGAAGAAAGTAGAGTTAGAAAGTTTCATTACATTTATTTTTCTGTGAAAATACCATCTAGCAAAATCACTGAGGAACAAGTAATTTTGCTATAATGAAAAAGATGTATGAAGTTCAAAAGGCTTTGAGGTAACAGAGAATATCCATCAGGTCACAATATATGCAGCTCTTTAAATTGCTGAGCAAATTAGTTCAGCAGATGTCTTCTGTTATTGCAGCATAAGTACATATTGTACAAACCCCAGACAAGTTATATTACTGGTTTTTATATGCGTGATAAACCCCAATGTTTAAAAACCTATTTTTATTACTGTTTTAGCATAATTCTTACTGTAACTTAACCCCAGGCAACAAAAAAAGAGAAAAAAAATCAGCACCATTTTCCCTCTAAATTAACACTGCTTCCCTGACCAAGATGATGTTCGCCAAATCTGAATATCCTTTTTCTACATTACTCTTGCTCTGTGTTGTTTAGAGTCTTGGAAGGTCCTTTTTGGGGGGAAACAAGAAAAGATAGGCAGTATTTTTTTCTGCTAATAAGATATAAACAAATAAAGAATTCTGATACTACAAGGATGTACTGTACTTTGCTATGTGGTAGATTTATTAGTAATAATTGTAATGAATAAGTTACACACAAAAATCATTAAAGGGAGATTAAAGGCTTACGCTAAACCTATAAAAGCTATGACCTAAAGGCTAACCTTCAGATATTAAAAAGCTTCCAAAAAGCAAGCAAGAACATGCTCTATAGAGAGGGATAATCACTTCATAAACTTTAGGTAGATGTCTGAAGAACCATATCGTTATTGTTTTGTTTCATTAAAATAGGTATTAGAAATACAAATAGAAACAGAAATCTTATTTTTCAGCCTTAATAGACTTCAGTAGAATACCTTCCTTTGAAACTCCTCTTTAATCTGTACCTTTTCTGTAGATGAAACAGATACAAATGCTTGTGCAATACGAAACAGCAGTATTTCTACAGTCAAAATAAAACAACTCCTCACCCTCTTCTCAGTGGATTATAACTTTGCTAATTCAACCAGTTGGGCTACAGGTTTCTATGCCAATAGACTTTTTCTGCTCTCAAAGACCCAGAGAGAATATTTTAGTCATTGTGAACTTATACTTTGAGGAAACCCCAGAATACCCAGCTCAAATGCTGACTCTAGTTCCTCGCCTGGTAACCAGGCTTGAAGAGTTGAGCAGGTGGCCCACATGCTCAGAGACGTCCCTGTGAGCACAGCAGCAAAGCCTCGCTCCTCCTGCTATGGTCGGGCTGACAGCTTTCTACCTGCAGTAAGGAGGTCAGGCAGCGTGCAGAGAAAACTCTTTTAACACCGTGTTTGCATGGTAAGCACCTCCATGTACTGCCACAAGTATTCACTGATACTATTCTGCTTTTCCCTCTGCCCTCTGAAACAGGCAGTTATTGAAGAAGAGCATGAACATCCAACACTTGCTGTCACTTAACAATTAACTCATCTGAGAGGAGAATGATTGCAAGGCTGGTGAAGGCTTAAAAGACAGGTTACCATTCTTATTCTACATTCTATTTCAAAATCCCATAATAAAACAACTAGAATAATTCAATAGAACATCAACACAGAAAGATGCTTTCCTTAAAACACAATACTCTTCTGCGGTCACAACTTTATCCCTCTATCCTTAGTATTCATGATCGTTATTGCATACTACCCACAGAACAATGTAACTTTATAACTGTGCTTTATACAAAATAACAGGATAATTGCATTCTTAACACATCCTACAACAGGACGAAACTGTGATCCTGTATAACAACTGGTATCAAAAGGGCAAGGGAAAAAAAAAAAAGGCAGCTATGATTGTTTTACCCCGGTGGAATACTAGAAATTGTTTTATTTATTTTATTTAACAAATACAATCTATTTATTGCCTTTTTTTTTTTTTTTATATGAGATTACATGTAAAAAGTGATTTCTATTTCATTCAGGCACATTCCGGAGCACATGGTATCCTGGAATTTCCAACTTCTAAAAAACTCCAAAATTTTGTTTGAGATACATTTTTTGCTCAAGAGACATTCTTTTCACATGGAAGATGCTTAAGCATATTATCAGTT
>JAVJGG010000050.1:7221159-7236951 GCA_035590195.1 Aviceda cuculoides
ACGATGAGGGTGGTGAAACACTGGCACAGGTTGCCCAGAGAGGTGGTAGATGCCCCATCCCTGGAAACTTTCAAGGTGAGGTTGGACGAGGCTCTGAGCAACCTGATCTAGTTGAAGATGTCACTGCTCATTGCAGGGGGGTTTGACGAGATGACCTCTAAACACCCCTTCCAACCCAAACCATTCTATAATACACTAGTCTATAAAGCAGCCAAAGGTAACAGCAATAGTTTAGTAATAGATGAATTTATTGTGCAAGTATGTGAGAAAGGTATGTAACAGAGCTTAGAAAGCACATTTTTATTCTTCTGTAAGAAAATACATCACAAAGGGAAAACGCCATTGCTGTGAAGAAGGAAGAAGAATGATCTGTTACTATTCTCCCATGTACAGAGACTTCAAATGACTGGATATTAGATATCGAGAGAGGGGAAGAACTGTGCCTACACTGAGCTCTGCCCCAAATTGTATGTACTTGGTGTTGAATGGAAAACTTGGAGAATGCTCTTCATCTTATCGCATGATGGGCATCCTGGCAGTCTCCATCAGCAAGTTAAACAAAGCATCCAGTGGCATGCCTGGTGGTAGCAGAGATCGTCTATACAAAAGCCTTTCCAAGCCAGATAATCTTTGCCTTCCCAGAGAGATCTGGAGGAGCTCTGTATCTCCAGTGGAGACAGAAGGGCTCTACTGCAGGACATCTGCTGAGCAGAGCAACACATGGGAATGAGGAAGGAATAGGACTGACTGGGGGCATCAGATGGTGGAAACCTGTATTCATGTCTGGAAAGTTTCCTTCAGCTCTTCTATCTTAACATTCCAAGGCTCAAAGCATTTTAAAAGTAAAATAAGCAACTTAACTTTTTTAAAATCTGAAGATGACAACACAAAGAAGAACATCTTCAAACTTGTATCAACCCTATGGGACATTTCTTGTTTGCCATTGTTGGTAAGCCTTCAACAGACCTCTTCCTTTTCAAGATCTTGTGTAAAACCTGTTTAGTGGCTCATTCTGCAAGAAATCAAGTACTATGTCATTGGCACAGGTCAGAAGACAAAGTTAATTAGGCAGTTGTGTTACTGCTTGCAGGACTACCTCTTGGACCTCCCCATACGGTACTGAATACACAGCTTACTACTGCTGCATCATGTGTATGTGCCCACAAATACGCAGAAAGAGTTAGAGAAATACAAACAAGTAAATGCCAAATCCCCAGGCTGGGATTTTGTAGCCTTAACTCTTAAAATTCATGAGAATCAGGCTGATTTCAAAGACCTGATAGCTCCTTAAGCTAAGCAACCTTAAAGATTACCATCATGAAGGAAGGCAAGATAAAATGCGAGAAGAGATATAAAAGGGCAGGAAGCAACCATGTGGTAAGAGGGGAGGACAATTACAAAGTAAAAGGCTGTGAACAATATCGAATTAGATTTTATGTGCTCATCTCAACAGCTCTTTGAATTAAGGAAAGTAAAAATCAGTGCATGCCTCAGGGTGAAGGGGAGGGGAGGAAGCTGCTGCTGAGCAGGTACCTGCGCACCAACTGAACGTCAGGAAATTTCTCTATTTGATGCAGTGACAGAATTTGTCACCTCATCCCCTGTTTGCAACTGTTCTGAGCAAGATGCGCAGCTGCTACCATGGAAGGCAGAAATGACTTCAAGCTCTTGAGATCAACAGCTCAGTACTTGTATGGTATTCACCGGGGAATGCTGCCAAGACACTGACCTCCAACAAGGCCGAAAGTGGGTGAATCAGAGATGTTCAGCATAATCCCCTCATAAAACCTGATGGTGAGTCACCAGGCACAAACAGCTTCCTGCTCATTTTGCAAACAAGGAGAAGGCAGGAAAGGGATGAATGAATGAATAAACGGTTTGTGGATTTCTCTTCTCTGAAATGCTGGCTCCAAAGAGGATACAGGCAGAGGGAAGGCAGGAGTGGTACCAGCACAGAGGTTGCACATGGATATCACGTGTGGAAAAGGGTAAAGGAAAGGGTCACAAAGAAAAAAAAAAAAAAAAAAACAACTAAGACACAGCACCAGGCAGGAAGAATAATGCCCTCTTAAGAGACTGATTCTCAGACAAATATTCACCTTAAGTATTCCTCATCATTCCTAGGCCTGAACAAGTAATGTCTGTCTTCTCCATTCTAGAGCTTTTACAGTGCTCTTCCCTAAAAGGTAAGTATTCTCTAAAGTGTAGCTCTGTAGTGAGCCCTGAAAAAAATGTCTGTCTTCTTCAATTACTCCAACTATTCTGGGTTTCCAGATAAAAGCATTTAAATGACCCTCCATATCATAAAGGGTTTTATGAAGTTATGGCTGGACAGACAACTCCAGTTGTACGTACCCATATACCAACAATAAAAAAAAAAGTCACCTGTGTTTCCTAAAGGCAAAGAACCAGAGGTCTATAAAATCCTTTAAAGTTTAAGATCTGAAAAGGACCTACCAGGTATCCATGTACAAATCCACCTTTAATACCATGTGAGAAAGTGAGTCTTTTGAAGGATGTTTTTTCCCCTCTGAATAATTAAAAGGCAAAATTCTCCTTACAATTTGTGCCAGGTAGGGAGTTGTAGTTGTACATTTTTCTCTGAAATCTGCTAACACCTCACAGGTAACTTACCTATTTTTTCAGTTCATTGCTTGGCTTGAGATACCCAAATTAAATCTGGACATGTTATGTCCTTGGAGTTACCTGTTTATACCATGAGATTGTCAGGAGGAGATCTGCTTTCAAAGACAGCCCTGTCAGCAGACACTGTTATTATTACAGTACCAGACTGACTTTCACAAGAAGATGATCCATTCCTTGCTTTAACATACCATTCCTGCAAGGCCTTGAGAAAGTTCCTTAACAACTTCATACTCCACCTTTGAAGAGGATTCAGGTGTGTGAGAGCCTATCAGGTTATAAGGAATTATATCAAGAACCCAGTTTAATCAGGTTGCACCTGGATTCAGATTCATCAATTCTCCCTAAAAGGGATTCCCATTTTTTGAACATGTATTTTGGCTTCTGAAAAAGGTGGAAATTTAAATTAATATTTTTAAATGTTTATTATTGCTTACTGCTGTAAATGTGTTGATCGATTCTGAAGCAGTTAAAATGCTTTAGCATGTAGCCAAATAATATGAAAAAATGAGATTTCATATCATATTCCTTTTTCAATTATCAAAATGCAAGTTTTCTCTCGTTTATCATTTTCTGGAAATGGCCAGTTTTACTAATCACAGATATCTACAGAAGGCTTATTTGGCTATTTAGAATTCCCTTGTGCTCCATAAAAGGCAATTAAAATAAAACTTCATGTTAAGATGTCTTTATCTCATCTGATGCATGGATGATTCATTTCTGCTTTATTACTTTGATGTCCAACTGGATTAAACTAGGTTTAGGATAGCAGAAAGAACTAAAGGAAACGAACCAAAAAGGACAGGCAAAGGAGGTGAGTGAAGAGACCCAACACTTTCATCTCAGAAATGCAGATGTCTGTTAGAGCTACAGGAAGACTTCACATATTGAATCACCTTTAACTTTCCATGTTTCTGTCAGAAAGCCACAGGGAGGAGACCTCAGCTCCAGGGACAGAAAGCCAGGAAAACATAAAACTGCTCTGCTCCATTCCAGTGGAGGAATTTATGGTGCCTCCAGGTGCCTTTGCATAACCATGGCAATTTATGCTGGAGGAGCTGAAGTCATAGTTAAGAATTCAAAGACCAAGGGTAAAAATACTAATTTCACAATCAAAAACAATTTGAGTTTAGGAAAAAGCTTATTCAGTGGATCTGTGTCTCTGCCTACTAAGGCACAGAGATGTTCCAAGGCATGTATATTCCTCCAGATTTGTGCCAGTGTAAGTGATGTGACAATCCAAAATTATTTTTAAAAAATGCTTATTAAAAAGAACAGCTCCTGAGTCTCAAAGGAAAAAAAGGTGTTTCTCATTTGCAAAAAATCCCACATACTACACCCATTGCTGCATTATCTGACCAGCATTTTTATTACTTTCTACCCAGCTGTTTGCAAAGTAGCAATTAAATATAGTGAATCAGTTTTCACTCATTCTTTAAAACATCTAGAACCATCAATAAAGTCTGATGTAGAGTTATCGGCAGTACACAAGACAGGGGGTTCAGCCTTACAACCACAGGATAACAGATAGAGCTTTCTGTATTTTTACTGTTTAATGCTACTTTTCATATCTATTTTATTTTGAATCATCTTTCTTTGTAGAAAGCTTTTCTTCTTTTGCCCCTGACTATTTTTCTCCCATTTTCTGTAATGTTGTTATGGTTTAACCCCAGCTGGCAACTAAGTCCCACACAGCCACTCGCTCACTCCCCCTGTTGCGGGATGGGGAGAAGTGGAAGAGTAAAAATCAGAAAACTCTTGGGTTGAGATAAAGACAGTTTAATAGGTAAAGGATAAGTTGTGTGCGCAAGCAAAGCAAAACAAGGAATTCATTCACCACTTCCCATGGGCAGGCAGGTGTTCAGCCATCTCCAGGACAGCCAGGCTCCATCATGCCTAACGGTGACTTGGGAGGACAAACACCATCACTCTGAATGTCCCCCCCCCTTCCTCCTTCTTCCCCTAACTTTATATGTTGAGCATGACATCATATGGTCTGGAATATCCCTTGGTCAGTTGGGGTCGGCTGTCCCAGCTGTGCCCCCTCCCAACTTCTTGTCCCCTCCCAGCCTCCTCACTGGTGGGGTGGGGCAAGAAGCAGAAAAGGCCTTGACTCTGTGTAAGCACTGCTCAGCACTAACGAAAACATCACTGTGTTATCAACACCATTTTCAGCACAGATCCAAAACATAGCTCCATACCAGGTACTATGAAGAAAATTAACTCTATCCCAGGCAAAACCAGCACATGTGTAATACCTTATAATTTTTTTCTGCACACATTTATGCCAGTAGACTTGTCTCCATGCTGCAATGTGAGAATACTAGTAATAGGAAAAGAAACTAAATTTGTCAGAAATTTTCCAATTACTCTACTGACAGGCATAAAACAAGCTACACCACAGTCACCAAAACTTGTTCTTTGAACATTTAACCATTCAATAACGAGACACTGTCAACATCTCATACAACAGAAATTATCTGTTCCATAGAAGTTACAGCCTGAAGTCAGAAAGCAGGTTTATAAAAGATCTATAAATTACATTGCACTTCCTGAAGGTCTTCAGGACTGAATCTCAGGCAGGGAATGAAGAACAGATATTAAATAACTTCCTTGAAATCTCCTTACAAATTGGTGACAGAGATAGGGATGCAGGGAGCTTTTTCTCTCACTCTGGTGTCAACCACCTGGACTAAACCAAACTGTGTTTTAAATTCTTACATACTTGTATTTTTCTTGTCATAGTACATGTTACTGAGGCATGGAGTCACCACGAAACTAAATAAAGGACATTGTCACAACACACTGCGCAGCTTACACATAAAACACAGAACCCCTCAGAATTACTATGATTAACTGTTACTGTACTGCTCAGAATTTGTACATTTATTTTTAAATTCAGAAGTAGAGTGTTATGTGGTAAAAGCATAACAGGACTATTATTAGTGGCAGGATTCATGGGAGAAGAAAGTCCTACATATCACTCATTCCCAAACCGAGTCTTCAGATAAGTGCACTAGGAACATACTCTCTTTGTAGGAAAGAGCCTATCTTGGACTTTCAACACGCATTTCACTCCAGGTTTACACTGGCCTTTGTGAACATGAACTGTGGTTCTGGAGCAGCAGCTCGGGGGGTGAGCCCCTGCTGCCAGCGACAGCAAGGCACCCAGCACCAAAAAACATCCAAAGAGGGATCTTTTGTTTTGTAGTGCCTTCACCAGGATCATGCCCTGCCCATGGCCACCCAGGGAGTCCTGCCAGCCTTGGTCACCCCAGCTCTGCAAGGCATCCCCGGCATCATACCTGGCCACCCCGGCACCTCGCTGCCCAGCCAGGGGACTGCTCAGAAAGCTTTGTCCTCATCTTTAGGCCTGAGCACCTAGAGAGAAGAGGAGGAGAGGTACATGAAGTGAGAGAATGCAGCTAGGGTGACACACGGACCCAGAAGCTAACAACTTCTCTCAGGTCCTACAGCATAAGGCTATGTCTGTGTTACTAATACTCATGGTTGGCCTTATTTGAAAGAAACCTGGAGAAGCTGCCTGACGGGGGGGGGAGCAGAAGAAGCCACAGAAGAAGCCTGAGTAGGGGACTGCTTTAGCAATAGCCACATGGTGCCCCCATGACACAGGAAAGGCCAGCTGGCCATACAGATGGGATATGACCACAAAATACATTTAGTAGAGCACACTGCTACATTAAGTCCATCATGGGAAAAACAGAACCAATAAGCTGCAGACAAAAAGCAGCCAATTAAAAATAACTCAGAGAATATATCAGTCTTAAAGACGTAAGCAAGATTAGCAAAGCCAGTTTAAAAATATTTGCAAAGCAGAGAGAGAGAGAAGCATGAGATGCTTATTGAAATAAAGGCTGCTGTCTCCCTTCCAACACAAGCCACAACAGGTAAAAGCCCTAAAAGCATAGTCTAATGAACCAGCTGTTGCCCAGAGACTTACTCATGTGCTAGAAAATGGCACCACTCAACAGAGAGCAGACGAGTTGGAACTGGAACGATTTCCTTATGGTGACATTTCAACTGTCAGTTTATAGTAACTGAAGTGTAACAGAGCACTGCTGCAGAGACGCTACCCACCTGCTCTGATGACAAAGTGACCCTTACACTAGATGTCCTTTCTGAAGAAATGGTATGGATGTTCCCCATCTCTTCCCAACACCAGCTGTAATTTTTTTTTTTTTTTTTTAATAACATTGCCTGTCAAACACACTGTTGCAATCTATTTGGAAAACATAGTTTATTTTACTTTTGCTTGATTTCATGTTAGATGTGCACATCATCCCAAAACGCATTTGTGTTTGCTTGTTTTATACTACCAGAGCAGCTCAGTCCATCAAATGTTTTCAAGACATAACCCCTCCTGCTTCAGTAATTGTGAAAGGTTTCTAACTGTTTCTTCCACCCAAATTGCAGCAGGGATACAAGAGAAGATGAAAAGAGGCATAAGTCCAAAAAAAGACACCACAACAAAAAAAACAAAAAAACAAAAAAAACCATGTCCCAGTAATCCCCCGCAGAAACAGCTTTACAATGACATTTTCTTTTCCTGATGTAGATATTCGTCTGCTAGGAACTTGGAGAAGACTCTGAAGTCTGTAATTCACATAAGCCACAACCGAGTACACCAACGTAACATGGACCGGGACAGGAAGCACATGACGTTAATGCTAAGAGGAAGTTTTTCAGCTCTTACGTTCTTCACCAGAAAGCATCCCTGTACTCATACTGTCATGAAGAACATTTCTCAAAAATCAAGAACATAGGCTTGCAAAGCAGGGAAGAGCAAGACCCACTGCACAAAGCCCAGAACAAGGACTTCACTGAAGCTGGGTGTCCCAACCCGCACCCCACCGTGCAGATGAATGGGAGGAGGGAAAAAGTGCATCCGTCTTCTCTCTTATCAAGAGAAAATGGAGACTCTTGATTTTTTTTTTCCTCATTTGAACAAAACCACAATTTTGAAAGTGCTTTCTTAAAAGCAATCCTTTTGGGTATCAACAAGTGCTAGGAATAATCCCTTATAACATTTATGTCCAGTGTCAGCTCCGAGCATTTGAAAGCTGTAGATCACATCAGATGTTTGCCTTTAAAAGGCAAATTGCTGATTCATTTCTAATCCACCATGCTTGATGTTCACATCCTCTCTTAATGGTAACCCAACCCTTTTGTTTCTTCCCTGCACTTTCTTAAATAAGCTTAAATTAATTGTCCATTAGATATAATAAGTGTTGAGGATAATACTGCAGTGTATTTCAATTGCTTCCACGAATCAAAGGAAAGAAAGATGCTTGTTCTATGTTCTTAAAGGATTTCTTTTATGGTTGTGTTATCGTTTTACTTCTACATTTAGCCTACCAATTAATTTTCAAGTTTACATTTGCTTTATAACTAATCAAACACTAATAAAAAAGACCAAATATGTATGTCATTTCTGAACCAGTATAAATTGAAACTTCAGTTTCCAATTTTCAGAATACATAGGCAGAAAAAAAGTTAATTTTCCTTTAGAATAGTTTCAAACAACTCACTAATTATATATATAGTTTTTAAAAATTATAAATAGTTTCCCATACCATTGTGAATTTTAAAGAAAACTTTATTCTCTTTCCACATAGAGGGAATAGCTCAAAACTCAGCACTAGGAAAATGCTGTAAGAATCAAATGATAAAATTGCCAAACAGGAAAAAAAAAACCCAAACACTAATTAATTTAAGTATTAATTTAAAAGCAAACTACCAAGGGTGGAAAAAAGAAACTTATGAAGCACAATTCACTATGTTTTTTGGTTTACCTGCCTTAAAAATTATGATAAGACAGATTTAAGATTTCAAACAATTTTATAATCCAAATCATGTTACTACCCTATGTAGAAGACAGATCACGATAAACTCCATTGGTGTGGATCTGAAATGGAACTTCTGGTTCCATTTCCTCTGAGAAGCAGCCAGTTCATGCTTGTCAAAACCAGGTAATGAAGCAACATGCACTAAGTAGGCAGTAAGTAGGGACCAATAGGGAATTTGCATTAAAACCACACCACTGATCAGAAACAAACACTAATGCATATGCAGCCAGTGATGGATAAAAGGACTGAAATATTGAAGCAGAACAAAATTATTTTTTCATTAAAAGACCAATGCTAAAGCCATGCAAGCAGCAATAGATGTTCTTTTGTTCTTTAAAGAAATTGATTTACATAGAATCAAATTAGCTTTATTATTTATTTTCTTTTAGTTACATTAGAAGAGGAGCTAGATGCCTCACACTGTTTGCTGCCTTCTAACCATAAAACAATTCTCTGTGCAGAAGAGGAAGAACTGAAAATACTATGCCACAAATCCTGCTGCATGACTGTTTTTGTGAAACAGGTAAAGGCATGGGATCAGAAGCAGATCTCTTAATGACAGAAATAATATCAAAAAGTCATTAGCAATTCAATTTTTTTATTCAGACCAAAATTCATAGAAATTCAAATATATAACCTGGATTTTGGCTTTTTACCTGTGACTGGATTTTATCAATGTAGAATTATATAAACAAAGAATCTGCCTACTATCAATGAAGCACAGCACCTAAAAATTACTATTTGTCAATCCACTCAAGCAGCCAGATTTCTAAGATAGCTGAGCTCTTTAGAGCTGCCTTGATTCTCAGCAAAGTCACTAGTTACTAAACAAGTTTTGAAATATAACTAATTCTTTTAAGCCAACTTATTTTGCAAAGCCAAAATATTGTTCCTTGAGGAGGGAAAACAAACAAAACAAAACAAAACAAAAAAGAAAAAAAGAAAAAAGCAGCAGAGCTGACAGAGTGAGGCTCACGCAAGTCAATCCCAAGGCTACTGACTTTGAACAGTCCCACAGGGAAACAGTATCAAGCATCAAAGTCACATTTAGATGAGTTGGCCCCATCCTTTGAACTTGTTTTTTCTTAACTTTTTAAATGTTATTGTCTTTTCAGCTTTGTCAGCCTGCTAGAACTGCTGTTCTATGAAATTGATAACATAGCAACTAGTGTTCAACTTGACACTTTATTAATCAGAGCAAAGCCCTCTTCTGTAAATCTCCACAACACTTACGCCTGTGATTCAATCATCTTTCTGTTTCCTTTCTGACAATTAAAGAAGGATCTTCTTATTGTGGTATACAGGTCTTCTAGAAGCTTTACAGTTTAAATTTCACAGAGAATGGGTTTAACTGAATACATGGGGGTAGGTTCTTGGAAAATACATTATTCCTAGTTATCCTGGCACATCAACAATTGCTGTCCTTCTACCATTCAGGACACGTTAAGATTTATGAACCATCTTTGTCTGAACTGCAATTTGGAAGAAAGGACTCAATAATCAAGCCCTTCAAAGTAGTTATATTAATTCAAGCAGAGTAAATGCTAAACACTAAACAGTATTACTACAGTAGTTTACTACAACAAGAAGATGGAAAATATGCCATGTGTTAGCAAAGTCTAATACTTAACATTCTTTTAAAAATAAATGTTATTTTAAACACAGAAGACCCTTTTAAAAATAGTTATGTGGGAACAAGTAGTGCTGCTTTAGGCAAATTGATAGAAATACTACAAGTAATATTTTTTCCTGCTTTTTTTTTTTCCTCTCATTAAAATAATTTTACCACCATCTGATTATCCTTAGGACTTTAATTCTCTCAGGTGAGCACATAACACAGATCCTGCTATCCACCATACCACAGTAATTGAAGAACCTTCCACGGGAGAACTTTTCTCTTTCAGTTTTCTGATAAATGTTAATTGCCATACATTAAAACAAAAACAAAACAAAAAAACTCAAAACTTTTGACATTGAATACTTTTAGAGATCAACTATGAAATATTATATTCTCTCCTCATTAGTTTCAAAATTAAGTCAGATCAGTAAGGACCTAAGGCTAGATGAAACAAGCATTACAAAAGTCAAGTCCAAAAAAAAAAAAAAAAAAAAAAAAAAAAAAAGCAGCACTGGTCCAGCCCTTGCTGTATGGATCAAGGGAAGCTCTGTGTGACAAAGGCAGCACTAAAGATAAGTTTAACTTCACCAGAACTGACCTCAAGAAGATGAAGCTTGCTAAAGTACATTCACTGGGCAATGCCAAGCCTGATTTTAAATATCATTTTTTTTCTGATTGAGTATTTCAGCAGCTTTGGAGCTTTTGATAATATATATCTGCAACTTCAGTAAATGAAGTATTTCAAGAATTTTCCCAAACCCAGTTTCCACAGCCCTTACCACCCACATTCCCCTTACACTTAACACGAACTTAAGTAGCTGCTTTAATGAGTTATGATAAAAATATTTTTAACTTATGTATAGATGCTATCCATCATCACTGGTTCTGTTTATACTCAGCCAGCTAGCTTAATTAAGTGGTAAGTCATTACAAAAGTAGAAAGTTAAAGAGATTCAGCAGAAATACGTACAGAAATGCCATGCAGAACAGCAGTAAAGTAGAAGGGTGATACAAGAGATGCTGATTGGCAAGAGGCTTTGGCATGAAAACATTTTCTCCTGCTAATGGTGTAATTCAAATTATCTGTCTGCATCAAAGAGAGGCAGAAGCTAGTGTCTAAAATGATGAAGCTACTGAAACCATAATAAAGATTTGCATTTATGAGCAGAACCATTAGATAATGCTAAGTGCCATAAAATAGTGTGCCCTTAATACAGCATTTGGAAAGACAGACTTATGATCTACCACTCTTTTTATGGCCTGGCGTACGCTATTAGCGTCTTCATCATACACCTTCCCAGAGGATGAACACAGAGGACTGTTACCGGGCCCCTGCACACATTGCATGACAGTTATCAACGTTTCTCCAAGACAATCTTTAGGATGAAGGATTCTTTGGTATGAGCATGGCTGTGAGATCAATCCTCTCTACAACTTTTAGGAAAATAATTATCATGCTTTAAGTCTCCGTTTTATTTCTAGTTGCTGTCAAGCTAGATATACAGATCACGCTCACTCCTCAGTACATTGAAAAGCCACCTAAAATCTCTTTTCCTAACATCTCCAGTTTACCTAACTTATGTTTCATTCAGAGGATGTCCTTTGCCCACTACAATGCTGTAATACGAGCACTACCCTGTTCCTCCAGTGAGGCTGTCTCTGAACAACTTTGGACCACTACAGAGAAAAAAATTCTGAGAAAAATCATTCTCTGACCCTGCAATTTGACAGAACATGAAAATTATCAGGGCACACAATTCCTCCAGCTGGCATGTTGACAAGTGATTATTAGACAGCCTACACCATCTCAACCACATACCAGTTATAAGGGGTATGTTGCTAATTGCCATGTGTAGAATGCCACTTTATGGCATCATGGGGATGTCATGTACATAAATATTTGCACGTGGCTTACTTAAGTAGGGAACTTCTTCAGTACCTAACCAGCAGATTATCAGGTAGGGAAGTCCCTGATGTATTTTCCTGAGCTGCACCATGACATCAAATCCTGCCAGCTGGAACTGTCTAGCAACTTTTCTACATATTAAGGGCTAAAATGAAATGTAAATTTTGAGAAATGAAAGATCAGTTTCTCATCTGAAGTTATGGCTAGAAGGCAAATCTGATTAAACCTAAATCATGAATAAGAATCTTGAAAGAACTGACTTTGCATCTGTATAGAAATATTTACAGCTATAGCAAGTTACTGAAATATTAAAACAAATCTAGAAGTTAAAAGAAAAAAAAAAGTTCAACTTTTTAGTCTACTTTTCTAAGAAAGTTGGCCCAAAGCCACACAAAATATAAGTTAACGTTTTCAAAGTATTGTGGATCTTCTTGAGGAGAATAGTTTTAGTCCTCGGTCTCTTGTCTCAGGTTCTAGACCATAAATCCAGGATTAACACAATGTAAATATATTAAAAATGCCATATAATGTAAAAAATGTTGTAGCTTTATCCAGTCAAATATATACTTTAACATTTCCTAGAAGATGTAATATGTAGAACTACATATTTTAATTTGTTTTGTTAATCTCTTATCAGATGAAGAAATCTCATTTGACTGACAGCCCCTGAGCTGTTTCTCATACTGTCAAAAAGATACATTTTAAAGAGGACTTGAAGTAGATCGCAAGAAACACAAAAGTAGGAAAGGTGTAATTACTAAGGGGGTTTTGTTTGTTTGTTTTACTTTCAGGCATGCAATACTGCTGCATCTTTCAAAATCCCACTGATGTATACATGGGCATAGTCTTAATGATATAAAAATACAGAGAACATAATTTTGAATGTTCAATTATTTCTCACAGAATGGTAAATGGAGAATATCCTGAACTGTACAGAAATACAAAGGTCAAACTACTGAAATTGAGTTGAATCAAAAGTGCCAGGTCACTAACGTGAAGAAGGCAGTTTAGTTAATATTACTGCAACGCTCCAATTAGCACTGCTGAGAAGCAGCATTTAACCTGAGCAGAAGACACATCTGACAAGGCTACACTGGTTACTCAAGGTAAACTCAATTATTTTCACATGGCAGAACACTGTGCATATAGATGTACCAGAGTGTTGCAGAAAAGTCATCTCTCATGGAGAAGGACCATATCAATAGTATTTTTACTACTTGCCTTTAAGAAAGTCAGGTGTCACTTCCTGTAACTATATTCTAAACAGGTATTGTAGATTATATTTTTTTTTAGTCCTCACATTTAGTAGACAATCAAGGCAAAAGATATCCAGATAAACAGAAAAATTACCATTTGCTGACATTTTCCAGAAGCAAGGGACCCATTTGCAATGAACGCTGATCTGTTCTGATATACAGTAAGTCTAAGAATGAAATTCAGCCAGCTGTAAGCCATAACTCCTCCTGGAGACCTTGCTGTGGCTTGGGGAATCTTAGGACTAAATTGATACTATGCCACTGCTTTAGGATGGTACTCACCATTGATCCCAGAGGAATAGGCAAATGGTGCTTTCAGGAGTATGGGCTCAATGCCAAATACTAATCTTTATTTAACAGTATTCACTTCTCTCTTCTGTTTCATGTGTGAGTTGCTTTGCATATACAAAAATTAGAGTTTGAGTCACTTGAGTTATTTACTGTGAAGGGCTCAGGTCCGTGGAATCAGAACCATGAGTCGATTTCTCATGGGTTTTATGGTATTTCTGAAGAACCAGGAGCAAGGAGCTAGAAATGGTGGTTTCTTTTACTTTTTGTCATTATTGACTGTTCAACAATAAAATTATGCCTTCCCCCCCCTTTTTTAAATTTTTTTCCCCAAACTTTCCTTTTGTCTATCTGAAGAAAGCCACAGCTCCTGCCACTGCCAGGTTTTCATCAGACTCCTCCCTTCAAACTGGCAAAGTTCTTTCAACCCAGGTGTTTAAAATGAAATGTTTAGGCTCAATCAATTTCCACTTTCAAAAGATATTTGCTGTTTGTCTGTTTTCAGAAAATTTTAACCAGCTTTAAACAGTGTGCATGTCTATACAGTGGGCTTCTCAGAAATTGTACTCCAGCATGTTCTCAGGTGTTAAATAATAAAAGTACCGAACTAAATAATACATCAAAGATAGGAAGAAATATTAAGATGAAAGGCAAAGCAGAAATGTGTTTTCAAGTCATATTTGGAAAGAAAATTCACTAGGAAATTAAATTAATGAGACGTTACATACAAATTAAGTAGAATGAAGGGAGACATTCCCCATTTTAACTTGCAGAAGTATATGCCACTGTGAACAGAAATACAAGGAAGCACAAAAAGAAAGTAGAGGGAAAAAGTTTCTTAACTTGAAACAAACCAAAAGAACCCTACTACACAGAAGCAGAGGTACTATTTTCAGGATTACTATTTGCACATTTGTGCTCCACAGGAGAGGGCTGGCAACTACATTTTGCACATAGGGGAACAGAAAGTTTTGAACTCTTGCAGGAAGCTGCTGAGGAAGGAAACGCAGCCAGGCCACCCGCTTCTTCCCACTTCCCCAGCTCCCCGCAGGATACAAGGCAGCTGATTTCAGGCCATCTCCCCGAGGGACTGCCAGTTTACAGGCACTGACTGGGTAGTAGGATGCTGCTTCTCCAGATGGGGATGGGACAGAGCTCACTCAGCTCCCCATTTGGCACATGGCACCACTTCTCACAAATTTTCTTTCAAATGGCCCACAGTTTCACAGTTCACAGGAGTGTGCTAGCAAACTGCAATGAGCCAAGCCTTTTTTTCCTGAAGAAAAGTGGCAACATATTGAAACAAAACCCACAGAGAATCTTAACTAAGAATTTGAAGCAAAAGTACCAAACTGAGTTCGGAAACCAACTTGTCCACAGATTTTTTTTTAATTTTTTTTTTTCCCCTTGGCATTTAATTTAAAAAATGAAAGTAAAGGTAACTTGTATAAGAAAGTCACAGAAACCTAAGCAGAGTTGAATATCATCTGAATAAATTACATAACTTAGTCAAGTTTGGAGATAAATATAGTTGAGTCAGAAAAACCTCTTTCAAAAATGTATCTGGAAGATAAAACCTTTGGAAATTATGAAGTCGATGCATAGTACAACTGAAAATTACATCACACATTTTACAGAGTGTATCACACATTAGTCCACATCTTTTCTCACACATATGCCCATCTTGCAAATGAAATTCAGCTAGATTTACGTGCTAAGAAGATACTGACTGTAATCATAGAAGGGAAACAAAAGGTAAACAAAGCCCTTTTAGTATTGTGCCATCCGTTTCTACAGCACTCGGACACAGAACTGTAAGGAAAAAAAAGACAGCTTTCAATTATAACTGGTCAGTCTTTCTAGTCAGAAATACCTTTTGTTAGCACAGATACTTGGCAAGAGCATTTCCATTTTGACAAGATTTTCTCCCAGGTAACTCACTCAGATACTGTATAACCTCCAGTCCCTTTGGTGGCCAGAACAAGAGACTGAAACACCTGCTAAAAGTATAATAATGGGTAACACAAGCCAAAAACTACTAGCCTCAGCATCACTGCTAAAGCACTCTAGAAAAGCAGAGCCAGGCATGAGTGTGGGTACCATTGACACCAGATCTCTTGTGCATTGCTAGTTCACTGAAAAGAGGTAGCCTAGATCACCCACATTTCAAGAAGAAAGGAAGAATGGGGGGGGGGGGGGGGGGAACAAACAAAA
>JAVJGG010000050.1:7246060-7259462 GCA_035590195.1 Aviceda cuculoides
TTCCAGCAGCTTCTTACAGAAGCCACCCCTGTAACCCCCCCCCGCTACCAAAACCTTGCCACACAAAGCCAATACAGGCTGAAACTAATTTTCATTTTTGCATCTACACTTTCCAGCAAAGTTGAAACTTATCAATCAAAAGAAGTGAAGAAACAGAAAACGTTTAGCCATAAATTATTTCAGTGGAAATAATTAAACAGCTCTCAAAAGCATGGAGGCAGGGAAATCAACAACCAAAGGAAAAAATACTTCTCAAGGAAAACATGGCATTGTCTTAAACTATTTTCAACCACTGTAATGAAATTAGCTGAAATTGACTCATCAAACTGATGTCAAACAGGGCCATCACTTTCAATTCCCTTAATCTACAAAGAGAAACTTCAGTAATTCAAATGTTGCTATTTTACTGATTTTGTTCTATCTATTATATTTTGAAACTAACATAATACAGGCATGGAGAAGCTCTCCTCTTTCTTATGCTGCTTGTTCAGCTGTTGCCCACTATTCTTTATTACTAAAAAGTAAAATTATGATACGTATTGAGGCAATATAAATTAACTAACTTATCTAACACATTCCAGCTCTTGAATGTTCCCTTTTTTAATTGTTTGTTTTATACAGGTATTAAAGAAGATTGACAAAAAAAAAAAATCTTTGCTGGAAATCAAAATTGCTTACTCTGATACTGAAAAGCTTAGGAGTCCCTCAGTACCCAGCTTCTGGATAGCCTAAGCAGTAGTCCAAAATTAATAGGTGAAAATAGTAATTTTCTGCTGTTTAACGCCTATGCTCCCTTTCTTCCCCACATATGTATGCACATCTGCTGTTTCTAAACTTCTTAAACACATAATGCATAATTTTTCCCTTTCTTAGCTCATCTTTTAAAAAAAAATAAAAATCAACTCTTCATTAGGTTTATCAATAATGAACTTAAGAAAAAAATCACCATTAAGGACTGAAATGAAAGCACCAAGTGTAAATAAGCAGCAACTATGCTGTCCCAGACTGCTTGTTGATAGCTATTAAAATGACACAATTGATTTCCTTCAGTTAAGATAAATGAAGGAAGAGATTCATTGAAAGGATGTAAAAAGAAAAGCCATAAGGATATTCCTCGTTTGGAATGTAGTATAAGCGAAGATTTAGCTTTTTTTTTTTTTTTACGATTAGTATTAAATGTCATAAAAAACTTTAAAGTGACAGACCTTGCCACTCTGATGTTCAGTATGTGCTACCTCATTTACTAGTAAATTGGCTAACAGATTGAGTCAATAAACTTATAAGCACTGTGTACTATAATCAAATATTAATCAACCCCCTTCAAGGTATGTCTTCATGACTGACTTCTCAGTCTGCAAGTTATGATGTCAAGTTTACCCACGCTGTATTTCCTAATAATTGCAAAGGATTCAGTTTAATAAAATGGGAGGAGAAAGAGGACGAGATTTTAAAAGAAAGGAATTCAAAAGATGATGTTCAGGATTCATATCTTGCTCTGGTTTTGGTCTGAATCCCATGTTTTATGAAGTTTGATGAAGTACAGAAATCTTCGCGGGAAGAATGGAAAATACGATAGTGAAGGACAAAAATAATCACTCAGTTAGATGGGAAGGTGTCGAAACATATTCAGAGCCACAGAAAACCCAATGCTCCACAGCATGACACTTAAATGTTGTACAGATGACCAAAATGACAACTCTTAGAAATACGTCTGTTGATTATACAGAGTTAACATATATACACAGCTTGCAAACTGCATTCAGAAATAAAACAATATTTCTTCACTTGATTCCCTATGGCATATAACGCCTAGTGTCTGCTTTTCATATGGAAACCCCCCTGCCAGCCTGCCACTCGCCCACTGTGGTGCTCGTACCAACTCAAGCGTCCCGGCCCAGCGGGGAAGGCAGTGATCTGGGGCAAGGAAGGGATGAAGGTGGAAAACAGCTCTGTAAAAATGCCTATTCTTAGCCTCCAGCCATGCTTTGTTATAGCCCGTTTCACAGTCCCGTGAGCCGTTCTGCACCACAGCTGAGGCGACCGTGCACAGGGACAAGCAGTAGGTGGTAGGTGCCAGGTGAGCCATCAAGGAACCGCCGAGAGGAATGACCTCCAAACCTTTAACACATGCACAGCCCCAGCCTGCCTGGTTTCGAACATAGAGACAAAACCTGCAGTGTCAGAGGGCTCAAGCCACTTCAACCACAGAGAAGCACATGGAAATATCCTATGTACTACCATTTTCCCAGGCAAATCCTATGATCATTAGACACACTATCCAGCTCCAGCTGAAAGTAAACAAAGACCTTTCCATTGATACCAGTTGCATTTTAAGTCAGCCATAGGAGACCAGATCATGGAGATCCGAACATACCAAAGACCCTCCAAAGCAGAAGCGGGTTCCCAACATCACACTGAAACAAACAGGCTCAGAATTTTAGCAAGATGCGCTTTACATTTAAATATTTGAAGAGAATCTATTAAAACCTTCTCTTTCCTTGAATATATTAATGAAAACTAATTTACATTTTTCTCTGTTGAAGCCTTGTTTATTATTGCAGCTTTAATGGCACCCAGTATCAGGGAGATAAGTGGATTCAGTGGAAAAAAAAAAAAAAAAAGATATAGATATAAAAAATGTTGCTACAGCTTTCCCTCCTCAAACTACATACTAAAATTCCCAGTGATTGTGCGCTGGGAATGAGGACCACATCTGCACGTGCTGCTCCTTACTGCTGCAGTATTCCAGGACTCAAAAGCCATCAGGTTGACATTGAAATGAACCCACTGCTTTCATGCTTTTTCCACCTTTTCTCGCAAAGATTTTCTTTTTTTAATTTTTTTTTCCAAGAATTACTCTGTCTAGATAAGGAAAACGATGTTTCAAGTCACCTGCATATGGTTTTCGGACTCAAAAGGACAGATTCTTCTGCCACCTAATCCCCTATCCCAAAAGCAAGTAGAAGTCAACACAAGCTAAAATAAGCATTTGCCAAGGAAACTTCATTTCAAACAACTCCTCAAAGTTTATCTAAACTTCAAAAGTTACTTGTGCTTTATGTGATCATAGTAATATCATCAGTCTAATTGACTTCTGTCACCTACGAATTTAAGCAAAGATTTCATCTTCGTTTTAACTTTTTTCAGGGTTTTGTTTAGGTTTTTTTGGGTGGGGTTTTCTTGTGTTTTGGGTTCTTTTTGTTGCTGCCTTTGGGTTTTTCATAGATTTCACATCTTAATCTGACAGAATAAGAAACCCAGCTACATGATGTTTATATGGTCAATGAGTATAGGTGAGTAAAAGAAGATAGCAGAACTACACGTTTTTCCACAGAAAAACTGAGTCAGAAGAGGCCTCTGGGGATTGGCTAGTCCAACCCCCCTGCTCAAGCAAGGTCAGCTAAAGCGGGTAGCCCAGGACCATGTCCAGCAAGGTTTTTAATATCTCCAAGGATGGAGGCTCCACAACTTATCTGGGCAACCTGTGCCAGTGTTTGGTCACCCTCACAGTAATAAGATGTTTCTTGATGTTCAGACAGGAACTCACTCCTGGGTTTTAGCTTGTGCCATTGCCTCTTGTCCTTTCAGGGGGCACCACTGAAAAGAATCTGGCTCCTTCCTCTTCATTCCCTCCCTTCAGCTATTTGTATACATTGATGAGATTGCCCTGAACCTTCTCTCCTCCACGCTGAACAGTGCCAGCAGTCTCAGCCTCTCCTCATAAAGGAGATGCTCCAGTCCCCTAACCATCTTTGTGGCCCTGTGCTGCACTTGCTCCGATATGTCCACATCTCTCCTGTACTGGGGAGCCCAGAACTGAACCCAGCACTGCTGATGTGGTCTCACCAGTGCTGAGCAGAGGGGAAGGATCACCTCCCTCAACCTGCAGGCAACACTCCTCCTAATGCAGCTCAGGAGGCCATTTCCTCACACTCTTTTCATTTCAGACTGGAACTGAAGGCCTCTTGGCTCCTTGAGGCAACCCCAAGGGCACAAAAACTCCTCAGATAAAGTAAAAATAATAACACTTTGTCTCTATGATGAACCATGCAGGTCTTGGTGCTTGACCTACCAAAATATCTTTTGGCTAGTCACTCCCTCCTGCATTTCAATTGGGCATCATCTAATTATACCCTGTGGAAAATTATACACCAGTGTGATAATTTCTAATGTTACAGACCAATTGGTACTGTCTGCCATGTATAAACTGTATGTAAAAGGAGGAAGGGAGGGGTAATCAGAAAATGCAACTCTCTAGTCTGGTGGCTAGATAAGTCACCTGGGAAATGAGACATCTGGTTTCAGTCCCTGCTCCTCAAATGTTTAATTTCATATACAGAGCAGCACAACAGACCTTATTTTTGAGTTTTTTCTAGCCTGGTTAACAGACCACTTTCTTCAGAGAGGGGACTTGTGCGTTCAAGTGTCCTTAGACAAAAAGGTGAGTTGAATCTGAGTCTACTCTGTCTAGCATAACCACTCTCATCACTGGGCTAAGAGTTTAGCACATCATCAAAAGCAGTACCCAGCCACTTTGTTCTTTCCCTGTTTCACCACTTTTATAATATATATTATTTATATAATTATTAAAAAATGCCAAAACACCCAACCCTAATTGTTCTGCTTCAGATGAATGTCTTATTTGACATAATTTTCCCACTAGTAATTTTGAAATTTGACTTCTTCCAAACTGGGTGGGTTTGGTTTATTATTAGAGTGGCATTATATAGCTTTGGTATTTACTTATTATGTTGAATTACCAGTGAACTTAATAGAAAGGATGAACAGGAGAAGGGACCTGACCTTCCTGAACACTGCCCTGCATTCCACTAGCCCATGTGTCTGAAGCACACCTTTCCCTGCAGCACCTCCCCATCCTGCCTGAAACCTTGGATTACCGTTAATCGATCCTGTTGTTGTAAGGTTAGACTTGCAGGCAGATAGCAAAGCCTATCTGCTACCTGTTTACACAGGTCATGGCGATGAACAGGAGAGCTTTCCTGCATGCAACCTGAAATTTCCTAGAATGTAAATGTAAAGAAAAAAGACAATATAGAAAAAATAATAGGAGTATATGTTGTTGTATCAGATCAGAAATCTATGGTAAATGTTTCAGCCTAATATTACATGTAGTATGAGGTATAAAAATGCACCAGGACACTTGATATAATTAAAAAAATAAAGGCACTATGAACAGACCAGGTACATCAACAGAAACAATTTTGAAAAGACTGGTATATAGTATACAGACAGCATATCCTTCACAATTATATGTTTACATATTTTATGGAGAACAAATACTGCCAGTCAAGTCTGATTCTTTCAGCTTCAAAAACCAGCGCAGTAAAACCACACTTTCCTCCAGCAGATAAGAAATTAGTATTTAGGGAAAGTCTCTTCCCAAAAAACATTCCATCACAGCTTAAAATTTTAAAAGTGGCCTACGAGATTCTGGCAGCCAAATCCCATTAAATTTTACAGGCATTTGCCATCCAACTCCGAAGCACCCCATCCGTAACTGCAGGGAGGACAGCAGCCCCATGCCCTCAGGGGTGGTGAGAAGCAGGATGCCAGCAGCGCAGCCACCCACAGTTCCTCCTAGCACTTTGTGGATGATTGCACCCCCATGCAGCACCTTCCTGAAAACTGTTTCACATGATCAGTTGAGGAGAAATGGGAAAGGTGACTTTTTAAGAACAATAACAAGTTAAAAAAAAAATCTAGGTGAACTGTCTGATGTTGACAGTAGTGATATACAAAGCCTCTAGATAGGAAGTTTCTTATAAAACCAGGCATACATTGATAAAAATTATATTTTGGATAATGAAGAGTCCTCTAAAGATTTTCGATGCATGTTCACTTTTAATGTTCACTTATTTTTACAGCGATCTGTATTGTTATACACTGCATAATTCAAGCAAAGTCAGAATTAAGAGAAACAAGAATTTATCACTGGCCCATGCAGGAATCAATGACAGCATGTGAAAGGCTGCTTACCACAGAGGAAAATTCTTCCTCCGGTACCTGTACATGATTCATATGAAGTCCACAAGATAAATTTCCCTGACAGCAGTGATAAGCAGGAGGGTAAAAGTGTGCCCCAGCCCCCTCCCAGCAGACATGCACAAAGGCTGTCTCTGCTGAACTGCTACCACAGGAGCAATTTTTAAATCAGTCACATGAAAACCTCTACAGTATCCATCAAGGAATTTTATCAATTAACATATTTTTTTGTTATTTTTGTTTTCTCCCTGCCTAATTCCCAGTTTAGAACACGCACTCTTTGAGTCCTTACATACCCTGCTTCTGCTCTCTGCACAGGAAAGGAGCATCCTGGGCTATCAGTGCACCCTGTAGGACCAAACCCAAATCCAGGGATATTTTCCAAGTGTAACCAAAACATTAACTGAAGGAGACAAACAGGCAGGACTCCATGGAGCATTCTGCCACCAGCTATGATACGGTGTTCAACGGTAAACAACAAAACAAAAAAACACATTTCTAAATTAAAATCACTTCTGGACATGGATTACCTTGGATATTTTGACAGAAATACAGTCTTATAGCTTTACATAGGTTAATTGGCTGTCTTACCTTTTCATTAGGTACTGATATTCTACCATGATTAACAGTTAGGGAAAAGGCCTGAAAAGTCAGAAGAATAATGCAGATAGAAAGCATCTCCCCAGGCAATTCACCTAAATTCTCTTTTGTAGGTTAAAATATTACAAATAAATGGTTATACTTACTAAAAAGTATAAAAAAACCCAAACAACAACAACAACAAAACAAACAAAAAACAAAAAACACTGACCACACACAAAAAACCCACAAAACAAACCAGTAAAAACAACCTGCATTTCCTTTATACAGTGAAATAAAAGTCTGGTAAATTCCTCACCATCTCACTTCAACTTAACATTATCTATAGATACCATAAAAGTTTTATAGGTAGTTGTCCAGACACTGACAACATATTTACTGTGTCAATAAGCCACATATCAATAACGGATGTTTTTAATGCATACTGTTTGGACTGAAAAAGTCCATTGACTAACACTTACCAAAAAATATGCTAATACATTTCCTTGTACTTGTATTTGGCCTTTTCCGGGGGGGTGGGGCGGGATCGATTAAAGGGAATACTTATATATTCAGTACTTATGCAACACTTAAAGGCAATGTTACAAAACCAGACTATTTCTTAACAACAAAGTCTTTAAATTAATAGTGATTTAGATATGAAAGAAACTACAGCAATGGCAAAAACCCTTGCTCTCTATGCTTGTCTTAGAGATTTTAACAGCTCCCTAGTGACATAAACGTTTTCTTGCTCCCCTGGTAGAACTGACCTCTGCTTCTCTGCTCTTCTGTTTTCTACCACTACCAGGCCTTTCTTACCTGAGGGTCCTCATAATAATTTTGTATACAGGGAGAAGTTGAAAAGCAACAGTAATAAGAGCCCTGGAGGAAATTAATTCAAATTCAAAACAAAACCTGAATGTTATGCAACAGGACTAGAGAACAGCCAATATAACTTTAAACCACATAAAAACATCATAAAGTATAAAAATGGGACCGTTCATATATAAGAGTATTTCGATTCCACCCATACTAGGACAGCTGAAGCTTGTCTCCATTAGCGATGTGGCTGGTAAACTGCTATAGATAGGCCGGAGCAACAAAAATGAGCAAGATGATGGAAGAATTTACTTTGAAAAAAAATAACACACACAGAAATATGCCCAACTCTATATACAGGAAAACATATTCTAAAGTCATCTTAGTGCAAGAAGCAAACTTTTCATGTAAGTACTGACAGTTTAATACTGATAATAATGAGATTAAATGAAGTAATGAAAAATGATGGGGCTTTTTTTCCCTCTAATTCTTCTGAAAGGATAAAACCATAAGCTAAGCAGTGAAAGGAAAAACTTTACACATGTGTATGTCAAAGTAAAGTACATAAGGGGAATTCTGAACTAGGTGGGAGATGCCCTGGGTCAGACTTTCTCAGTGTTTTCACATTGATGACACAAACAGCAGTCCAAATTTTTGTCATAACGAGAAAAAAAAAAAAAAAAACAAGAAAAAAATGTCAGTGATAAATCTACAAAAAGTATCCATATTCAGAAACACTGACAGCAAACTTGACCTTGTGCAATGGTTTTTAGGGAGAAGAAAAAGCAAGATGTTCTTGCTTTATGCTGTAATGAAAAATTTCAAGCTCCAGGTGCAAGGTCTGCTTTGAGATTTCCACACCTATATTTCAGTGTCTACAGGTCTGTTAAATAAGATAGACATCTAAAAGTAATTTCTGTTGCCTAACCATAGGTACTTGGTGTTACTTAAGAGATCCTAAGGCAAGTGAGACAACTCCTGAGGCTTTTGAAGATGGCCTGGACCACAGGCAGCCCCACACCCTCCCAGGAGTCCATCAACCCAGAGAGACTCGATACCAGAAAGCCAACTGGTCCACATTACTCTTTCCAAGTCTTCTAAATCTTCTACGTTTGCCAGATTCAGAGCCTTTTGTAAGCGTTATCTGATAAACGCATAAAGCCTTCCTACAAGGCTTTTTAATATTTTGCCAAATAGCAATAAAGTATCACTTGCCTTTTGCCAAATAGCACTAAAGTATCAAGTTCTGCTTTCATTTAGGTTTTCTACTGACAGAGAAACTATGAAGAGAGGTCAGGTAGTATCAATTTATATTTGAATTACAGCTTACAGAGCTGCAGACACATTACACATTTCGGCTCGCCTTCACCAGAAATGGCAAAATAATAGTATTTTCTAATGAAATATCACATCGGCAGCAATCGCTCTCAGATAATTTGTAATTTCCCAGATAAGTCATCACTGTGTTCAACTCAGAACACTAAAAAGTAGCTTCTTAATTACACATCATTGCTTACGTTTTCTTTTGTTGGTTGGGTTATTTTGGCAGGTTGGTTTACGTGATTATTACCTGATATTCAGCCCTAGGGATTCTGCATTACTTGTTTCATGCAAAAAATCTTCAATATAATATTAATGATGACTACTAAATCAATATATCAAATGAGAAAATGTGTTACCATAGCCAAATAGTCCATTTTTAATTACATAAGAGCCTTTATATAAACTAGAAAAAATATTTCTTTTAAAAACACTTCACAGTACTATAACTTTGCTACAGTAATCAAAACAATATCATACTTCTAACGTGCTTTCAAACAAAGCAGATCCACTGGGTTAGTAACATTTAAATCACATATTAGTAATTTCTAAGTTTTCCTGTGAGATTTGCTTATTTTTATTTATCAGTATTCTCTGCAAGTTTTTGTTCCATTGAAACATAATGGGACACTCATTCTGCAAAAAAGAAAACATAGGATCAGCATTTAAGTATTAAGTAGGGTATACAGCTGTGACAAATATTTTACAGAATTGCAAGTTTATTCCCCTCCCCCACTGCTCCAGGAAAAGAACAGGAAAAATATGAAAAATAAAATAAGGAAAAATGTAAGCAAATAGTTAATAAAAGTAAGCGTAACATTTTCACAGTGATCTGCCAGAGGGCATAAGAGCAGCACTCTCTCCTGCTCCTACTCCCCCAATTCCTTCAAACTATAGGAATAGCTAGAGTTTTTCCAGGTACCAGTGCTTAGTTTCCATGGGCATTAGTCCCACCAACTTCACTTCCTTTTACAAGCATTGAACCAAATCTGAACACTGGAGGAAATTCTTTGAAAACAGACTGAACAGCACAGAGGCCCTTGGAACTGACAACATCACACCACACAGATACACAAAACACAAAGTTGTAACTGAGAAACACGTCCAGCTGGGAAGGACACTCACAGAACAATCAGCACAATCAGCTGAGCATAGCAGAGCTGGCATTTCTTTTGTGCTCCTACGTATACTGGTAATAAAAGTATGAATGCTTAATACCATCGTGGAAGCCAGGTATGTACCATTTTCTGTAAGTGAGGGAGCTTCTGCAGATAAAAGGGCTGCATTACTTACAAATATTTATCAGATAAATAACTATAAATCCTGAAAATGTTTTAGCTAGACAGTTTATAACTTCAAATGATGTTGAATTTGGTGGCTCAGAACACCTGATGCCACGTGCCCTCATGGGGGGGGACTTCGCCACACGGTGTCCTGCATAGGGAGTCAGCTGCGTGCAAGAGTAGCATCTCTCTCCTTCCAGGACCCAGGCTGACGGCTCCTGATGAATGGGAACTGCATCAGGTTGATGCAACCAAAGGAGGCAATGTTTACAAAAGGAATAGGTTACCCTGTGTTTTGTCAAACAGCTTTTAGTGAAAGAAGATAGAAAGAGGAAGAGCTTAACTCCAAATACTTACATCAAGATATTTCAAATTAATTCTACGAGCTCTATCCTTACATGAAACGAAATTATACTTGATGCTTTTTTTTTTTTTTTTTTAAAGGAACAGATGTTCACAGAAGGACTTATACCTGTATCATGTCGGAAGTATGTATCTTAATGACAATATTATATAAAAACAGACTGGACTATGATGTTCCATGGCCTTTGTACCTGGAGTGCAGACAACATCTGCTCCTTTATCTAAACAGAAATACTTTTTCCCTACCCTCACCCCCCAATTTATCAGCCCTGCAAATTATCCTGGGACTAGAAGTTCAGACTCAGTTTTTCCTTCACAGCTTATCTATCACCACCACCACCACCAATATTACAGGCCAAATCATTCACTCAGCTGCACCTGTTCAATATGACCAAAGCTGAAGTATAAATGCACCAATTTCTGAAAAAGCACATTTGTACAGCATAGAAGATCAAACAGTCAAAGCTTTATGTGTGATTGCACTGGCTTTTTTAATTTATTTCATTTTGTGGCTGTTCATCTGTTATTGGAGGACAGGAATATATTTTAAAGGGTTATTCAATATTGTTTGCAATAGCATTGAATTCTAAACACAGTACCTAATATTTGCCCATCCTTTAAATATAGGAACAAGAAGATAAGCCTGACTTTCATCTATTTCCTTTCTTAGACAGTAGGTTTGATGGTGCCCCAACAGAAAATTTAATGTAACCACTTCAAGCACATATGCTTAAAAATATTAACATTTTGAAGTTTGCGGGGAGAAAGTAAATCATACAGTCATGCGATCCCTTAATTTATTTGTATAGCAGAATTGTAAATGCAGCAGAAAACAGCTTACTGTAATGTAAATAAAGCCTTGCATGCAGCGCTAACAGGACAAGTTTATTTAATATAACATATTACACTAAGTCATCATTGCTACCTTTCAGTTTATACTTCTATGGTAACAAGCTGTTATAATAAACAGAACCCTTGTGTTAAAATCCAATACAAAGTAGCCACACTGATCTTTTTCAAACCTTACATATCGTTTAGCTCTTTACTCCTCACTTTGTTGTTTTAGTTACTAAAATTAAAATTAGTTTGGTTTTTGAAAATAATAGTTTAGTTTACCTATACTAATAGTCTAGTTTAATTATTTAAAAAAACAAATAATCAGTAAACCAAAGTTTCAATTTAATTCTTAGTCTTGGACATGGATTAGCTGTAGGTTTAGTTAAATTTGACCACCTCTACAGGTTGTGAAACCTATAGAAAAATAACAGAAAAATAGTTATATTTATATCTGAAACCTAGAAAACAATAATGCTCAGTGTCTGTTCAGGTATTCTAAAGTTAAGCTTGATTCTGATATTGTTGTATTCTATGAGTTAGAAAAGGAAAAACTATCCCTGAAAACCTTATGTTGTTGGATTTCCAGACACATACTCAACAGCAGGTAAAGTCAGTCCTTTACTTAAAGCCCATGTAGAGTACTCAGCAGGAGAAGCACCAAGGTATATCCACAATTTTTAGAATTCAAATGCATGTGTTCATCATTTTGTGCTTCAGGTCCTCATTTGTAAAACTGGAACAATGGAAGGAGCCACTGAAGAAACCTACCAGCCTGCAGAAGCTCAATTCATAATCCTTTTGAAAAAAAGTAGAAAATAAAACTAGCTAAATTCTCAGGTAAGAACTGTGAGAGTTGATCATGCTAGCTGATATTAGATTAGCTCTAAGAAGTCAGGATATTGAAGCAGCTGGTACAATGAGTGCATAGCCTCAATTATAGTTAGCAACCCTCCTGGCACCCTGAACCCCTGAATTTTGAAGTCTGGGACTCCAAAATTAACAGATATTTTTGCCTAGGTTCTCTATATACAACTAAAGGGAAAAAAAAAAATATTTATTTCTTCCCTCAAAACAAGAAGTATATTATCACAAGTCTTTGGAAACACCCTGATGGTGCAGGTTAAACTGATGAGGCAAGGAAGGAAGAAAAAGCCTATAGAAAGGAAGACAAAAGGATACGCTGTTGCTTGTTCCTCACCTCCCAGGGCAGAGCAAGCAGGGAAAGGCCATTACACCTGTACCTGCCCTAGCTGTTGGACATGCCACCTCACTTGCAGGCGCTGCCGAGACCTGAACCCGCTTCTTCCTAGACCATTCCCAGGTCCTTTCTGGGGGAGACACCTCCAAGGTGGCCAAAGCTGAGGGGGCATCAGTGTGAGAGGACAGCCAGCTCACAGCCCACCCCTATTCACTAGGCTCTGCCTCCACTTCAGGTGCAGGCACCTCCTCTCACCCTAACCCTCCAAAGGGCTCCCTGCTGGCCTGTGTACCAGCACATGCTCTGCAACCAGTCATTTAAGATTTTGGGGTTTTTTAAAATAGTTTTGCTGACAGTATGCAAAAGAAGAAGCGGGAAACAGAAAAATAGAGAGAGGGAAAAAAAAGATGAGAGAGAAAAAGAAAAAGTACATGGCCAAAGGGATTATAAGGGGGGGGGGGGAGACGAGACATCCAGGTGTTTTCCATTCAAGTTCATGAGACTCTTCTTGGAATTTATTATTCACAGACATCAGACTTCAGCTCTTAAACAGAAGAGCTGCAACCCTTGTTCTGGGTTGGCTCCCCTGCCTGTAAAAGGGACGGTCATGTCCCATGGCCTCTGCTGTGACACCAAGGAATAGCTGTCAGAGATACAGTGACCTGAAGACACAGAACAATGGGGATGAGGGAGGAATGCTATCCAGTACAAAGAGGATTCAGAACTGTTGGGGTTGGTTGTTTTTTTTTTTTCCTCTTCTCCCTCCTCCTGGGAGCACCTGCAGGTCAGAGGACTTTCTCCTGCACTGCTGGGCTTTCTCCTGCACACCTCAGAGCAAAGCCCACCTGCGGGCCAGGCCCTGTTCAGGGCCCTGAGGCCTCAGCTCAGACCAGCTAGATTAATCTGGGGTGGGCTGGAAAAGCGAGTCATAGAATCATTTAGGTTGGAAAAGACCTACAAGATCATCGAGTCCAACCATCATCCCTGCCCACTAGACCAT
>JAVJGG010000050.1:7266993-7294780 GCA_035590195.1 Aviceda cuculoides
GCGCCCCGGGAGTATTTTTTTTCCCCACCCACCCAAAACTTCCAAATAGACCTTGCTACCATATTCCTGGAGAAGCAGCATGGATCCTTCTACCAAACACCAACAGATGAACATCAGGCTTCTCACAGCAGACGCCTATAAATACACACTCAAGAGTCTTTTGCTTAAACAACTGCTTGGTTTTGTGATCCTCTGGAAAGCAGGGCATGAGCACATGTCCAAAAGCTAGGAACCTTCCCAGAAGTCCCAATAGTTACCATGCACAAACTGATATCAAAACATTTTAGTTCCCTTTCCTTTAACAAGGCTAAAATAAGACCCATGTTAAGAATTCTGATTTATCATCAATAAGAAATAATAAATGATTAAGCCATAATACAAAACACCTGGATTTTTTAAGTAAATTTCAGTTTCTACAATTGGGGGATAATTTTGAAACAACAGCTATTATTTAATTCAAGTGTAGATCAGAACCCCTCTTCACAAAACTCATTAAGAAGCCAAGTGATAGGTACATTGAATTATCATTTTTACCTGTCATTGAGAAGCACAGATCAACTGCGGAGTTCCCTTGCGGTAAGCACTTGTGGGCACATAGCACCACTAATTCCTACCCTCTTTGCCTGCTGCAGTCCGGTGCTTCTGTGATTCACACCAATGGAGCTGTACATCAACATTTACCAGATAGTTTATGTACACATTGTTTATGACACTGCAATTGTATTCATAGCTTGGTGTCTTATATCCACAAGTCTTAGATAGTACTTTTGGTAAGTGGTGACAAAGAGCAACGCAGAGATGGACCCCCTGGGATAAAACTGTGATGCAGCCGCCAAACCAACACACACAAGAAGACTGACCTCGGGAAGGGGGGCAAGGCTCCGTGTGCACTGCTGAGGACCCAGCCTCCAGACAGCCTCACCACAGCAGCAGAGACCAACTCTGGAAAACCTCTGGTCACAAAACACCAATGACCTTATGTGCAACTCTTCTTGATCAGAGCACCATCCTAAAGCACTTACATTTACCTCTACAGTGAAGCTGAAGATAATACTTCTTCTGCTTGGCTGCCCTTTCATCCCCCAGCCCCTTCTTAAGGTCTAAGACTGCTGGCTTTTGAAATGGCCCTCTTTCAACATTATGTGCATACCACTTGTAGCTATGAAGGTTTAACCGATGTGATCTTCAGTCACAGTATATTTACTGTTTTATTTTTCACTGTGGTGCAATGCCCTTGCATTCATTCATTCGGTTCTGTTTGTTTTTAAATTAACTTTTATATGAAACATCACTACTTACAGAATCAGATGTCACCAGAAAATAGAGGAGGGACTAAGTAGGCTCTTGATGTCCTCTCCAGCACTATACTTAAACTGTTGTAGTCTCCTCCTGCTTTCAGCCATCAAGTGTACTGCTTTCCCTGTCAACGACAAATTCAGTTTAACTACTATACCACCTAACTTCTACTTATGCTCACATATGAGTAGATTTTACCTTCAACTGCTTCAACTTTGGCTATCTAACAATTCATGTTTCACTGTCAAAATATACAAGCAACACCAATGTTCCATCATGTTCAAGGAAATTATTCCAACTAGGGGATGTAGTAGTTTATTAAACAAATCACTTCATTTTGCAGGATATGTATACTTCTATTTCTTTTTTTAGGTACATTATGTTCTATTCTGCTCAGTTTTGTGAGAAGCACAACCACCCTACAAATCCAGTCTCTCTGTCCAAAAAGAAACTACTTCTTATGCCAGTACATGTGCATCTCTGCCCCATGCTTCACATGGCTCCTTTCAAGCAATCTGTTTGCATTTTGGAGATTCCTCCGAAGATGACTTCTTTTGCCTTGCTTCTGTTTGTTTCTTTGGGTTAGATGCTACGCATGCTTTGGATTGAAAGTTAGATAATGCCATTATTTCAGAAATCTATTATTGTTGTCAGAAATCTAGAATATTCTTACTGTATTTTTCTCTCCTACATGGAAACTGGGATTTCCTTTTTTCAGACTGGTTCTCAGACACCATCATGTTCAGACATCACTACAGAGGTTGTACTCGCATGCTTTGTAATCCCATTTTTCATCAGTCTCAAATATGCAAATAAAAATCGAGCAGATCTTTGAGTTTTTATATGAAGCTAATTGCGCAAGTATTTAAAGTACTGTATTACTCATATTTCTGTAATAAACTGATGTCTGATTTGTTGTTCTTTCCTTAATTGAATGCTAGCAAACAGCTATTGACTTAGCAAGACACAGGTAGGCACCACCTTCCTACAGATCTTCCGTTTCAGTAATTCTACTTGTCTTCACACAGCAGCATATGGAAGAAAGCACCAAGTGATCAAGGTGTAGAACTAACGTTCCAAAAAAAAATTTTTTTTTTTTTTACTAAAATCTATTACTAATCTGTTTATAGATACAGCTTTCTATTTCTTCAGCACTTCTATTACTACAAAATCTTTAACACAGCAAGTAGCATGAGGAGGAGAGGGGAGACATGCTCAGAAAGTTCTAATAAGAAAATGCATAATGCACAAGGGCAGGAGTACTGCATATGCTATTACAGTTTTCATAATAAATGGCCATCCCACACTATTTCTTTCATATAGCGGAACAGGAGGATATGAACACATGATCTTTTAGATCTCTCTCTACCTCCCATGGTAATGGAAAAGCTGCAAAAGGAATAGGCGGCTGGCTGCACCATGGACTGCTGAAGATGCTCAGAGCTAACAGCTAGCATAGGATTTTTTTATTTTTTTTTTTTTCCTTAAGACATCCTTTCTGCTCACGTTTTTCTGTGCTGCTAGTCATACCACTGTTTATAGGGCCACAGGACAATGGTAGGTCCAACATTGTGGTTCCCAAGTTACTTGCTCATCTCTGAAGCAAAACTGTGCCCAACTAAGGAAGTCAGATGTTAACAGATACCACTGAATATGCATTTTGCATATTCATGCCAGAAGTATGAGATCAAAGTGTGATAAACAGCTGAGATTTGAACCCTGTTTCAAATACTTGCTAAAATGATTAAGTATAGTATCAGTTAAATATATACAAAACGCTAGTTACATCAACATTAAAAATGGGACTGGAGGCTTGGGTCAACAGGGATTGTGAACTGCCCAGAACAACCAACCTCAGTTTGCAGAGACAAAAGCACCCAGTCTCCTGACTCCCAGCCCATCCCACCTTCCATTTACTAAAAGCTTTTATGCTAAGGAAGGAGGGAATTGCCTTTTTTTTTTTTTTTTTCCTTTTTTAAATGATGGAATATCACCATAGATAAGTGACACTTAGCATAACAACCAGGCCAAAAATATCTTTTTTTTTAACCAACTACAGAATACATAAGAAAGCAACAGCAGAGATAGCCAACTGCAGGTATGAAACAAAATAGGGGAAAAAAAAATTGTTGATAGCAGCTGCAGCAGCACCACAGAGCTAAAGGTTTTGAAGCCACAAATACTTAGAAGATTTGCAGAGGTAGTCAAGTACAGATCAACTGTGATCCAGGAAACTCACTGGAGAAGCAAATGTTTGGGAGGTGGGAACATCATGCAATTCAAACCACCTTCACAGAATTCAAGTGGAAACTTTTAGTTTGAGAGCTGCTTTTCCTAGTAGCAATGCAGAGTACTTGAGAGAAAATTCAGAGATTTTGATGTTCTGCCTTACTACCATCCAAATCCATGATACAAGATTTCCCTCAGCATTTCACCATGCAAGAACTTTAAGAAATTCATGGTGCAGACAGTCAGAAAGTCAGACAGACAGAAAAAAGCACGTGAAAGACCCCAAGACAATTATCAGAACAAAAAGATTTAATTGTTGAACAGAAAACAATGCAAAAATAAGTTCTTTGTCCACACACATGTACTGACCTCAGGAAACACACTGTATGTGAGATAGAAGAGAAAAAAATAAATTATAAATTTCAAAATCCTATGGAAGTCTGCTTTCAATAAATATACAACATTTAGTCCAGTTTCCTGGACTAAAACAAACAAAAAAACCACAGAAATTATAAGCATAATGACAGAACAAACCATGAGGTGCACACCAGCACACAAGTCTTACCTTCCCTTTATCTTTCTCCCTACCATAGGGTAGAAGCGTATAAAGAGTACTAACAACATTGCTGTGTGATCAGTGCTGAAAGTTAACAGCCTCAATCTTCTTTCTTCTAATGTAACAAGGTTTCTATTGTACTAACATATTCAAAACAGCTACTGAATTAATGTAACCTGAATTAATTTTTTATTCCTTATTTTTAAAAAATTACTTGACTGATATAATGGAGACAAAGCTGACAGACAGCTGCATTTTGACGTTTTCTTTTGAATTGTCCAGAGGCCACCCATCTATTCAGAGATGCTGAATGGGAACTGATGAAGGTTAAGTAAACAGAGGTTTTCTTCTTGAAGAACTCCATCTCTTTCATCAGACAAATTGTAAGGAAGTGGCCGTTCCCAGCTGCTCAGGGTTGAATGAAGAGTCCCTGGCAGCATTTGTGCACATAAACTGGAAAAAAGGCATCACTTGTGGATACAGACCAAGAAGAGATCTCCCTCAGCTCTGCTGCTCCCATTTAGGGTTGTTGTGATGAGGAAAAGGAGCAGCAGTGGTTTGGGAAGTTTAACCAAGAAAAACAACCCAAAACCCCACACAACTACCACTAATAACTAACATTATTGAAGGATTCTTTAGGCAAGTAGTTTACCGCTAGGGTAACACCAGAAGAAACGAACATCAGCATTTTTAATTAAGCCTCATTAAATTTTAAAAATATTTTTCTGGTCTTAAAGCACAGGGGATCTTGCTTGACTGAATCTTCTTTAAGTGAAGAGAAATTATTTAAGCCTTACACAATTTGAATCCTTACTTAGGCATTAATATAAAATTAATCATAGTTTCTTGGAAGGAAACTTTAAATTAAACATCTTCTGATTATTAGTGCAAGGTGAAAGAATGATTCCCCTAGAGTCTTCCAAAACAACTAGCACACTGAGGTTAATGTGTCATTATCTTCTGATCTTCTGAACCATGGCAATAAGGGTTCAGACTAAGGTCTTCATCAGGTCTTCTTTTTGTTACCATTCAATGAGAAATCAAACGTTATGGAGAGGTATTTCTGCTACACAATTTGTTAAAGCAGGAGGGACCGGGAACACAGATTCAAGAAAATACATTTTATTAGTTTTAAATTTCATCAAAAAAAAGTTTCCCCACTTTAAATAGCACTTTTCAGATTTCTCTTCAAATAGTTGAAGTTAGAGGTTCAGCACAAAACCAAAATGCATTACAAAGTAAACTCTGAGACCTAAAGTAATACGTTCTTGTGGAAATTAAGAAGAAATAATCTAATTCCTTTGACCAAGCAGTACTCAAAGGCTTATAAAAAAAATACTCAATGCCAGTAATATCACTTTTCAGAAACATCTCAATACATAGACTGTACAAAGACAAAAAATGCAAATTTTTACCTTTCTGAAAAATGGTTTTAAAAAATGCCCAAAGAGGAGTATTTTTAGCATCATTTTCAAGATACAAAGCAAAGGCACAAAGAAATATAGACTTAAAATAAGTCAAAGTTTTCCAGAAGAGAGTGTATTTTTTTTTCCTTTTATTTTGTGGTAATAGTAGCAATTGTTCCATAAGATTAATTCAATCACGTGTCATGATGAAATAATGAGAAATTAAGTGGTCTGTGATCAGACAGCGATACTGGACACACTAAAGGAATGTGTCCAGTAGTGACACTAACCAATGCAATGCAACTGAACTACATTTTAATCAAAACCACCTTGTTAGTAAGGCTGTCATACAATCCCTATATAGGCAAATTAACCATAGAATGGTTTGGGTTGGGAGGGACCTTTAGAGGTCATCTAGTCCAACCCTCCCTGCAAAGAATGGGGACATCTTCAAGTAGATCAGGTTGCTCAGAGCCCTGTCCAACCTGACCTTGAAAGTTTCCAGGGATGGGGCATCTACCACCTCTCTGAGCAACCTGTGCCAGTGTTTCACCACCCTCATCATAAAAAAAAATTCTTCCTTATATCTAGTCTGAACCTACCTTCTTTTAGTTTAAAACCATTACCCCTTGTCCTATCACAACAGTAGTCAATAGTCAATTTAACTGTAAAACATCAAGAACTTTCCTCTGAGGTATGAGAACATTTAATCAAACTGAATGTCAGAAGATACTATATGATTACACAAACATTTTTTCTGATCTCCTGTATGTTGCAAATCTCATTTCAACCGTTTGTTCTGCTGTATTTAATTCTGCTAGTGCTAGCTTGCCAGAGCAGACCTGCCAGCATGGCACGGAGGCGTGATGAAGGAGTGCTGGGGGCTGGAGAACCTCCACAGATTATGGTAACTTGTCCCCGCTAATGCTAAAATCTGGACCTCGCTCTCTGTCATCCTGCATCTGTCTGTAGCACCAGAGTGGAAAATGCTTTAATTCTTGGCTTTGTGTCCTCAAAATTCCTCTGCACTATCACTGTGTTAACTTCCCAATCTTTGATTTGGTTAGCAAACTGAGCTCTGAAGTTTTTTATTCAGAGGTATTTCTCCTAACTTCTTATTCATGTGTTCTTTTCAATCATTTCTTCCTCCTTCCCTAATTCTTTTCAATATGAATATCAAAAGGGTATACTGTCTAGGGTCAGCCTCACCAATCTGCACCAGTTTTTTTAATATATATTTATATATGTACACACACACACAGAGGTGTATATATAACCCTACATATGTATATATTTGTATGCTTAACATCTATATATATAATGAACATAAGAATATCACTGCATTTTCTTCTACAGCACCAGGTAGGGACATGAATTCGGTTACTGTTGAAACTGAAATTGCCTGCTTCAATTGTATAACTCCTTTGATTTCAGTGTCATAGTTGTTTACTGTTTTGATAGAATTTGTAGACAGTGTCATTGTCAATGATTTCACCTGTTTCTAGATCATTAACAGAAATTATTTTAAGCTCTGAAGAGATGGACAGGCTTCATTTTGAAGACCCACTTTTGAGATGGCGGCCTATTCTTAATCCATTTAGCATATGCTTTATGGATAATGTAGTTAGTGCAATAAAGTGATGAGCACATTCCCAACTTCCATTCTTTGCTTCTGGGACTGCTTACACATCTTATGTTAGGACTCACTAAAAATGATGCATAATCTGTCCTGGAAGCAAGGAACAGAAGCTGCTCTCTCCCTTCCCAGCAAGGGCCAATGGACTGCAAAAGTTGTGCTGCTTCTGTTGCCTTTCAGTCAGTATAGGGAAGGCACCTCCCAGGAAAAGAAAAGTTTTCAACATTTCAGGCTGTTACAGGGGACTGAACTTATGTCTTCCTCAAGCAGGTGATGTGGTGATCCTCAGGCATCTCACACGGTTTCCCTTTGTGTGACCTTCCTTCCCTTCTTGGCTGCACAGCCTGGGCTTACTTCCCAGCTCCAGTCTCAGCCAGCTCTTTTTAAGCCCTTACCAGAGCAGCCAGAAATCTCGGGGTAACTGGGGCCACCTAAAGCTTTGGTAAGTCTGAAGGAGTCAAGAAAGAAGTGCTCTCCTTTGATTTACAGAGCAAAAAAGGCCAACAATCAGAAAGCTTCCTAATGCTTTTATTTTCCCTCTTGTTCACACTCATTCACTGCAGACAACATTGTTTTTCCATTCCTCCCTTCCCAAACCACTTCGTACTAGTAGGTACACAGCCTTCCACATGCTGTTTCGCTTTTCCCTGTATAGTGGTGGAAATATTAGAGTATCAAGACACTTTCAGCCTCCGTCACTTAACAAGCGAGGTATAAATTTCTAGACAGAAATTCCCAAATTCCGTCTGAGCTGCACTTGAGGTGCTCATTTCTTCTCTTGCATACAGTCTTTCGCTAGAGACTGAAAATAGTGGCATAAAGCAGAATTATTCAAAGTAACAGTAACATTAAAATATACTGGGGGGAGTAGGGGTCTGTACCCCTCCATGGCTGAAAGCTAAGCACCTTATCTTGCAGACATTCCACTAGTGTGCCTTAAGTACTCAACATAGGCACAGAGTGGATTAATTGAACTAGTTAAAGTTGAATTCACCTCCAAGATGAATTTAAAAACCAAATAGTGAAGAACTAACTTTTGCAAAATATGCAGTTTTTAGAAAACGGTAGAAACATTTTACTTTGGGTCAGCTTTAATTTCCGAACAAGCCAGGACACAACACATGCTAACAACCGCCATGCTTTATTCACGTAAAAGCCAGTATGGGAGGCACCACAGCAACTCTTGTAACATACCACAATTACTCAGACAGAGATTAAAATGTCAATCTCAACTAAACTGACCTCATTCATTTAAATTTTTCCTGAATTAAACATGCCTATTTCTTCCTCTACAGAATTTCAGAATAAATTATAAATTTCATTTATTCCAAAAAGTACTTCAGACCAAGAAACTTGACTAGACTTATATTAGACCATGAACACAATTGGAGACACTAAAGAAACAAGCAAAAACTGCAAATACCTCCCTTCCCTTCTATCCAATAAATGAAACATCTTCTAAATGTATCTTTTAAAGATCATCCATAAATTGAAAGTATCACTTCAAAATTACTTCTAAGAGCTTAAATTTCAACATAATTTCAAGCAAAAGAAACAAACCTGCTATCTTTTGTTACAAGCACCCTCAGAGGTAATTCTAGATGTTAGCCATAGTCTAACAGCTTATTTTAGGATAGATGTGTGTATGTGTGAGAAGATTACCATATGGTGATGTAACCTTTGTTTATGCTTTTAATAGAATAAACAAAAATAGTCTACCATAGCCAAGGAGGAAAAACAATGGTACTCATGTCAAGTAAAAACACTTTCTAGCAAAACAATTATCAATATAACTATACAGTAACAAAACAAGAGAGATGTGTACAGGTGAGGAAATGTCGAGGAAAAATCTCAAGCTCTTTTCTAATGTGTTTTAACAAGTGGTACCACCTATCTGAAGCCAGTTTCATCTAGTCTTAAGAAGAGACTAGCATACACAAATTGGACAGAAGTATCTCACTGACTTTACGATATCTCGCCTGTGAATTTATTTAAAACTAGCATTTTTTTTAAGATATATGAAAGCTTGAATGCTTCCATAGCATTCCAGAATGTTTAACAAATTCATACACTGATGAAGCATAATTATGCAAAACATTGTACAGTAAAAATAAGCTAGGTACTTCACACCATGTAAAAAGGTGCAACAAATTCTCAGATGTCATAGACAAACTCTGGTAGGGCAACAAGAAAACACAGTGTGCGTTAGGTAGGTATTTGAGTGGAAGAGAACTGAGCAGTGTACATGCAATGGTATCTTTATGGAAATCGCCATTCACGGGTCTCAGTACTGCACCAAAACCCCATGATCCTGCTAGTGAGAACCATTACACAGGTGGAAACTTCAATTTATACTTTCAAAAACAGTTCTCTGTTTATTTGTAGCAAGCTTTTCACTTTTTCAAATGGTAATTAATTAAAATAGAACTGGAAGAAACAAGAGAATTAGACAGAAAAGATCCATGCTACGGAAAATTCAAACCATGTTAAAGAGGGAGTGTCTTCCGGAAATTGAATGTTTTGATTCAGGCTGCTCTCATACTGATACTATAGCCCTAGGGTCAAAATAAACTGAACTTTAATCCAGGTATTCTTGCCTTGTAGTCCATCATGGCTTCAGTGTTCAAAACACCAAAGTAAAAAGATGACTTTAGAAAAGATAAACACTTCTCTAAAACTAATCTAACATGATGCTAAGAAAGAACTAAAAAAACCCAACAACCAACTACAAAAAAAAAAAACCAACAAAAAACCAAACACCCCACCATTCCATCTCAGTTCTTGCGCAGATGCTGTAAACCTGAAAGATTTAAGTAGTTGGAACTGCACTAATAATGCTCATATACCTGCACAGTAAGAGCCACTAGCTTTTCCTCTTAAGTTTTTTATACAGGCAGGTATCAGGAAGAAATTTCAGCCCAACATAATAAATTTAATTGTAGAGGTGAATTCATTAACTTCTATTGGCTCTTACAGAGGAAGACTTCAGTACATATTTGCCTCAAGCATGCTGCCTGGAAAGGACTGGGCCCAACACTTGAATCAATTCCAGCTTCGTTCATCTCAGTTAAGCACCTGATGATCAAAAGGATGTTCAACTTACTTCTCACAGGTCTACACTGGCACCCCAGAATGGGCTATTCAGTATCCAAAGGAACAAATCGGGATCATTATGAGCTTTGTATGATTGTTTTATGACTCTCCTACCACTGATTGGTATCTCTACTTGGCTGTTATTTCTGTAGCAGAGTAGCATACCAAACTTGACATGCAATTGCAGGCACCTTATCTTCAGTTAAATGTAAATCAAAAATAGGAGTTGAGAAGAGGCATACCAGTAGTTACAATCTATATTTTTACAGTGGTTAAAGAGCCAACATCCTGCAAAAGTTTGAAAATATAAACAAAAGGATATGTTTATAACATAATAGCACCTAAAGAGAGGTTTGGGTGAGACCACAGTTTTTCTATACCCTAGATGTACAAAGCATCTAGAACAGACCAAAAAGCAGGTGAAAGAAAGATGAGGCAAAACACAGTAGGCAGTTACAATTTTCAGTCAAATGCTTTTCTCATTATTCGGTTCCCACCACAGAAGCCAATAGAGACTTTGAATGAAAGAGTGAAGGTTTCCAACTCCTCAGTCTTCTCAGACAAGCATTCACACCCTCTTGTTACCTCAGGGAAACGTTAACAGCATTTGAAATCATACCCATATCCAAAAGAAGCAATGAAGCTACAGTCAAGTCTTACAAAAGCAGTTTATAACCCCAAAAGTGAACTTCAACTTGAAAGCTGTTTCAGTTTACATTTCAACTCTTTGTTTCACCCGTGAAAGTTTCCACTTGTTGCTTAAAATAGCAAAGACGGAACATTTTTGTTTACTTCCACACAAGAACAAAATTCCCTGAGATACCAAGGCAATGAAGAATATATGTACATGAGTGTGGAACAGCTTCTGTTGTCAAATTATTCAAGTACTTCGTATATGGAATTAGGTATAGCAGGAAGAGCTTTCTGTTGTTACTTTTTTGCCTATTGGTAGAAAGTAATTATTGACAAGTTAATGAATGTAATTTTCATATTCTTGCAAACACTTATACAAAAAGAATAAGAAAATTATCTAATAAATTCAACTACTGTACCTATATTAGCCTACAAGTATGCATATATGCCCAGACAACTTAGCCTTGACTCATTCCATCATTTTAAATGTAATTATGTAGGACTCACAGTGAAAAGAGCTCTTTTCCTCCTACTTCCACTTGCTCACCGCTGCAAGAAAGCTATCATCTGGTCCTACAAGCAAAAAACCTCTCACATAACTGTACATGATGACAAGAAGGGAATTTTGAGCTTCTGAAGACATACTACCTCTACGCACATGTAATTAAAACTGAAGAGAAGAGCAGTCGCCATTTATGGAAGCTCCTGCCAGACTCCTGCAATCCTGGAACAAGAAGTAGGAGTTGCAGAGCTGTACTTACATACACATACATTTATGTACTTAGTCATTACTCCTGAAAGAAGGTGCCAGTAAACAAACAACTCCCAAGAATATAACCTCTACTAAGATTACATGTGAAGGGTTTGGGGTTGGGGTTTTGGCTTGGGGTTTTTTGTTTTGGTTTGGTTTTGATTTTTTTTTTTTAATATTTTTGCTGTGATTTTGTCAGCAAAGAATTTAATTTGCTTTACGTCTTGAAGTGACTCAACTTTTAATCCTCTCACATTGTTTCTTATATAAACACACAAGAAACTCAGAAGTATAAATCTTTTGTCTTTTAAATAAAACTGTGAAGCCAACAGATTTAATTAATTGGGGGGGGGGGGGTGTCAACCTGAAATACTATTGTTTGAGGGTTTTTTTTCTGGCAAAACAGAGACCAAACTGAATCATCTTCTGTCAAACAAATAGGTTATACTCAACCAGCTAGGAAAAGGCATGTAAATACAGACTTAGGTTTGAAAGAAAAGCCCATGGACAGGGTTTACAACCATCACTCAGGCCAAACACTATCCTCTGAGGTAGTGGGGAACTGAACCTGTAGGTTCAAGCATATGTTTTCAACTTCCCAAGAACACAATTAAGTTTGAGACTATACTGTTTTCCTTGGCAGGGCTTTTTCCGAAGGCTTTGAATGATGAACAGGAACAAGGTACAGAGACTGTAAGTCCTCGCTGTGCTCCTGCCCTTGCTGCACAGACAGCCCGGCTACTCCTGAGGTAGCTCCAGGATTTCTGCATTTTATAGTCAAATGCTTTCAGGCAAAGCAGTGGTGACTGCAGTTCCCCTGAAAACCCTAGGACAAAGCGTGACACTTGGAGGGCTGCTCAGTGGTCTGCATGGTGACAGCACAGCTACAGGATGACCATCTCCCAAATCACTCATATGCAATTCTTCCCTTCATAAGACACAGGCACCAGACCCTCCCATTGAAGATATACCATGTGATACGAAACATATGGACAAAGAAAACATCTGATTTGCAACTAGGACAGAAGGAGGCATGCTTGCTAAGGAAGGAATAGGGATGTGACAGCAAGGCTGCAGTTCGTGCTCAGGTGGATGGTAGCAGATTACACAAGGTGTAACCATGATCTGCAAGCAATGCAAACCAGAGGAGCTGGATGTTTGGGGCAGTCTCCAGACCACAACAAAGTTCAAAACTCCTTAGAACAAAGCATGTGATGCTACCTTGTATGGTGAAAGAATGATCTATCCTAAGCTAATGATTTCCCCCTTCTTACGCCTGATGCTTCTACCACAGTGATGAGTTTTGTGAATGTGCAGGCATTGAGCTAGGCTGCTTCTAAGCACTCCTGGTCCAAAGTCTTCTCCTGAGAACACATTTTCTGCCTGATCAACTCATCTCTTGACCTGCAAAGATGTTCCATCCAGCCCTTGGGCTAAAGAGCAAGTCTACCCAGTCCAAAGAAATTTTGTCACTTTATTGCTGAGAAAGCAGAACAGCTCTTAAATTATCTTTTCTGTTTCCTTTTTAGTATTCAACCTGACTGCTTTCTACAGTTAAAAGTAACCTCATAGCAGAAACTCTTCCATTTACCCCCAAAGGGGATTAGAACTTCTTGGAAACATTTTTAAAATAAACAGTTTCCTTACCCTGTTTAAACAATGATTGTTTAAGCCATGGAGTCAAAATGGCTCAGAGGAGTTGTACTTGTCATTGTACAATATTCAGCATGATCTACAATGTGACCAGGCAGCAATGACCTGTATTAATCACAGACCAAAGTATAATTAAGGTAAAATTAATAGACTGTGATGGTCTGGCAATTGCTGTCCATATTCTCACCCTTTCTGCTGGCTTGCCAGACTACTGCACTTCTGGTGGGGAAGCGGTCTGCAACTGTGGCCAAGCACAGGAATCCCTTTTGCACAGAGCAGACTCAGAAGCAGACAAAAAAAACTGGACTCTATTTGTGTGAGCATACGGAGGAATTCTTTCCACCCCGATTACGGCAACAGCTATTGGGCAGAAGAGCACTGGCAAATCTACCTAATTCAAAACTGCCCTGTCACTATGATCAACATGAGCTAGAAAATTGTCTGCTAATGTACCACCCCTGACTGTAAGGGAGAATACATTTCACTTCTTATCTGTTATGTGATTTAAAATACCATGTCTTTGTATAAAGAAAGCCTATAAACTTCCAGTATCAACCCTAATTCTGCCTTTCTTCCCCTGTACGAGAGCTCCCAAATGCCTTAGTCCACAGTCACCCATACTCTCTCACTTTTTCTCCAACATACACAATTCACTTCTCTCATGTGACATGGTTCTGATTGCTGTTCACATTAATGGCGAAACACCTGTTATACTTACACATAGCAGTACTGACTTAAATTTGTCATTGAAGGATTTTTCAGCAACCCAGCATGGGGAAATCTTTGACTATTACAGCCTTATAGTTTAGTGAGAAATACACTGCAGTCTCAGAAATAACAAACAGCTTCAAAAAAAATCTTTAACAGATGGCTGGGAAACGGGAAACCCACTTCCAAACCATTTCCTCTAGCTGAGCACCCAGAAAAAACATCATCACTTGACTCACCTTGTGGTCGACATCCCAAGGAATTAATTGCCAAAGAATAAAGCAAATTTTGGGGTGGGGAGGAGTTTTTTGTTGAAGCAGATTAGCAGCTCCATTTTTCAGAGGGCAAAAAAAGAAACCCTTTGCAAAAAGGATTCATTAGTAACCAACAGTTTACAAACTCACAAGCATATTGGGATACTGCTGCATCATACCATGATGGAGTCATGTTAAGATTACATACGAAGGCTTCTAGGAGCCAAATCTGAACATTTCTCCCTCATTGAGAGGTGCCTGTGTGAATGCTTACAAGTGTCCAACTCAGGAATACATGCTGGTGAACTATTTCAACACCACTTCCCATTATCTCACACCATTGCCTCCAGGCTCCCAGGCCCTCACTATCAGACAACTTCTACCATCTCGCGGAAACTGAAAATATCTATCTAGATCTTCACAGCATAATGGTAATGCCAAAGTTTTAAAGCACTGCTGTTTCAAATCCATGAATGACAGAAACTTAAACTTCCCCAATTCCTCCCCATTAACTAGAGTTATTATAAGCTTTGAACTCTCCTGGGTGGCCAGCCTGTCTCTGAGGTCAGGTAACTGTCCTCATCTCCTTTCTTTGAATTTTAACTAAACAGAGAGGATTAACAGGAACAGGAAGGAGGAAGTCCCATAGCACTAAACTCACTGAAAATTAGACAGTATTGTGTCCATCTGCTGTCTAAGCTAAAGAGTGTAAAAGTTTTCTGAGATGGTAATATAGCTGTTATGGAACTGCAGCAGAGATCCACTGATCATGCCTGAAAAATCAGGTAAGTTCCCTTGACTGTAGCTAGTTGACTAATTTTTACAGGCTTTGTCAGAAGAATAAACAAATTTCTCAGTCCAGAGTTACTTCTCTCAGGTTTCTGTACTGAAGTTATTATGCAATGAAGTTGCTTTGTAGCATATGAAGTTCTGTGCACTTAAGTTTGACTCTCATTACAATTTCAAGGAACTCTTGAAATACAGGATTGGCAGTCAAAGCTTCCAAATATCAACACGGGAATTCACAACTCAATACTTATGCACTTGCTTTTCCAATATGGAAAAGCTTACATTCAGTAACTTTCATCTCAGAAAGATCAATAAACAATAAAGAAGGAACACAGAAGCATAGGACACCAAGGGTGTGCAAAAGGAAAAGAAAACAGCTGGTACACAGTTTGTCTACGTAGTGCCTTTTTATACTATTTTTTTTTCCCCAAGAGGCCTAAAAAGCTTCAGCTACAGGTATTTAAAATTCCCAGGGCTGGCAGAACCTGAGTGCACATAGTAGGTGTTCTGTGCAAAGCTGATGATGACGTTAGAGGAGCTACAAACTGACATAAGTAAATACAAGCTAATGGGATGTGGCTAATTCATACCCACTCAGATGTTAGCCTACATTTCTTTACATTAAGCTCTTCAGGTTAAAATGCTGCAATATATCACTTCTACAGCTGTTTGCACACCTTATTTGCAATTACAAAAGTAAAAATAGCCTTTCAGTTAAACATACTGTGCACATTCAAATTTACATCTTGTGACAATACAGACTCATAACTTTCATATTTTAATGACTTTTTCTTTGCCCAAATCAGAAATTTGGGCAAGGTAAAGCCTTGCTACAAAATAATGCAGTCTAGCAATCAATTAATATCATTGAAACACCAAGTTAAAGCTGTTGAAAACAGCTTGACTGATAAAAGTCACTAGAGCTCATCTTTTTGTTCTAGCTATTATTCAGCTTTCAGTCAGCATTCTTTCTGTCTAAATTTTGCTGAAAAGATTAAATGCCAAAACATCATAAATCCATAATTAATCCACATTCATGTTACAGCAATACTATATCAAGGATCTTTCACTCTTACAGGCTAATTCAGAATATGACTTTCTTACCTTCACACACACAATACAATTGGGGTTTAATCTGTAGAACTTCAACTCTATTTCATGTGTGGCATTTCACTCAAGTTTCCTCAATGATTCATGTTTTTTCCACACTTGAGATCTATCAACATGCACAATCAAAACCAAAAATTCCTACCTGCGGCTGTGGTTAACAACCTCTATTCTTATGATTTTGTGCTTAATTAGCTATTTAGAATATTTGTTCCAGTTCCATGATTCTCGCAACTAAATGTCTTAATATATATACGGATCACTGCATCAGAACAAAACTTGTACATAACATACAAAAAAGAATATTTGGAAAAATTATAGAGCTAACCAGCAGATGAAAAAACAAAAAAAAAAAGGAGACTAGAAATTCAGAAGTGAAAAAATAATCCTCATATGAAGGGTTCTGGCCTGGTTGTTACTCTGAAATAGGATCAGAGGAGGAATATTGCTTAAGCTTATCTTCACATGAAAATAGCTACACATATTATAGCTTTAATCTCATTTGAATTAATATCATTTAACTGCTGCAAATAGTTTGGGGACATTTATTTCAATTTATTTTGCTTAAGCTGATTAGGACAGGCCTTGAAGTATATTTTGCACACGTACACTCCACACACATCATTGGCCAAAACAAGACCAACTGGCCACGTATTTCTAGAATTCACATTTCTGTTTTAAGTAGGAGCGTACTGTCTTTGGTAGAAAAAGGGTAGGATTTTTGAACCAATGCTACTGGAAAACTCAAAAAAAAACGTTATAAAGAAAATACACAAGTAAAACCGAGCAGAAAAAACTATACTTTTCATTGTCCAAGCTTAAAAAAAAGGAAAGAAAAGGAAAGTGAAATACAGGCTGAATTGAAATCTCAATTTGTCCAAATCCAAAACAAGAACCCCAACCTTTAGTTTAACAGTGCTAGGTGTCACCCCACATCTTTAAGACAGAAACACACCCAGGTGGTCCATACATACAACCACCAAATCTACGAACACTTCTATAGTGCTTCCTCTTAATGTTTTACCTTTTAGGCTTAACCTTCTGCATGAGCTAGCCAAGCACGATGACTGAAGGTTTTCTGCATCTATTTATTGCTCTTAATTATTAATAATCCAAGACTGAGCATTGGAGTTTGAGGGGGTGGGGAGGAAGGTGTCGGCACTAAAGTTTTCTAGTACACATCCTCAGGCCTAAGCCTAACTTACCATCTTAACTACTAGGTTTCTCAAATTTCTTACAGAAACATTTCTTTTTAGAACTTCTGTCAAAAACAGTATGGTAACTATCTTGCATTCTCTAAACGGCCAATACTAACCTGGAACTGGCCATGAGTGCAAGACCTTCCACAATCCGTGCAGAAATTAAATTAATAATTTAATATTGTAGATTCAACCCAGTTGCCAACGAATCCACAAAGCCTTGCATTTGTTTACACTGAGGTCAGGAACAGTAGCATTACCAATCGAAAAACCCAGTGAAAGGCCATCAAAAGTTATTTTTAATATAGTAAAAAATAAATACATAATGAAGGAAAATAGCTGCTAAACAAAACCAAAAACAAACAAACAAAAAAAGCGCCACAGTTTCAAACACATGGTCAATAAAAACATTCCAAGTAATTGAAAGGAACAATCTTGAAATTCAGTTTTTTGGTATGTCCAACATTAAGGTTTGGAAACACTCTCCTTATGCCATTGCAATGCCTGATTCCAACTACAATAAAGAAAGCAGGATCAAAGTCATGCAAGTCACACAACTACAAAAGGCTATAACCCAAGTGTTCTCAGTATTCAACTGTTCTTGTTATATAAATCAATACACAATGCAAATAAACTCTTACCCATCCCATTATATGAACCATATCAAGGAAATGTTCCCACCTTATAAAAACAAAAGGATGAGGTTTTGTTGTTTTTTTTTTTTTAAAGGAACCTTTGCTCTCCATTAACAGCTATAAAAACAGTAATGACAATGAAATTTAAGACAAGCAGAAGTAAAACTGTATAGCTGTTATAAAACGAATGCATTATTCTTAGAAACAAACCAACCAACCAACATATCAAGTGAAAGAAATTGATGAGAACTGACACGGAGGAAGATACTGGTCACCCATACGACTCAGTGTACCATGGAAAGTTTCAAACTGATACAACAAGGATAAGATCTCTGCATGCTAATATTGGCAAGCTGTTAGATATCAGACATTTAGCTACATTAAAAAGTAATCAGTATGTTACAAATTGCTTCAATTTCATTATTTTCTTCTTGGAAACAACATATATGATCATATTTATCTTTGAACATCCATTTTCTTAATTTGCAAATATGTCAGCAAGTTAGAGTGGTGTATGTGTGCTAATGTTGTGGGAAATAAAGTAGGCAAGATGTGTTTTTTTCTATATTATTTTCTTTCAAATTAAGTTCACTTGAGATCAAACCTGCTTTTTTAGGCCTCAAGATCTTCAGCTATATCCTGGATCTTAATGGATCTCCTGATCATTGCTGTCAGCCTACAAGAGTCGCATAATCCTCATTCTTCTGTTTCAGGCATTTAAAAGTTTGATTTTATCATACCCATAATTCAAGAGCTGCTCCTGGCAGCTTACATTAGCAGCAGATTTGCTCACAAGTGCCCTGAATAGCTTCACCATGTAATGCTTCACAAAAGTTCTGCACTCCAAATATCTATTTACTGAACCATATTTCTAGATGGCAGACTGAACATACACTTAAATGAGTGGCTGAGAGTCCTCCATTTGTTTTTTTTTTTCAACTTAATTCATTTTTTTCAACCTAATTCAATAAAGTGTTTAGTACAAATCTATAAAACTAAATCCATGCTTGCTTAGCATTCCTGAAGAGAGAGTCTTTCCAGAATCACAATTTTCATTTTACAACTTAGCATTGTTATTTGTGGAGGAGGCAGGAGAGCAGACTAATTTACACTGGTAAGAATCATGACATCTATTTAGCTTCAATATTTTATTCATGGATGGCAATACATCACACTGAATGCAGAAGTGAATATGACAAATGACATTCTTCTTCCCCAAACTGGATGGAAAGGTAAACAGTTTTAAAAGACTCTTCTTTGGAGCTTGTAAGAATGTGCTTTTAACGATGGATCACTTGGGTTGTGCCTACGAGAAACATAGTTTATATAAAAATATGATCTTCAGAATCATAGTAATAAAAATTAGATTTGAATGAATACTTTTAAATGAAATTCTTACCAGTAAAATAAACATTCAATTACTTTGATTACTGGGTATGAATCTAAAATTTTTGTATCAGCATGAAAAACTCACCAGTTCCCAAAGATAATCACAACAGTTTTGTGTCCAAACTCACACAGATTTGTAACTTAGTTTAAGTTCTATCCATGAGATCCAACCCAAGCTGGAAGGATTCAGGCTAACATAATTGCAGAAGAAAATCAGAAGTTTCTAGATAGACTGCACCAGAAAGTGATCACATCTTAGGCAGCCTTTAAAAACTAACTGAAAGGTTTTTTATGTATTAAATCCACTTTGTTTTTAATTTTTTTTCATCTCCTACCATTTTTCAAGGATGAACAAACCTACTGCTATTTTTATAAACCTTTTTTCAATCTTGCTTGCACATTTTTGCCTCTTTAGCATTCCCTTTGGCAAACAAACACAGCTTTCATTGAGTTGAGTGAGAATGAAAATCACTGACTCAGTAGTGAATAGTATAAACACCGTCTGCTGCTTCTGAGAAGTACAGTTCATCTTCGCAAGTATCTGCATCTTCCATGTACTTGCTTTCACAAAACAACTGAATTTTTTGAATGGAGATATGGAACGGGAGGAAAAGTAATAGTCACTCATTTTTACTTGGAAGTTTTAGTAGGAATTATGCTTTTTCAGTGAAAACTGCATGTATGACTCAAAAGGAAAAATCTGATAATCCGAGCCACATACCTATGACTGCCTATCAACAGGCAAGTCAAACACTGTCTTCAGTTTTGTTGATATATTCCCTTATCACACTGCAGTTTAAAGCCAAGGAAAAGGAGGACCAATACATTTGCCTACCACGTCATCACTAGCCAGTAGCTACTGAACTGCAGTTTCCAGAAATGGAGCTACAAATTACTCTCCTTGCTTTTCTGTTTATATTAGTTCCCTTTGCATTGTACAGCATTATTTTTAGCAACTATTTTCTACAGCACAACCCTTTACCCCTAGAGTTGTAGTCCTGTAAGCTTCTCTTCCACACACATTTGAAGGTTAGCCCATTCAATTGTCTGCTTCAGTGTAGACCTTTTCCTTTCTTTATTTTTCTAAAGTCATTCTTTGTTAGCTTTAAGCTGCATCCAGATGCTAGAGATCATCTTTTTCTATCTGCTAGAGAAAAATCTATGCCTTTTCTCTTAAGGGTGAACTTTTCCATCTATTTCCACAGGAAATCCAAGATAATTTTATACAAAACAATAACTAGAAAAAGAATACAAACAAAGAAATTTGAAATAAACAAGTCTATCCTCTACCAAGCCTTCTTACTAGATTTATCTCCCTTAATTTACCTCAGCAGCTCCAGACCCAAGATGGGACTCCAATTTTTTTTTCTTCAGTGCTCCTTAAGAGACACTGATAAAATTACTTTGCCCATTCTCTGTTTATTGGGAGATGCTTTCTGCAATAGGTTTTTTATAAAGATATTTACATACATAAATATTCCAGGGATCATTTGTCTCCCAAGAATCCTGGAAGTAAAACACACTCAGCATTTCTTCACTATACGTTTTTGTAATGCTCTTGTAGCTTTTATTACAGAATCTACTTTAAGATTTCCCAGTTGACGAAGCCAGATCAGTATGCTAATAAAAGGAACAACCAAGAGATACAACTTGAAGAGAGATTTCAAGCTTTGACTGCTTCAAAATGGTAACTTCGACATTACGCAAAGGGCTCTGGAGGGCTCTCCAAGAAAAGATGTTCTGACAAGAGAAAGCTGCAGAGCTGTGGCCTTGCAAGCAACTGCATTTTCAATATTTGCTTTCTGCCAATTATTACTTGCAAGGTTAACGGTCTGGCCAGCGGAACCAAAGAAGGTCTGGTGGGTGGCGGGGGCACTACATACAAGGAAACATATTTCAATAATATACCAAAGAGCCAGTCTTGACATCCAGTGGAGCACCATTATGAAGAAGACACCCACTGCATGAGGTGAAGCAAGAACCCCCACAGGGGGGTTCCTCCTCAGGAACCTGCCATATCCTTCCCAGGATCTCTGCCACAGGTGTGCTCTTCCCTCAGCACCTGGAGTCATGTTGTTTCATTTTTCCGGGGTTTTCATGCCCCCCCTTCTTCTTTTCTCTGTCCTGTATACATGCAAGAGACACAGGCTCCTGGGAGACTCCCTTCGGACTTCCTTCCTACAAGCACTACTCCTCCTTTGACTATCTTCTTCATTTCCTTAATTTACAGTTTTCTTGTTCTTACCCTTCACCTGTCCTTATGCTCTCTTCTCACAAAGCCTTTGTCCACTGCAATCAACACACTCAGAAACTTAGCTCCCCCTAAAAATTTATAAGCTGTCACTACCCCAAAATCTATCACAGACAATAACACCAATCACGGATTCACAGTCTGAGACAGTTCCATTTTATTCCCCTGTCCCCCAGGTATTTGGCACTTCCACACCCCTTATGCCTCCTGGGGGGGGGGGTATGGGTAACTTCCCTAGTCTGCCTGTTATCAAGAGATATGACAAGGTAAAATGCAAATAGCAATCCATTTCAATGAAAGAGAGAAGGATGCTTCAGCTGGCAAAAAAATAAAGATAAAGCACTATCTAATTCTGACTTCATAAATTTGAATTGTTTGATGTCCACCTAGTCCTGAAACCTACTTAGGGTTTTCCCACACCTGCACTGTCAGGGCTGAAGAACAGCCACCCTTTGAGAGAAGATGAAGCAGTTTATGGTGAAACATCATTATCAGAGATAAAAATCTGCAGAGTATTCCACCGGGTGATATCTTTTATCTCCGAGGAGACACAGCGTGCTGCAATTATTTTGTTAGAAGCACGTATGCATCTTTGTACAGCAACTGGAGATGATTAAAAGATAATTCTGAAAATTTTCAAATTCTGTTCTTCCATGACAGTTTTGAGTGCCTGCATTACTCCCCTTCTTTTAAAAAGAAAGTTCCTTAATCTTTTGCATACTCCTTACTATTGTGCTTATTACATATTGAGATTAAATGCTCCTACTAATTGTCTGCAGTGAAGTTTGAAAGGATTTGTTGCTATAGCAATACATCGTGTTGATTCAGAAATTAATAATAAAAGAAGCGGCAATTAGTACTATTAATTTTTACTAGAGAAACATTGGAGAGTGCTAAAAGGCTTCTGGCCAAAAAAAGCAGTAAGATTTTGCATAGGTGACCAATATAGAGCTTGCAGCTATAAAACCAAGCATAATGGATATTTTGTGCTTCAGTATGTGCAGCATGAATGTTGCTGCCTGAACACCCCAAGACGGACCCAGACTCTGTTGTGTTTCTGGAAGTCCTACAAGAGCACAGGGATGTGTTCCCTTTCACACATAATGGCACCCTGTGGGACAAGCTCCTCTACGTTAGTGTAAGGAAGGCGAATTGAATACTTTTCTCTATGGATTTGACACTGTTCTTTCAGTGTTTTGCAGAGACCTCTCTCTTGCATTTTTAGTGAATGCAAGTATGTTGCTTCAAGATAATGACCTGCTTGCTCTCATTCCTGAGTAATAGCCATGAAGCTGGTAAGTGTTTTCCAGGTCATATGAAACCAAAGGAAGTAATTAATATTCTACACTAAAACTCCCATTATCTCACCAAATTATTTGGTTCTGTTGCAGCCCAGTACCTTCTACAAGGTATTTAAGGTTTTAGAGAGAAGGGTTTTTTTAGGCTTGACTGGCTATTTCAATCCTGTAAAGAATAGTGTCGCTCTACATAACTGTTTATAAGGCAAGGCTTTAGGAAGTGAAATGCTTTGCTTCTTCAGTATGTATTTAGTAACATTTTTTTTAAAGTATGATTTGACAGCTTTAATGATGTATTTTCTGCTACTAGAAACCCACATAATTACCGAACACAATAAATTTACTTATTTCATAATGAAATCATAACTAGTGGCAGATTGCCCCTCAGAGCTGTTTTATAAATCCTTGTGGGTGATATACAGCATTTTTTCCCTTCAAAATTGTCATGTTTATTTCCTTTAGATGCTACAGATGATACCTCAGACCTTCAAGCAGGAATGTTGAGAAGATTTCTCAAAACCCGTTAATCCTAGATGCTGGAGGGGCCTTCTCCTGCTTAGGAGGACAGGCAGGAATAAGGAGGCTGCAGGTCAATGCCTGTTGTCACAACTCTATAGACTTGACCCAAAAAGAGGTCTCTTTACATCTCACAGGGAGGTCCAAGGCCCATGAAAAGCCCCCGGCATCTGGCTCCAGTACACCTAATGCTGTCAAGGAAGGTAGTAATGGACAGAACGGTGCACATGGACACAGCTAGAGCTAAGGAGGCAAACAACATTGTACAAAACACCATAGCCAACCACAGGCATTGAGATTAGATCATTTTCTTTAGCAGAAATGAGGCACATCAACAGAGGCATGTCCTAGAAACCAAAAGCATTTTTTTTAATCCTGCCCCGTGCCCCCCCAATTTCTCAATCCTCTATGAATTTATAAATAAGAGCGAAACCTCTGACTTTTTGTATTATAAGCTTTTGCATGTCATGATTAATCTTTTTCTATGGGGATACACTGGGAATGAAGAAGGACAGATTATGATCTACACATGGTGAGAGATTATCCTTATACGTCATCACACTGCCTTCTCATTCAGAAGGGGAAAGAAAAAAAAAAAAATCAGAAATATTCATTCCATCAGCTGTTTAAAGTAACTGGACAATCCCTCAATCACATTCACTACCCCGACAAGAACGTCCTACAAACTAGCAGAGCAGCCACAACCTCCTGGAGATCAATACCAGGCATAATGCTGACAAAAGAGACTGGGTAAATTATTAGATGGTTGGGCTGCATGGAGCTCTGTAATACGGTGTTTACACTGCTGTATCACATCTGGGTAAATGAACAAACACTGAATTTGCTTGCAGAAAGTTTTCTAAATTAAACAGTTACAGCTTTGTCTACTCCAACTTTAGAATGAAAGCAAGAAAACAGAGGAGGAAAGGTAATGGCATTGACAAGTGGCTGCCTTTTCAAATCGTATCCAGGAAAGCATTTTCCCATAATCTATACTGTAGCTGTATTATTAAATATTTCTCTGTAACTATTTCCATCAAGATTAATTTACAGAAGTATCAAACTGCCTCTAGCTCTCATTTCAGCAACTGAGTATTTATCATTTGTAATACAAATTACATCTTTCAGTTCTGTTTTTCAAAAAATTTTCCAACCATAGAAAGGACCTCACCTTCAGCTTGCAAACATTTAATGAAGAAATTCATTTAAGCCTACCTTCCTTTACACTAATTGATGCTTCCACCACGAAACCACATACTCGGAATAGGTGAGAGGGTTAATCTTCCATCCTCTCCTATTTTACACACAGTAATTTCAACAATTTATATTCAGGAGAATGGCTTTTCCCTGCCCTCACTGAAGCTCCTAACCAGGCTTGCATGCAGAAGGTTGTGTTCTGATGGCACTCAACCAAGGCACAAGGAGTAGAAAGTGTCACGGCATGCTCTTATTCTCTCTTAAAACAAAAATAAGACATAAACAACTCCTGAGCTTGAAGTCCCAATCTAAATATGGCACACCAGGCTTATACTAAATTCATTTATTCTGTTTTACACCCCAACACCATCAGGAATATACCCCAGTGTATATTCTACAACACTCTTTGATAGACTGAGAGGCACAGTTTGTGCATCTAGAGGTGTAGTTGATATACACTCTCCCAGCATATCTAACTGACAGAGTTTCACACATTACAGTAGCCGTGCAGTCTAGCAGAATTGATGTTCTTTTATTGAAGAAAGACATAGAATGAAGTCATGGAGGACATAGCAACACTGTTGAATAAATGTGCGAAACAGACAACTTTTGGTGTTACCAGACTCTTTCTTTTCACTCTAAGCTTACAGATCCATTTTAACATCTGTTACATATTCACAAACTAAGGTACTTAAATATAGCTGAGGATACTGAGAGAGATGGCATTGCGTATCCTCCCCCACATATGCTTATCCATACTGCTCCTTATTTTAATTATACGCCTAATTATACATCTTCACTAAATGAAAAGCTGCCACTACAGTAAGGGATACTAATAATATTAGTAAACTGTTCCATCATATTATGTACTAAACTCAGCAACCATGCATTTACACATGTTGAAAAGAGCCCTTCATTGCCTTCAAATATCTCACAGATGCTTTGTCTCATCCCCAGAGCATCACCTCTTAATGGCAAACAAGCCATAGTATGATAATGGACAAAATTAGTTAAGGTCATCCAGATCACTTCAAACTTTCTTCTAGTGTCAAACACCTTTTGCACCCCTTCCCCTTCCAGTCACATAACACTGCATAAGCACAGTAATTGCCAGCACAAAGTATGCATTCAGGCTTTCTGTCTGCTAAAATCAAGACTGAGGGAAGAGGGAAAGTACAAACACAAGAACCATAATGTTGTAGTATTTATGTAGAAAAAATTTCCACCTTAGTCCTCACAAGATTTTTCTTTGGCATTTCAGGATTTGATCCTGAAAACATTCATAGCACTAAGACGAAAATCCAAATACTAATGCAAGAAAGGGACGTTGGATAGTTTTAAAGCAGCAACTATAGCTTCAGAATGAAGTGTCGTAAGCGTGACAATTTTTTAGACCAGCTTCCAAATTAACCAAGACATTTTAATCCTTAACACCAATACTTAAAACTGTAATTTAAAACACCATTGAGCACTGTGTTTGTGACATTTCATATGGTCATGGTTGGTATTCACCATGAAAACCTAGTTCTGAGACTGCTACTCTACAATATATTGATAAGTTGTTGGATGCAGACTATATTACTCTGAGTAAAATGAAATTTAAATTTCTTTCAGTAACAGAAATAAAAATGGATTGCACTTGACAATATACAGATATATGATACAAAGTATGCAGTCAGCTCCCTCCAGAAAGTTACTCTTCATCTACTTTGAACTGACGTGAATTTGCATCTCACAACAGTTTCTGTAATAAATTAGGCTCTACTTCTTTTGAATGAAACATGAAAGGATACAAAACTGAATGTTTGGGTTTGGTGGCAGAGTGCAGCTTGTAGAAGAAAAGAAGAAAACTTGCAACCTGTTTTGATACAGCTGGCAGCAAGTCAGATGAATTTCATACTGGATTATCCCTGGAGTATTTCATTGCTTTACTACTAAAATCCAGCAAAATTGCTTCATCCAAAATAGTCCACGAGAATGGTTTCCAGTGTTTCAGTCCAAGTCAACCAATTCTTCTCTAAAGCTGAAGTTACCCTATTAACACGCACACAGCACTGAAGTAAAAACACATTACTTTGAATGAGATTCAGCACTGGAAAATGTGTTCTTCATATTGCTCTACAGGGCAATAACGTACACATAAATGCTTCTGATAACAGAACTATTCAAAAATAAAGGAAAAAAAAAAAAAAAGCATAAACCATGAAAACTTTCAGGACACACAACATCAGAAAACCTTGCAATACTTCTTCCATACCACGAAGAATTGCTACTGTACAAGCGACCAGCTTGCTTCCATGCTGAAGCACAGTCCTGAAAGCCACCAAACCGGGCTTCCATTCTGGAAAAAGCAGAGTTACCTACTGCAGTCCTGGTCCAACACAAGTAGGCAAACCAAACACTGTCAGATTAGATATATAGAGGCAGACGAAATAAAATCAATGTATCATTCACCGACTTTGACTGAAATGTTCGTACCTATACACCTCAATGTAAGGTGTAAACACAGGAAAAATATATTGCTTGAGCAAAAACATCCCCAGGACATATCCCAGCTTTTGTTTGCCCTTTTTTTTTTTTTTTTTTTAAAGTTTCTCGACGTGTGTCAGCAATATTGAAGTTACAGTTCTTCTGTCTGTGACTACTTCTATATATGGTCAGCACAGATATTTGCTAGGATTTGCATTTTTCCAAAAGCAAACCCAGACAATCAGAAGCCTGCTAATCACTAAGAAAACCCACACGAGCAGATCCGTAGCGCTGCACACATGAGCCCGTCTGGGTCTCCCCGCCCTGAGACTTAGACAGCAAAGGGAATATGGCTAGCTCTAGTTTTAAGTAAATACTTGGGCTCCGCTTCAGACACTCTTGCGGGTGCGTTGGCAGCGCACACCCTGCCTACTGACGCCTTCCCAAACTCCACCTGCACGACAGCCCGCACTCCGGTACGCAGCCCCGAGAAACCTCGTGGATCCAGAGAGGAGCAGACACCGCGCACAGTGCGCGGGGACACAGACTAGCCCCCGGGGGGAGCGGGGAGCCGCGCACCGCTGCGCACTCCCGCACTGCCCCAGCGGGACAAGCCCGGCAGCCGGCGGCACGTCGAGCCGTGCGCCGGGGCTCCCGCCGTGAGGCTGCGCAGGACGGGACGGCCGTGCCGTGCGGCCGCCGTCCCCGATCCCACCGGCCTC
>JAVJGG010000050.1:7312516-7393413 GCA_035590195.1 Aviceda cuculoides
AGAAGTCAAGAGACTAATCCAAGGTCACGTTGCAAGTCAAGGGCAGAACTGGGAATAAAATTCCTACCTATCAGTCTATTCCTTTAAATATGAGGTTTTGATTTCCAGGTATTCTGAAATCTTTCCTTCTGTCTACATGTCATTCTTTAACTTCAAATCCTGTTCTGAATCCATCAAACATACTCTGTTCCCAGTTTTTTGTTAACTCGCATAATTTATCTTCACCATTCGCCAAAGGCTATAGTATAGTTTTCATAGTAAGTGTCTCCTCTGATGACTCTGACTTTGCTGAAGAAAATCTGGGAAGTGCTGCCTTATATCTTTTGCTGTATCCTGTATTAAATCATATTAAGATCTTGCAACCATTTATTCCTCTCAATATATTTAAGATGCTCTTCAGGATGTGCATTCTGTGTTAGTACTGGAACACACAAAAGCTTGCTTGTTTTACTGAGGATAGGGAAGTTATATGGGAAGCTGTTATTTTACGAAATCTGAGCCCGACAAAATAAACTTCCTTGTATTTCTGTTATTGTGGAAGAATGTAATTCATTGTAAATATTAAGTTGAGTGCATCTGAGTATTTGAGGTCAAAAAACCCTGCATATCTCTCTGTATGGTTATACAATGCTTAATGTACACTTGGAGCCATTTATCATTAATGATTGGTCTTCTTTATTAATAGGTTCTATTGGTCTTAACACCAGTGCTCATATTTGGTGTGAGAGTGATGAGTCCTGGGAATGTGAACACTATACTGTCCCGTGGCAGCAAGCAATTAGTATTTTGGCATTTGTGGGAAGACAGCTGCCAATGTCACTCACCTGATATTACTAAAGCAGCAATAATACAATAAAGCAATAAAGAAGAGGGAAAAGAAAGTTGTTATTGTTTATTTTACTGGCATGAAAGCAAAGAAAGCTACATGGAGGGAGGCCAAATGGTTACTCACAAGTAATATAGCAGGGAATGTGAATGGCTCAACACTGACAGCACCATGCCAAAGCAAGCCCCTGCAGAGGGTCATGCACACTGACTGATCCAATTGCAAAACCAGGGCCCAAGTCTAACCTGTCACACATATTAGGCAAAGATTAGGAGTTCTAACCAAGTCTGACTTGCCCATGTTAGAATAAAAATCAAGAAAGAATAGGAAAAATGAAGCAATGCTGAAAAAAGTTACACGTGAACATGGGGGAAGGGAGGAAAAGGGAAGTTGTATACAGAAAAAGTGAGACTCTCCTCCCAAACCCCAACTAATACGCCTCACTAGGATGACACAAAAGCTTTCAAAAGTGTATTAGCTTCATTCTAAAAGCAAACAGAAAAGCAGGAATCTTCCTGGTGTAACAAAAACTTCATAAACAGGCTGTCATAATAAATCAGGGCATTGTTCATTTGAAGAATACTTTCTTCTTTTGAAGAATACTTCTTCCAAAGAAAAATGCCAATAGTAGTTATACATCTCAAAGAACTACAGCTGGAAATATTTCTGAGATTTCAGCTTTTTTGTGTTTTGTCCAGAGACTGAAGCAGGTCCTTTTTTTATGAAGTGTGGGAAGTAAATGGCTTACAGCCTGATGGTGACAAATTGGCATGATACTTAAATTCGTCTCTCTGATTTGGCTCAGAAAAAGTAAGGATTTAAGTCTAGCTCTCCTGATCTCGCCAAAGAAGCAAGCTACAGCTTTCTGTTTATTTTTTGCTTTTTTTTTTTTCTGGTGCAGAATAGGAGTCCTCTTACAAGTTCAGATGCTTTTAAAGCTCTAGGTCTTCTAGATACATAGTATCCAATAGGAACAGCAGTGATTGAATTTTCCCTTTAAAGCTCTATGGTTTGCTAACAATAGGTAAAAATTGAGTGAAGAGGAAATCTATCAGGGGCTGGATCAATAAATTGCTTTTCATACTGACGGTAACTTAATTCATGCTCAGAGAGTGTCTTTGCTCAGACAGAGTGTCTGTTGTACAGACAGACATGACAGAACAGATAATGTTTGTTGCACAAATTGTGCTGGGGAGCACGGTAGTTATATACAGTTTTTCTCTTCACAGGTGCACACACAGACACATATATTATACATATATATTGTATACATTATATGCAGACCATATAGGAAGTTATACTATACCAGTGCTGCAATTGTATTTTACCAGCACTGCACTTACTAGGGCGTATAGGGAAATTGTCACAGTCTTACAGAGTTCTCTGAAATACAGGAGCTGGGATGGTGGCATAGGGAAACCAGACCACTGTCCAGGATTGATGCACCACCCAATCTGACCATCTGATCACAAGAGAAGAAAAATACTAGTTTCAGCCAATGTCTATTTTGTAGCCTTCCTATTCCAGTAAAGCTTCTAAATATTGCTGAATAAGACAGTGCTAAATTAAGAAGCCAGCTCCTTACTTCTTCAGTACCATTAATTTTTGGATCTGAGGAAAAAAAAGAACAGGAAACAAAAAGCAATTTTTTCTTGGGAACTGTGAGGCCTTGCAACCCTGGCTGGGAAGCTCTGGATGATACTTGGCCATGGCAGTTTATGCTGCTTAGTCCGTATTGCTAAACTACAGTTCAAAAGCTATCATTGCAAAAGCTAAAGTTCAAGCCAGGCAGCCACATCACAAAATTAGGCAGTCATTTGTCTGGCTTAGACCTGGAATCAGTACCTTGACTTGATGAGTAAGCCATATGCTTGGAAAAATTAAGTAGGGAGTTGTAAGGGAATCTATCAACCCAGGGCTGAGCACCTTGTTTCAGGCAGACACCTATCAATTCCCTATAAGCAAATTTAGTGATCCAGGACATTGTATCGAAAGCCTTGAGGTTATGTATCTTTTGAGTATGAGCTACATATCTCATGATGAACATCTATTTTTTACAGCTTTAGTGATTCAAATCTCAGTTGGCTGATCTATTTATCTCTTATAGGGAGTTTTTGTTAATCCTGTTCTGATTAGGAGTTTTCGATGTACAAATATGTACTTGGCATTCCCAAGGACACTTTATTTAAATTGTTGTGAAGTATCTGAGAGATAATATTTTTTTCAAAAATAGAAGTTCTAGAATATTACTAGTGAATAATCTCCAGATTGCACTATATTTGAAGATCGTATTTTAAACTGACACACTCAGAAAGACAATGCTTTCCCTATCTTTATATGTATTTGTGGGACATAGAAAGAACATAGAAAACGTCAACTTTCATTCCTCTTCTCCTCAATGAATTTTAAAAATTTGTTGAAAAAACAGATTTTTAAAATAATCAGGTAGTAGCTTTAAGTAGTAATACAATGCAGGAGTCATGTCTGCCTCCTGGAAAGAAATAACAGCAGTGAGAAGCAGGAGAAAAAAACGAACCCAGAAAAAGGCACAGCTAAGGTGAAGTTCAATAGCAGAGGTGTGGTGAGTGGGGTCTAGTTGGTCTGATGGCAGGCACAACATCTAGACAGCGTTTAAGTCTGGGGATAGCTTATCTGGATTTGTGTTTTTGAAGCATTTTCTTTCCAGGTATCTGTACATTTGTCTCAAATCCACCTGACAGGTGGATCAATAAGTATTATGCTAATTTTACACTTCAAGGAACAGACAGAGATACTGCGTGATTTCCTGTGAACTCACTGGAATTCACAATGGGCAGGATTGTAGGGATAAATATTACTTTATGGTGCAGTTATTTTCTCCCTGAAAACAGTAACTTTCAAATGGGATGGTTTTGATGGTAGCCTTTACATTAGCATACATGATGCACCCAAACGCAGTACCGAGGAGGGTGTGCCCCGGGTTTTGTGAATTTCACTACTCTATCCTAACCACAAAGCCATCTTTTTTTCTTTATTAATGAGAAAAAATGTCTTCTGCATTCTAGTTCTTGCTAAAATCAGATGCATTATCATTTACATGTGGTTTTAGTTATAACTTGGAGATCTGTAAAGTTCTTCCGTAGTTTAAAGATCGTGTGATGAAAAAAATGCTCAAAGCCTCCACCACACCACAAGAAGATGAATAGTCCTGTACCTTGCTTCTTAATTATGTTCAGTCTGGTTTTCCACAGGGCCTCAACAATAAAATCTCATATACAGATAGCATTTCAAATTACATTTGATTAAAAAAAAAAAAAAGTGAGCGCACATGAAACAGTCTCTCACCCACTACTGCACACATAACATTTATTTGGCTACACTCCTTCACCCACCAAAATGCTTTGAAAACATGTGTTTCTTCAAGATGCTGGAACTAAATTCAGTAAATATCCATCTGCATATTAGTCTTAAGAGCATTTTGATACAATTAAAGAAAGCACAAATAATAAAAATAATCTGTATTCACACGTACTAGTGGGCTATGTTATCTCCTTATGCATGATAAGGTTCAGGAAAGCAATCTAGCCAAAGTGCAGACTGCATGAATACCGCATAGTATCAGAAGTTGTGAGGGTGAGAGCAATAGTAGACATGGGACAAGAGGGGCGCAGGCTTTGCATTTAATGGAGAAAGGCACTTTTGCCTCTATAAAGCTAGTCAGCTGAATATAACAAAAGCATTTCTAAGGAGTAATTTCCGTAACAATAAACAAAAGAGGAAGTCCGCCATTCTGTAAAACTCCCGATGACAAAGCCAGAAGGCTGCCGCTACACCAGCTCCTGTGCCCGGCTGCGCTGCGGTAGGAGAGTCCAGGTCTGTGGCTGTCCCTGTGCAGGATACCCTCTGGACGGGAAGTGGGATAGAGCCATTAAGCAAAGACTGTTTATTTTTAAACAATGTTCTTGCCGATTGGACAGATGATTATATCTATCTGCTGGCGAGAACACTGGTTCTCGCGTAGTTCACGTTTAGGAATATTTATATTTCTTTAAGAACTTTGCACATCTCCAAACTTCCCATAGTTAAACTTAGCTTGATTTAACAAAACTTGAATTTTACCAGGAAAGGAAAACTGTCATATTTTTGGTTGCCTCATCTCACCAAAGTGCAAAAATGCTTCAGTAGTTACTGGCTGCAGTGTTAGTAGGAATAAAAATTACTAATTCATAAATCAATCACTTTAGTAATAGTGCGGTTACTATTACTGTAAAACCAGATAATTTTTTTTATAAATATAAATCTGAAGACCTTGAATATTTGTTTATGGATACAAATAACTTTCTAGTTACCACTAATATTGCTAGTAATTGCATCAGAGAACCAGCCCACATCTTTCAGTAATGAGCTGAGGTGCGCTATTTGCCAGAGATGTTTTCCTTTGGTGAAGACTTGCTAACTTTCCTAAATGATAAACAGAAAATATCCAAGGTTTGATTAGACCTATCAGCTTTCTAAAGGGACTATTAAAAAGCAAATTACGCACAAGACTGATGATAGCATCATAGAAGTAGTATGTGTTGTTCAAAGGAAATGTTTTCTGAAATCTGCGATTATATAAGTTGCTGGAAATATTCCCAAGTAAACTTCATTTTTGTGGCTCATTCTCAATGGATGTCATTAACATAACCATATATTTGTAACAGTTCTCAAGGGAATACCTGAATTTATTTTCACAGCTGAGTAAATAAGGAGCGCTTTCCTGGTAACTGTTGCAGGACTAAGTTCATATTTGTCATATTATATTGATATATTATTAGTCAAACAGTGCTTAGAGTAACAGCTGTAAGAATAACTATTTTTTAAAATTCAAGTGATTTTTCTCTGTTTCAGACATCTGCAACAGAAGCAATTGAGCTAGTTATTTAAATAAACATGTGACAAATAAGTGTAGCAGCCTATCTAATATGCCTTTGGTACGTTCTGCAGCTCTGCTTCTGCTGCCCTGATGTTACTGAAAATTTGCTTCAGTTGATTATTATGCAAGTATGCTTGAGAGATGTAGCTCTGTCTCATAAAATGATTACTCTGGATTTAACTACACTGCTTTCATTAAGGTCAAAGGAAATGATGACTTATGTTTCTAATAAGGCTTAGGACAGGAGACAGTGTCCCTACCCTGGGAAATCTTCAAATGATCTCAAGACTTTTTCTAGTCTACCTGAGAAGAAATCTTTAATTATTTAAAAAAAAAAAAAAAAGAAAAAGAAAAAAGAAAAAAGAAAGTTTTGCATGAGGGATCTTGCACCCTGTCCCTTGATTTGTCAGGAGTCAAGAAGGGACAGCATTTCCCTTTTAGAAAGAGTGCTCCTGAAATTTGGGCTGTATGTGTGTACAGAGTAACGTCTGAGCATGCTGTCCCTCCATTTATGCACTGTGAATATAAAAAAATAACCTATTTGCCCTGACAGAGCATTCAGCTGCTTCCTCAGTGTATACAATCCTAATTAGCTGAGACCAGGACCCAATTTAACTTTTATTGTATTACATAAAGCAATTGTACCTTCCCTCTCATGGAAACCTGTTAAGTGTGATTGAGAGTGCTTATTTCTCAGCCAGGAATGAATCAGGTCACAATAGTGAAGGAGGACACCTGTCATCCTGGGAGTCTTAAAAACTCTTGTAATACTTTTGTAATACTTTTTTATCAGTTTGCTATTCTGTGAAGGAAAAACAAAAACTCAGAGAAATCTGAATGGGAGGAAACTCTCTCCCAGAATATGAAAAGAGCTATGGGTTCATGGATGCTCATCCTTAGCAGAGCTTTATTTAGATATAAATTACCCTTTCTCCAGACTGTTAAGTGAATTTACTCTCTCTGGAAGTCTTCTTCATTTAATTTGTTCTTCATGATTATATTCATTAATCTACAGAAAATCTGTCACATGTTTTTTTCCAAATGCATTGTCTTTATAGTTGAAGTAACTATGTTGAATCCTCAAATTAGCAGGCAAGGTAACCTCTTAAATGCTCTTAAAGCACAACTGTATTCCAAGAAATGACTGTGGAAGTGGCATTGTGGATTCCACTATCATTTTCTCTCTGAGATTTGCAGATAAAATTCGTATTCCATTTACAAGGGGAAAGTAATCTTCTTTCCAAATGTCCTGTTCGACAACCCCCGGATGAATACTAAAAGCAGACAGGGCTCTTTCTGGCTCCCTGATCTCCAGCCCCGACTTCTGCAGTGAGAGCCTGGAGGAAGGACTGGTGTGGCAGCTGGGATACAGCCCAGACCCAGACAGGTTTGCTAGCACTTTTTAGCACACTGCCATTTGAAAAGGAGAACTACACCCCACTCCTGTTAGGTGTCTGATATTTAACTGGCTGCTTTTAGGCATTAGGTCTTCTGAGCAGAAATCAAACAAATTTACAGGGACACTTTCAAACTAAACCAATTTTAAAATAATGGCTTTTCATCCTCTTAAGTCTTCATTTTGGAGTGAACATTAAATGTATTTAGGACTGGGCAACTGAGTTAAAACTGTAAGCTTTGCATTTGCTGTTTGTGCAGGAGTAAAGTTTTCTGATAAAGTTTGCAGGATACCTCGTTTTAAAGGTACAGAAAGTTAAAATACAGCAGTGAAATAAACTCTGCAAATAAAATCCACGCACAGGTAAGGAACTGAAAGTTTTTAAAAAGTTTAGGCTCACTGGTGAAGAGTGATTTGTGGGAAAATGATAGAAATTTGGGAATAAAGAAGACTAGTTAAGACTCAACCTTGACTGTGTGGCATGGTGTGCAAGCTGAGCTGTATACGTGCTACGTGGGAGTGTTCCTTGAGATGACCCAATGGGTGGAAGTAGAGCTCATGCAAATTCACATGGGTTTGAAGAGGGAACTTATTCTTGACAAACAAATTAGATTCTGTTTTCAATTAAAACTAGAAGTTTAAGAACAGTGTATCGTATCAACTTTAAACATCTTCAAATAATTTGGTCTTGTATCTTATTTTGTTTCACAAAACAAATAAGCTAACAGTCTTCATTGTATGACTTAAAAATTGCTTCGTTATGTTCAAATAATATAATCCTTTTATGCATATATATTTCTTGAGCTCCTTAGATTAGTGCTTTTCAGTAACCATAAGCATGATCTGGAGAAAATATAAAATGTCCTTATCAGAAAAAATATTAGATTACACAAAAATGGTAAAATGCTATATGTTGCTGAGGAAAAAGCAATTATACAGGTTTATCAGAGGGAAATGCCTTTTGGCATATCTAAATAAAAAGTCAGACATCTAGGAGCCAAATAATTTGCATACAAATTCCCATTGCAGTGTCAAAGCCACGAAGGTGAACACAGTCCTCAGACGTTTGAGCTGAGAGTTGCCGGGAAAGGATAGGGACGTGACAGTCCTGTGTCACCACGGTGAGGCTCCTACGGGGCAGGGGCATGTCTGATTCTACCCATGCTTCAGAAAAGGATGCTGAAAGATTAGAAAAGTTCAGGAAAGAGCTACAAACTTGATTTGAGGTCTAGAGAGAATTAAGAGACTCAGGGTAGTTAATTAGTCTAACACGTGATGTGATCATGGCCTTCAGAAGTACCTCTGTGGAGAGAAGACTTCCTATAATGACTTCTTTAATTTAGTAAAATAAGGATAATGAAATCCAATGCCTGGAAATTGAATTTAGACAAATTCAGAGTAGAAATTATATGCAATTTAGTTGCAAGAGTAAAAAACACTGTACCAATTTACCTAGAAAAATACAGGATTCTTCATCCTTTAAAGCTTTCTATCCAAAAGGCAGTCTGTCTAAAAGAAATGCTGCAGCTTAAACAGCAGTTATGGTGTATATATGTAAATTATCAGGGATCTTATCTGGCCCTTATTATTCAAGCTAGATGACATTCTGCAATAAATATCACAAAAGCTGGGGGAAAAATCTTTTAAACTTATCTTGTCATTTGGGCTGTCATTGCCCTTGTATATGTGGGTGGACAGAAGGAGGGTGTATGCACTCTTGCCTGTATTACTCTGGGTTCATATACATCTGCTACATGGAAAGCACTAAGTGTGAAAAATACTGGGATATTCCTTTTATTATTATTATTGCTGTTGTTGTTGTTTTGCCTTTATATCTTTTAAAAATAAGAACATTCAGATACAAAGAGGTGTTTTGTGATGATTAGCATACTCCCACAGGCACAGAGCTTGACACAGTCCCATATGGTGAGCTGTTTTCATTTTATTTATTTTTGCAAAGTTGGGTGTATTGTACTTACCTATTTCAGGAATGTAATTTTGGTGCTTACATTTCTGTGTTTTTTTGGTTTCTTTTTGTTATTATTATTTTTTAGTATGACAGCCTGCTAAACTGTGGAGAAGTGAATATGGAAGTTTCACCTGCTCTCAGCCAGAAGAATAAAGATTTGAAATTATCTGTAAAAGGTTACTGCTAGGGATTGGCTGTGTTTGTATGAGAGAAGGAAAGCAGGCACAAGAGGCAGAAGTAGGCAATTAAGCACTGCCACCAGCAGACAGGACTCAGTGATGCCCAGTAAGTCATCAAGAAACATCATGAAAATGATGTTTCTTTTAAGAATGTACTGCCGGTGTCATTCTGAACCTGAAATACGAAATCTATATATTCTGATTCTGAAACTCTTAGCTTCTGTGAAATTCTGTTTTGTAGGGGACAGTCCTAATGTTTATTTTTCTTTTTTTTTTTTCTTTCTCTATTTGTTGGATACTGTAATGCCCAACTTCCAGATATCCAATCCCCAAAGTAGGTCGTTGGCCTCCAGGGGGGATACCAAACTCCGATCCAAAAAGCTTTCCTCAGTTAAGTAAGGCAACATCCAGAGCTATCCAGAAAGGACATTAAAGGTCCCTGGCTCAGGGATCCGTGGAGGCACTGCTGCCAGCAGGCACCGAGCCTCAGCGGTGACTGCTGCCCTGAGAGCTGCTATCTCAGTGGACAGAGCAGCGACCCCAAACCTGCAGAGATCTAGAAGAGGGTTGCTGGAGGAAAAGTGGTTATTGGATCCTTTTTTACACCAGAGCACAATGGCTAAAACATTTGTGCAGGATGCTAGGGACTGAAGTTTGATACTGTTTTCATCCTCAGGGTGCCCAAGGAACGTATCCCATTTTTAAGACGATTTCTACATGGTACATCTGTGTTAAAGTCTTCATTTGGGCCAAGAGTGCACCTTCAAAGCAAATGTCTTCATCACTCTTTTCTGTGCTCTGGCTTGCAGTGTGGAACAGCCTGGGAGCACACAAACTGCTGTCCTTTTTGGCAAAACTAAGCCAGAGAACATCTTCAAGGAGCTTATCGACTGTGCTGTAACCACCGACAGGCTCTCAGGCCAAGTCACAGGCTTTGTAGTGGGTCTTATCAGTCCCTCCTGCTGGGACCATGACACCGTGTAGAAAGCAATGAAGGATTAAGAAAGCAACAAAAATTTTGCAGTGCTAAGACCCGAAAGCATGAGAAGGAATATGGCTGTGCAAGCCCAGTTGATAGGCTTGGCTGCATTGGTTGCAGATCAGAAGTAGCTCTGGGGGGCAGCTGCCAAGACTGTTTTTTCTCTAGAAAATATTTAAAAACTCATACCTCACTTCTGTAAACTTCCAAGGAGTGCACCCTAGATGTGAATTCGGGGATCCATGTTCCCTCTTGAGCTATCCCTTCTAGGACAGGTAGTGATTGTGTCCCACCCCATGCTGAGAAGGGCATGGAATATAGAGACCTGCATGAATTTCCTAACCACCAACAGAAGCCGTGTCTACATTTTATGAGTCTGAGATAAAAGCGCACTAGCAGGCATATCTTCCAATTTAGCCTCATCCAAAAAACCCCCCAGTTCGCCTGCAGTGACACTGCTTTATCATGGCAGGACAAACCTTTGTAGATGGAGACAATCAGGAAATTCCCTTTTCTTGATCTGAACTAATATGTGAATGTCAATATAACTTCAGTATAAACATGATTGCTTCCAAATTGGCCCAAGTGTTAGCTGGAAGCTAGACACTGAGACGTTCAAATTGCAGTGGATATTTGGAGGAGCGGAAGTTAAGATGCTTAGCAAATTTCTTCATGTGGGAGATGTAAATAAAATTCAGACATTTTAAAAATTAATAGCGAATTAGTTCAGATTGCAATTTTGAATTTATACATCTGAATTTTACTTACAATTCATGCAAATTTTGTCCTTTATTAGCTCTTGCCTTCAACTTTTTACAGGTAATGGTTTAATAGTGTTTAAATCCACAGAGTTGGCCACAGTGAGCTTTCAGACAAATTTTGAGGAGACATCAGGTTACAACAAATCGTGGTCAGTCACATGGCATCAGAAGGATTTAAGACACAAAACAGAAAAGAAAGAAAAAAACCCCCAAACAACCGAGGAAAGAGGCATGCAGCAAATCTGCAGCATATTTGTTTATCTTTCCTTAACAAAAGAGGCTACTACTGTTTCTCTTAGGATTAGCATCCCGCGAGGAATTTAACATTTGAAGAGTCTGGTCTGCATAATCCTTGGTAAATTCATGGTGTTGTTTTGGACATTTCTCCCTAAAACAGGTAAATCAAAATCCTTATTAACTTTTATTGTAGAAAAGGAATTTGTTCTGATTTGCCTCAAAGTTTAACCAGACATACCTCAAACAGAAACAAACACAATGAATAAAAAGAAAACATTTAGCCCTTAAATGCACTGCTTTTGTTTTACTTATCTGGGGGTTTTTTTGTTTGTTTTTGTTTTATTTTGGTGTTTTGGTTTTTTTTGAGAGAGAGATCTTGTTATCGACAGTGGCAAGATGACTGATTATGACTTTAGCCACATTAGTTCTGATCTTGATTACCTTCATTATCTGGATGCATTTTTAATTTAAGAGCAGCTTCTTGGGGTATTAACTGCAATATTTTCCAATGCTGCTTTAGCATGTAATTACATCATCCACAGAAAAGGATAGCTTATTCCCTTTGTGACATTTTGGAAATATAGAAGACAAGGGAGGAGAGAGAGTCTTCCAATAGACCATTCTTTTTAAACATTTATATAACATATCTTGATACTTTTATGACAAAATCTTGGTATTTCATAAAAAATGTCTTCTGTTAGCCCAACACTGTCTTTTAACTCCATCCTTCAGCTATTTATAGACCATCACACTTTTGCCATCCCACTCTCCTCAGCCATCTGTTAATCAAGGCATATACATTTAGGACTTTTTCTTTTGTTTCACTCCATCCTTTCATTTTTCCCAGTTGGCCAACACCTTTCTCTATCAAGCAAGCAAGCACACAGAAGTGAGCACATGAAAAGCAGACATTAAAAGCTCAGGAAGGAAAGGAATTAAAACCACTTTACGGTAAAGTAATGTGGTTCTGTTTCCACAGAGAACAAAGCCATTGAAAAGGTGGTTGCATGGGAGTTTTGGAGAGGTCCCTCCTGTGCCCTTTCAGGATTTGCTGTGAAACCCTGAGGTCTCAGATGCCAATACCAGAATGCCAGACCCTGGCAGCTCAGGATAAGGGGAAACAGGCACTTGGTGAGCAGGTCCTGATGTTTATCTGTCTGCTAGGTCAGAGACCTGCTTGCTTTCTTTTTAACCTTCATAGAAATTGAACTCTGTAAAGTATTGGAACTGAACCAAACAGGACTGGGTGGCAAAAAGAGCCGGTGGGTGGCCCTCTCTCTGCGTTTGCTTTATGATTTATTGGCCATGGCCTATTCCAGGACCTGTGGCGTATTGTGGAGAACTGGGACAGTTGTAACATCTAAATGTGACCTGCAAGTTGACATGAGTCACCAGAAATCTGTAGCACCAGCTATGTATACATAGGTACTCTGTGCATCCCCACCTGGGGGTCCCTTGCTTGCTTCAGCTGTGCATCAAACTCAGCTCCTCGTCCTTACAAACACTGGCTGAGCAAGGAAGACTTGAACCCAGGCTCTCCAGGGAGTACCATGTGAAAGGGAACATTAGAAAGGAACACAGGGAATTAGAATCTTGAGCTGCTTCTAATCCTGTTACATTCCCCTCCAAATCAACCAAAAGCTGCCACCGCTCCATATCCAAGGGGCAATACATAAAAATACTTCTAAAGGCCTTGTTCTGGAAGAAACCAAATCTTTTAGTGCCCCTTTACACCCTTCCAGCACTCTTTTTAGGCAGGACCTATCAGTGGCTGTAGGAGTTTACTCGCCTGCCTGAACAAAAAGACATGGTACAGGAGCAATGTAAAATGCTATTACTAGGCATGGTCCATCAGGTTCCCATCATGGCAATGAAGGAATGAAAAGGGCTGTGGATGTGTCCATGTTAGACCAACTGTGTAACAGGAATAGGATTTTTTTTTTTTTAAATCTATAAATACTCACTCTGGAGAAAGGATATTAGGTGATTATAATTACAGATGCTCTTCTGGTCAATATTTGACTGAAGAAAGCAATCAGCTCTTCCAGCAGTAGCAAGAAAATATTAAAATGAGTAACAAGGCGTACAGATTTTTTTAATTTAAATTAACTCAACTTTGAAACAACTTACATATTTAAGGACAACATTTGAATACTACCAACAGATTTGAAAGCATACTGAAATGCAACAAATGCATATGGCAACTGCCTTATCTTTTAATAGCAAAAATCATTTAACAATAAGAAAGTTAATTTAGTCACGTGGCCAGACAGAGCATCACAGTTCCTAATGTTAATTAAAGTTATAGTGGCTTCAAACTCAGAATCCATCACTTCCACCACTTCAGTCTGGCAGGGAGTATAATGTAGTTATTATTTTTGCCCTACATATGCAGCATCTTTGTCAAAATAGTAGAATCTAGACTGAAATTAGAAATTTCATGTTGGGATGGATCAAATTAACCTGACAAAATCATTATGTGAGCATACATTTTCTTTCTGAGTCTGCACATACACGCTCTCTCCGAAGACAGAAAGCAGATATCATACGGACTGTAACTCTTCCACTTGAAAGCAAACACTTCCCTCTTAAAATAGCTCAGAAAAGGCTGTGCAGCCCTGAATACTGCTTATCTGGAGATGTATAGCAAATGCCATCACACCTACATTTATGTGTCTGCAGCCAGAACTGGAACCCGCTGTCCTATGTTAGATCTACTGCTTCTGTGGAAAACGCAGAGTGATCTACACAGAAGAAAGACTCACATCAGTTCGCATGTTGAACAGATTCCATTAGCCAGTGGAAAACACTGATGAGTGGAGTGTCTGAAATACTACTTAATTTTATTGTAGACACAGCTTTGCATAGCTTTTCGAGGCTTTAAAACCTAAATTTGCTCCCCTTAGAAGCTGTGTCTTTACTCTTCGATGTCATCAGTACACAGAAATGTGGTCCTAATGTAGGGTTAACTGATAACAAATGTATACAAGTAAAATATAAGCTGCCTGTATCATTTCATTGAAATCAATACAACCATATTAATATAAAAAAATTACTTTGTAAAATTTTGGTCATCAAGAAGTGTTGCATAATATCAAAACCCTTAGTGGTCTGTAAGATTTATTCTAACACATTCCAGGTTCTTCCTGCCCCTTCTTTTTTTTTTTTTTTTCCCATGAAAAATCACACTGAAAACTCTCCATCTAGAAATATTTGATCACGAAGAACACCTATCTGTGTCCATACTAGCATTTTTGGATGAGTTTTGAACTGTCAGCTACAGAGATTATTTCATACATTGTCACAATTTTCACTGCGACATGGGAAAATCATCAGCTGTTATGTAGAAGCACCATTATCACATCTCATTGCAGCTTTTGGTGACAAAGCAAGTGCTTCAGTTTCCCACTTCAGAAATTTGAAGTGACAATGCTAGATTAATACAGCTTGTGTGCCAGAAGGGGATCAAAACAAAAGAAACACAAAAATTCAGAGCTGTACTGCTCAATAGCAGAAGTTGGCATCCAGGTACTGGTCAAGGAAACATGGCTAGCTCAAGCACTTCCACCAGCAGATCTTTCTGAGTCCAAATCATTTTGACAGAGAAGAGTTAAGGAGTGACAAGGCACACAGCGATATTAGCTTTATTGTCGGGACTGAGGGGGCAGATTAATTAGGTGAAGTCTACATGTTGGGTAGCTGGAGGTAGTCACCTCTTGAGGGCTGAGCTCCAAGCACTGCAGGACATAGGGCTGGGGAAGAGTTACCCTGGGCTTGTTCCAAGGCAAGAGGAGAAAGCACTTGGAAAATTCCTCACTTACTCAGATGTATTTTTTTTAATAATTTGCAGAAGAACAAAGTTAAAACCCTCAGCTGATGTGGGATCAGAGTATTTCAAGCAAGACAGGCTATATTTTCCATTTTCCAAAACACTTAATAAAGAAGAGGTGTAGCAGGAGTAAACTGATTCCTTAACCCAGAAGGAACTATTAAGAGTTGAATTTCTGCAAAACCCATGGAATTAAACTTTTTTCTGAAGTTTTTTGGAGGCTATAGGGAAATTATTATTTTTCTAAGGACAATACTGAAGATAAGAATAGAAATGAAATTAATAATTCTTTATTTCCTCTAAGCAAGTGAATCAAATTGGGTAGCTGGTGGCTGTACATGAGCAGACAGGCAAAGATTTAAACTTAGCTTTGAGTTGTAAAATGATTTGCATGATTTCAAACAAATAACAGAAGAATTTAAGACAGAACAGATTCTGGAAGAGCATTATTAGTAACAGAGACTGGAAGGAGTTCTGCAGAGTCTTAGGGGCCAAGGCTGTGCTATTCAAGCAAGAAATATGAAATATGAATTGCCAGACACTAGGTCCCTTGTTTTAGAAGAAGGATGTTCTGGCTGCTGAATTAGAACAGGAGTTTCAATTTTTATTTTTAAATCGTTAATACCTTAACTACGGAAAAGCTTATCCCACCAGCTCAGTGGGGTCAAGTGAGTTGGCAATGTTAGAGAAATGAGTGTCATGACAGTACAGAAAAGTTTATGATCAAGTATGCGTCCCTCCCAGACTCCCTACAGGCTTTTCTCCTATCAGAAAATTTAGGTTTAGGATAGTTAACAGCATCGTAGCTTGCATTACCTTTCCATGTAAAGGCTGCAGAGTCAGCCCAGGACTGCAGGGGAGAGCAGTGCTCCTCTTGCCCACCCCAAAAGCTCCCTCTTTCCTCCCACCCTTCAGTCACAAGCACCAAACCCTGAATTCTTTCAGGTTAAGGGTGAAGGAGGATATGTTGTGGTGTTCATCCTTCCGTGTGAGTGCGAAGATGATTTGAGACAACAAAAAGGCAAAGAAGGCAGGGCAAACCATTTATCTGACTACTTGCTTTGATAGATTGTGTAATTAATAATTTGGTAGGAGGAATGTAGTGGTTAGCCAACCAAAAGCACTAATGCTTTGGAAGAACTATACATCCAAAATGAAAAGTGCATTTCATCTTGGGGACGGTTCAAGACTGCTTAATGCCATAAATAAAAATTTGTTTTGTGTTTTTAGATTAAAGTGTAGCCGTTTTAAGAAGCACTTAGAATCATCATAGCCACCATTATCTGATTTCTATTAATGTTCCTGAATTATTGTCATCACTAATTATCTACAAAGAAGGCGGAAGAAAAGCTTTAATTAAAGAGAGTTGGTCTAACCCTTCAGTGGATCTAAAACTTAACTGGAGGATGCAAATTGAAAATTTGAAGGGCAGTACAATCAAATACAGCACTGTATAACAAATGAGTCTGGCTGGGGGAGTGATGAGAAGTCCTCCAGTACAACACAGGAATGGGTTGGAGGAAGCTCTTGCAGATGTAGGAAAGCTGGAAGTTGAGAATGTGCAAACATAAAACACCCAGAAGGTCAAGAGAAATTAATGCAATTGCAAGCTTCTTTCTCCCCCTCTACTTCACTGTAAAAAAAAAACCCAACAGGTTAATCAGTGAAAATTTTTGTTTTGATTTGTTTTTCCAGGCCAAGGCTGCCTGTACCTAGTGACTGGGGCAAAGAGTGCAAACCAGAGAGGAGGTGGAGAGAAAACAATGTCTAGTTAAATTAATTTATCTGTTTTCTTCACTGGAATCTTGACCGGGACATCAGAGGAACAGAAGAGAGAAAAATGTTTAAAATAAGGCTGATGGAAGGGAAGAACCTGTCTGTGGGGCTGCAACACAGATAAGCTCAACTAAGACAGTAAAAATAATTTAGGAGGGGGAAGGAGCTGCTTGGTTCACTGTCTATGAGCTTTATTGCTTGCTCTGAGTCTGGAAAATGATGATCTTTTCTTGCACCAAAGCAAGAAGCAGCTGTCAGCTTTTTTGGGCCACAGATTGTTCTGGGTGAAGCCCTCAGTAGCTCTTGCCAAAGTGAAAGGTGGCTCTGCGTGGAGGGAAGACATTCAGAAAATTACTCGGTAGCCTCATGGTGTGGGCTGTCACGTAGGAAGGGGAGATTTTTGCTCCCCACCATGTTCTAATAACTGCATGTGAAGGAAGTTCTTGAACAGGACTAGATGTTTCAGGAGACTGATTAAATATAGCCTGTAATTTTTTGCTTGCAGCATCCAATTTAGTCCAATCCTGACTAGATGAAGCTAGTCAGGAGCGCAAGAGAGCTCTTCGAAAGGCATCATGCATGACCATGATTGATCAGTGGGTTTTTTTCTATGTTTCAGCAAGGTTTAAAGACACAGGCTTCACAAAAGTTGGAGCAAATGGAGAATTAATCAGTATTAATGGTGCAAATTAGTCCTTTGCTGGGGAATTTCAACATGAATACATTTTCGAGGCAGGTCTTTGTCAAGAGCTATTTCTACAGCAACTAATTCTGTTTAGACTTTCCAATGTTTTGCCTCGATATGATGAGAATGTTTTGCCACCACCAGCTCTGTTGTGTGTCTTATAAAGACTGCAGGTTTTTAATTGCCCATCCCCAGGAAGTCTCTCAGTTCAAGACGCTCATTTGTATTTTGACTACCCTGTTGGCAGGACCCTTGTAACATGTTAAATAATGTTTAAATAATGTTGCTGGCAAATAGCTGGCATTCTTGACTTAGTAATAAGGCATACTGATTTAAACTCATGAAAATTATGATGTGGGTGATCTCACTTCATTACCTTTGCCAGAGAGGAGTCTGTGTCATATGCTGAGTGATATAGTGATGCACTGGCACTATAAACTGGGGGAACAGAAAAGAAAATATTTTCCTTTTCCGATCACACAATGCATAAGATGTGAAATGAATGCTATGGTTGATGAGCAGCAGCAGGCATCAGATTTGACACAACACACAGGATTTCACTGGAATCGCTGCGTCTCACCTTCTCCAGGCATTGACATAAATGACTCGAGTGAGCAAATGGTGTTCTATCTTTTCTTAAAAAAGGAAAAAAAAGAAGCTGTTGGAGTTTGGCAGGCGCTAGAACTTCCATGTTAACAGGCTGTTTGCAGAAACTGTGTGTTTTTTCACTGAATATTTAAATTTAAATTATCTTAAGTAATTTGGAAAGTTTCTTTTAACCTCATTTGCCCAAAATCTCAACCATGGATAGTTATTCTGACTTTCATGAAATTAAGACAGTAGTCTTCATGAATGTAAAAGGACATGCAGTCACTTTTTCATCCACTTAAAAAAACCAGATCTGTTGGTCTAAACCAGTGATCATGATCTCTGCATTGCATTTTCAAGTAGCTGAAAATGAATGAAAAGTGATCACAAAATCCTGTCATCTAAAATCCATTGCATGCACTCCATTAGCTGTTCTCTGTTAGGGGAACTTTTGGTAGGAAAAGAAGTGCTTGGGGTTGTTTTGTAGCCTTAGCACCTGATTTAGATGGGCAACTGGATGAAAATGGAAAGGCCCATGAGAAGGAAACGAAAGCTCCAGACCCAGACCCCGAGTGAGGCTCTGCACTGGTGTGGGCGTGGGCAGATCACGGTGTCTCCTCCCAGACACAGCATCATGTAAGTCCAAAGCAGACCTCTACCTTAAAAAGTGGGTGACTAGTTAGAAAAAAGGGAAAATAATTATCCAAATCTCATGAACTAAAAACTCAAACAACTCATTGCCTAGAGCTTGTAGGAGAATAAATTCAAAAGACATTTCCTTGCTAAACGTCTGCCTCTAGAAACCGCTTGGGACTGTGAGAGGGACCAGCTGTTGCCACTGGAATAGTCTGGTGAGATGGCTGAAGGATAGGTGCATTAAAAAAATATTGCTGTCTAAACCTAACACCTTTAATATATGACCTGAAGTACACACGTAAGCAGCCACACAGGAGCCGTGTTTGTCATGAGTACCAATCAGTTGACCGAAATTCCTCTGGCTTACTAACAGTTTTTGAAAGGTCACCGAAAAATCCTATGAAAGAGCAGGGCAGAGATACACACACGCAGACGCACGCGCACGCTCGCGTGCACACACATGGAGTTTTACATTTTCAGAGCTGTCTCATCTCCCCCATGAACTTGCTGCCTCCCCGCCCTCCCGAGCCCCCCGCCTGGTGCTGTGCTGCCTGCCCGGGGTTTTGCCCCCACACCCCTGCCTCCCCCGTCGAAGGAGAGAGCCGGGGGCTGCCCCTCTGCTCTGTCCGGGCATTTCCCAGAGGTCTTGGTTGTCAAAACTGCTCTCTGCTTCCCAGCTCCACGCGATCCATTCCTCTTCCCTGTGATAGCTTTGCTGTGAAGCCTGGGAAAGTATTCCAGTCTCTTCTGCTCACATGGGAACTGTAGTTACCTACTTTATGTAATACATTGGTCTTCATTGTGTAACGCCTGTCTAAAAATATATATGTAAAATAAATAGTGACATTAATCATTGTGGTTTTCATTTCCACTCTCTTCAAGTATCTTTCCCCTTCTGGCACTACAAAAGCATTCATTTATAGAGAAACTCGACATTTGGGGTTTGAGTTGTTTGGAAAAATTCAAAACTGTTTCCAAGATTCAAAGTTACATCTCTTATTTCATTGTTTTTCACTGTCAGAAATGGCAGCCACTAGCATAACACTAGTGCATGTTAATGCTGTTGAGATGTCCTACTTTGATTTTATTCTTAACATGGCTAAAGAGAGCTGCTACCTCCCTGAAACATTTTATGTTATTTTTCAGACCAAACACATCCTTTTTATTCTCTTAAATAATCCAGTGTTCAGTTTTAATTGCAAAGCAAACAGGAAATACTTCTGTATTTAAAAAAAATAAGATACCAAAATAGAAAGTGTACTTTGACTAATAAGTTAGGATGACCTCTTACAAAGGATGGGAAAATTATGCCATATTTAATTTTTTCCAAGAAAATTAAATTTGATAATTATGACAAAACCAGCATGATTAGTTCAAAACCCATTTTGATGAAAAATTCCCAGCCATCTCTGTATGGGAGTAAACACCTATTAGCACTGCAAACACTCAGTCATTGTGACTGTATCATAGCTGTTGCTACAAATCACATCACAGCAAGACGTCTTCTTCATTCAAAACTATTATTTCCAGGTTTTGCTGCTGTTGTATTGCCTTTCTTTTTAAAGCCTGCATAAAACACATTCCGGCAGAATATAATCTTATTATTTAATCTCCTGCAATTATTTCCTTAACTCATCCTAATTGCGTAAAAGAGATGAAGTGACAGAAAGGTGTGACTGTGGGTGAGGAAGGACTGCACCACCCTTCCCCCGTCCCGTTCCTTGTCTGCTGTGTTTTAAACACTCCACTAAAGCCCTGGCTGGGCAGGAGGTTTGGAAAACCATCAGCCTTGCGCTTAAGGGGGGCCTTCATAGTCATTTGCAACACACTTGGGGCCGGTATGCTACCTTTTGAATGTGCTGTAATCGTATTACCCAGGACATTTTAATTCACTTGATTTCTTTTCTTTTTCCACCCTCGGTGAGTGTGCACATGTGCATTTTATACATACATACACATACATATATAGCAAGCGAGATACGTGCACGCATGTGCGCACGCACACTCCGGTATCCCTCCAGCTCTCCTCCAATTATAAAATTGTAATTGTATTTGCTGGCAGTGGGTGGTCTGCAGGATAAACATAGAATATATCTGCATATAAAGTGCCTTTGGGTCATTGATCTGTATAAGTCATTTAATCGAGAGGTGTACCAGCATGTGAGGAAATGTAGGCAATATTTTACAATAAACATATTTAATACATTTACATATCTATAAAATTCCACTCTGTAAGGAAAATGGCACGAGAAAAGCCCTCAAATATATACAGAAAATGATAAAGTTGTAAGTAATAAGCAGCATAAATTTGTCCTGATTGCTTTTAAGAGAATTATAAAATTCCTACCAGAAGGAAGAACAGTAAGTATTATACCATGAGAATTTTGAAAAGGCAGTGGATGCAATGAATTGAAAAAGTCTACAGCAAAGCACAGCTACTTGCGTTAGCTGTGTGCGCTCCCTGAATGAGCAAGTCCTGGGAGAACAAAAGGCTGAAGGGATTGCAAAAATAAAAGGCTAAACTTTTCTCTGGGGGACATCTGCAGGTGGGCTTACGCCAAGACTGGGACACAGCCTGGCCCAAGGTCAGCAGGAGTGGTGGAGGGGACGGGGTGCGGGGGTCATCCCCTTCCCCAGCCGCTTTCGCCCCCAGCCCTCAGGGGCGAAGGGGACGGGAGACGGTGCGGCTTGCTGCGGGAGAGGGCAGGGGACCTGCGGCGGGAAGGGAGAGAGAGGGACGAGGAGCCGAGGGCTACTGAAGGGCGAAGGGCAGAAAGGAGAAGGGAAGCAAGAGGGGAAAAGAGAGGAGGAGCACCACGGTATACCGACACCCGAAGGGAGGACTGGGTTGGGTGCCAGGGAAAGCGGTCGGTGGCTGGGAGGTGGGGAGACATGCACAAGACAGGCACATAGGTTGTCCCCTGGCGTGGATATCATCAGTCTCTGGGTACTTCCAGCTTAAGGGGAAGGAGGATATGTTTGGGACCACTCCTTTCAAAAATAATCTTTTATTATTATGTATAAATAATATTTCACGTCTTTCAGAACATTTGATGGGAACTTATGTCTCCTCTTCACAGATGGTGAAAGAAGTTAGTAAAAAGAAGTTAATCTGATGCATTTGCAGCTCCTCAGAGAACTATAATGGAAAGTCAACCTGAGCTATCACAAGCCCTTGTTTTTGTTCTCAGGTTTTTCTTGTTCTTAATTATTCTTGGAAAGTTATGAGAAGTGACTGACTGTATGGGAGCTGCTGGGAAAGAGGAGATTCGCATGCATCTTGTGATGCAGCATGGACAACTTCAGCAAATATTCAGCAGAATATTTGAGGAACAAACATTTGAGCTGTAAATAACTAGAGAAAGCTCTGAGCACCTTCAGAGAGGTCAGAATGCTTGGCGGAAGGGAATACAGCTGTCAGTTAATTGAATTATTGAAAAAAATCAGGCTGCTGTACAATGGGAGAGAAATTTGAGCCACTCACGTCTTCTGCTCTAATAATTGTTCAAGTTCAAAGCATTGCTGGAAAGAATGAGATGTGAGAATGAGCTAGAAAACAGAACAAAAAAATATTATACTATCATTACGAGGATCAATTATAGGCTCTTCTTTGGAATATTTGGCTCGCTTGTTATCATTCTATCTCAGAAAAGGATATGACAGCAATAAAGAGGTTCACAAACAGACAAGCGGTGTTATTAGAATTACAGAAAGGCTACTTTATGGAAGGAAATTGAAATATTGTTTCATTTAGAGAGAAAATGAGTAAGAGGAGATATCCTATAAAGCGATGCTATAAAGCAAATGTAGAGGGGGGCAAATAATATAAAGGGGGCAAATGTTATAGTGCTTTCACCCTGAGCAGGAAAGTAACTAAAGCAACTAAATCTAGTTAAGCTACAAAATAAATAAACTCAGTTAACAAATCTAAAGAAGGGTTCAGCTGTAGAACTCACTATCAGCAGTTCAGCAAGATGTACATGACAATTTTCTTCTAGCCAGTTTCTTTTAAATTCTTTAGAATTTTTTTCCTAAACTCAGTTGTAGGCATACCTAGTTTCAGCTCCTGTGTGTCATAATAATTTGCTGTTTCCTTTCTTTTAAAGATTCCTCATCTTTTATATGAGAAAAACTCACACTTTCTTCCTCCCATTCTTCCAGCTACCTTCCCTGGGAAATGAGACTGTTCATCCAAATAAAGGACAAGAGTCAGGAAAAGCTCATGATCACAGCAAAAATACTTCATAATTTGTTTTGATGAGGAAGACATAATAAATTTTAAAATATTAATAGCTATGTGCTGAACAAATGTCACTATTTTGAACTGATAAATGAAGAGATTGTTGCTTACCCTCCTCTTCCCCTTCTCTTTTCCCTCCAGGGATTTTACTGTTAGAGGAGGCATTCCTGTGAATGAACCCCAAGAGTAAAGAGTCACTTTGCTTTCTGCTCCTGCCACATTTTCGACTTTGCCTTACCATTAGAGTTGCAGACAGAAATCTGAAAACACAGATAGCAGATGTATTGAAACGTCACAAACGATCAAAATTTTTCTTTTTGAAACTTCAGTCTGTACACAGAGATCATTGGTAATGTTTTTGCAGCAATTTTTCTTTCATGTAAATGAACACATTCCATACATATATGTCTTCCAGCATCACCAGAATACATTCTGGCTCTTGGCTTTTTTTTGCTGCAATATTGTTTATAATCTCTTTTAAAAATATATATTTCTATGCCATCATTTGCTTGATTGCATGAACTGAATCAAGTTGTCTTCAGAACTCAGCCTAAGTTTAAATGTGACTCTTGACCAAGCACCTAGCAGTTAGGTAGACTTCACTGTTAATTGATCCAAGGACAACTTGGTAATTTTTATCTAGGGTTGGATGCCTTGATAGTTATGCTCAAAGATATTGTTTTGTTTTCTGCACCTAATAATTTTGCAGATTCCTCCCTCTGGCAGAATAAACTGGTGCAGCCAGTTCTGCTTTGTCTTGGGTGATAGGCAGTATTCAGACAGGTGATGGTTCAGTGCCATCTGTGCTGATGTCCCTTCCCAGCGCAGACGGCAGGGACCCGTGTCCCAGCTGGAGCTGCGTGGGGCTCTGTAAGGGAGGGTAACGGAGCTCACAGACTATGTGCTGCTTCTGTGCCCTAAAGCCAGCAGGTACACAGAACTGCAAATAAACCTCATGGTTGGGGGTTTTCTTACCTGTGAAAGCCCAAAGCTTATGACTTGGGCTGTAGCAGTGATGCTTTCTTCATTAATGTTTCATGGATTGCTCCACATCAGGATCAAACTTTGCGTTCCTAGACAGAGTCGAAAAGTCAGTGTTGCCGTGCCAGTGGCACTGTCCTTCAGTCCCTTCTTCTCGCCTTTGTAAACCTCTTTGTGCTTTCTTCCAGGATGTTTCTTACAGGTTGAATACTCTCCTCTCTAATTAGTCCAAAAGGGGTCTCTGTCCTTTAGATTGCTCTTCAAGAGGGTTTAGATGCAGCCTGTCCTCACATCATTTCCTACTGGTGACCTTGGACACCTCACCCACAGCTTAGGTTTTCACAGTGCCACTCTTAGATGAGAGCTGTCACCTAATCTCCATTAGGAGCCAGCCAGAGGCTCACTGCAAAAGGAAGAAAAGAGCCTAGAAGGACACTTTTCTACTCAGATAACACTGCTCTCTTGATCTTGTACTGATGGGGGATACGTGGAGTTCAGCTGGTTGAGGAGGTGCATTGACCTTGGGCAGAGCACGTTTCCCACTTGCTGCATACGGCACTTGCTCCGACACGGGGCACTTTTTAGCTGTAGCTAAGCTGGAGACTTTGGAACGGCGGCAGCAGAGCCCCTAGCAGTATTTTATCGTCCAACCATTGTGCCTTTCGTGTTTCAGAAAAGTTTTCAAACTGTCTCTCCCACTGGAGCAGTGACTTTCTCCCTGGAGATTTAACTCCATTTCCAACTTGTTTTCCTTCTGTAAGAAGCTAGTGTAACTCTACACTTAATGAAAAACAGTCTCTTGGATTGCTTCGTAAGGCAAATTATTTACCCTTCCACCACTTGCTTTGCAAAGAACAGTAAATACACCACACAAATGGTGAATACTGCACATGGGATTTGCTAATGGCTTTCACTGCAAGTATCTGATCAGCTGTCAGTAAGAAATATGAAGCTTTTTGGAACTACAGCTTGATTTCCTTCAAGATAGCCAATTATATAAATAAATAATTTGAAATATTGATCTCTCTCTTTCCTAGTAAAGTCAGATTTTCCACCACTTTCACTGAGAGTGCTAGAGGCTGGAACAAGGGAAAAATCTGATAATGTTGGACACATGCCCCTGAACTATCAGGCTTTCAAAGTCAAGTCACTTCTACACATCTTACTCCTCTACATCAAATGCAAAAGACAATAAATAAGAAACATTTTTCTACCAAACAGTTAAGTAAACTAGGAGGGAATTTAGATTCCAAAACAACCAAAAAGTATCCTTTCATTGATTTTGGTATTTTACCTTAAGCTCAGGGTTAAAATAAGGGATTACAACATTCTCTCGAAGGATTTCAGGAAGGGACAATTTGACATGTATAAGAGAAACAACACCCTCATTGCAGTCCTGGTAAAGGTTCTTCGTCATAACTTGCACAACAGCTGCCTGGACCCTGACTCAACTGCATGGCCAGAGCTGCTGCAGTTTTACTTGACAGTTGGTCCTTAATGAATGCAGTGACTACTGAAAAGTACATGGTACTGGTTTAAGTTTGCAGGAATTTTAAGCCGCACAAAAGGAAAAGCACAATAAATCTTTTTTCAATGATTTTGTGTAAAAAAAAAAAAAATCCTTTTTCCTTTCTAGTTCTGAGTACATCCAGGTGTCTCCAGCCACTGTCCTGATTCTTTTCATAACACTTTCAGTCTCTGTGTTTGCCTGAAAGACCTGGTTCTCATTCCAAGTTCTGTAAATATTGGTTATTATTTTCTGTCTCAGGCCTATGTCTTATGGAGTTAAAAACCTGGTGTCATTGATTCCTCTGCTATCAGAGGCAAACCTGTGCTAAATATCTCCTAATACAATATTTTATTTTGAAAATCTGGCCAGTTGGTTTGGCTAAACAGGAAAAGAGGCCACATATACTATGGCTGCTTGAAACAGCAGAGGGCTTGGACACAACAATAGAGCAAGTTCTTTTAATTCCTTTAAGTTTTGAAAACCTGGTTCTGGAGGTGCTGAGCATTTTTCAATCTAGTTCCAGAAATTGTATGAAAATAAATTTCTAACACAGCTCACAGCACTAACTCACTTTAAACTTATTGCTGTAACTATGCAGATGAATAGGAAAAGTAAAAATCAATTCAATTCACAAACCTGTTAGAAAATCCCAGAACAGAATTAGATTGATTCGTGTGAGGGGACATGAAAGGCTGTGGTTTAACTTGTTTAAATTTCATTAGAGATGGCACTAAACCCCATGAGCTCAACTAGAATCCCTAAGAGTCCCTGAAGGGCTGTGAGATGAGAGAGGAAGCATGTGGGATACTTCTCCTATCTCCGTTCTTGGTCAAAGGGCATGTCATCCCTCAGAAATAACACAATAAGAGCACCGGCTTATTGCAAGGTGGCACATGATGGTGAAATCACATAGCACCCAAGTTGTGTTTTCTGCCCGTGAAGGAGGAGTAGAGCGAGATTTTCCAAGGAAAGACATGCTGTGCAGTGAGTACCCATCTGCAGCAGCAGTCCCCCTCCGAGGCGACTGGAGACAGCCCCTCAGTGCCTGCTCAGCACACGCAGCACATTCAGCTGTGTGCACGAGGGTATCGACTTCCAGAAAATCTGTCATATAACCACTGGAACAACTTGAGACCTTTCCGTGGTTTGGATATGCACAATGCAAATGTATAGATGCATATATTAGTGATGTTTGCCTCATTTTATTAGCTGCATTTTCATTTGATAGCCATGAACTTTTTTAATCAGAAAAACAGAGCAAAAAGTCAAATGGATGTAGGAAACAATAAATGTTTATTGCAAGCTATGAACTACAGCCACTCAGTCACCAAAGAAGCACATAATCAATTGAAGGTACAAAATTTCCATTAGTAATCTGTCACCAATGAAAAGACCTTTCAGAACAAAAATCCATTTGCACAGTTATTTTAAATGCATGATTCATAAACTTTTTAAGTGTGGTCAAGGTCCACAATGGACCAGTGGTAGATACTTGAAAAATAAAAAAATAACTTTCAACCACATAGAAAGCAGTAGTCAAGAGAGGGCATATCTCCATTGGATTTATTCTCTATATAGCTGTTCTAGCACTTATATGTACAAGCAGTGTCACGTTTCGGTTAAAACAAACCTTAGTGTTTAATCTTCCAATTTGTCTACATGTAGTCTATTTAAAATATGAATGCCCTATTTACTGCATAATTTTTCAGTGGTGTTTTGTCTTCAAAACATCATATAACAAAATTAATCCATCCCATCACCCCTATGGGTCCACTGTTATCCAACTACTAGTATACTGAGACTTACCTTATACATAAAATCTAAAATTCAGTCCTTTTCCAACATCTCTGTGGCTGAGCTGGACTCAGTGATGTTTCAGGTTGTCTTTTGGTGGCAATGCCCTAAACAAATCACTAGTCTGTCTTACCCTTCTTGCCTTACAATATTTTGAATCAGATGTCCTTATTTCAATGTGTCTCAAAGTATGATGTTATGATTCAGCTCCTCCATTATGTTAGATATGGTAAAACCATGCAGCAGGGGTACAGAGCCAGCTCCTGCTGGCTGGGGTTCAGTGCTAGAAACAGCTTTTTATTAATGTCATGTCTGAACATTTGAAAAAGTCCCCCAAACCTTTGACCAATATAGTCTCAGTTAAAAAAACCCGAGAAGTCTTTTAACAAACATATCACTGTTATTAAAACAGTCTTATTCTTATACACATTTCCAAGAGATCTTCAGCCTGTGGATTAATCTTTGACATCTAGTTTTTCTTTGTCATAACATACTAGTCTTATGTATGTGAAGCAGACCTTAAAAAAATCAAAAAGGAAAGTAAACCCTAGACACTAGGAATCACAACATAGCCCACATCGCACACCAAGGAAGGGCTTGCGGGTTTTCAGGGAATAGAAACTCAATATTTTTTAGAATAATTCATGTCCCATTTTGAAGTACTCAGGACAGACAACTAAAAGCCATTTTCCAGAATAGCTTTGCTCCTTTTTAACTAAGGACGACATTTTTTTGAGCTCTCAAGGTACAAAAATTACCTATTTGGTGCTTCCACCTGTCTGTTCAAAAAAATGTGTTTTGTGAAAAGTTTAAAGCAACTGAAAGTTGGCTTTAAAAGCCAGGAAAAATGAGGAAAGCCTGCTACTAGGTCTTGCTGTTACAGGCTTTCAGTGAATAATCTGAGTCATGCTTTAAATTAATTTCACTTTAATTAAAAATCAATAGTAAATATCATGTGGGGAAAAACTGTATAGGAATAGGTTGACTATGGTCACAACTTTGACATAATTAAACTGGTCCAAATGGTGATTTCTTTGTCTTTTTGTCATAAAAATGTTTAATTTCAGGAATTCTTATGGTCAGATATTGCCTTGATCAGAACACCGCGTTATGTTTTGGTCTTTAGGACTGCTGAAATTCCACTGACTCCACAGGGGTTTTTGTCAATGTTCAATCCCCTTTGCGATCAGGTCAATACTAATTTTGTCTTTGGACTTCAACAGCTGTCAACCTGTAAAAGCCTGAAGCACTGTATTTGGGTTAATTTTGCCTTGCAACCGTTGTAATTTTCAGGTTTAGCACAGGCCAGCATGAAAACTACCTACTTGTTTCAGCTTTGCACCATTTAACCATTTCATGGTTTAGTGGGCATGGTGGTGACAGGTTGAAGGTTGGACTAGATGAACTTAAAGGTCTTTTTCAACCTAAACAATTCTATGATTCTAATGTTGGAATTGGTGTTGAAAACAAAGTAAAAGTCAAGAAGCTGGATGCAGCTGCAAAGGCTCAGCAGGAAAGCAGGATGGCAGAGCTGCTGGGTGCTGTGCATGGAGAGGGAGGCTGGACCACCATCCAGCTCTGCGGGGTGGCCTGACGGAGGCAGACCCAGGGGGTGGCCCTGACTCAGTGCCCAGGCAAAACTCTGAGCCACGTCAGGAAAGAAGAGGGAAAACCAAAACCGAAGCGAAGCAAACTTTCCATTCCATATTTTTTGTGGATAAGATAGGGATTCTAGTGGAACTGTAACTCAGTAACTGCAGAGAGAGCTCATAAAAGTTAAGAGTCAGCTTCCAAGCTTTTGCTTTGCAGAACAGATGGGAAAGCTCGCTTGTAGTTGCACAGAAGAAACATCAAGTCTGCAAATTATGGCAGGGAAAGATAAATGACCCTCCCAGATGTAGCAGTATCCCAGCAATGCTAGTGCAGTGCTAGTGCAGTGCTGCTCTTATGGAAGAGATAAAGCAAATGTATTTCATCCTAGATCCTACTTGGAAAGTTTAGCAACTTTTGAAAAAAACCAAAACAAAACAAAACCAAAAAACCCAAACCCCAACCATTTGGGATGAATTATTTAATAGTTACTCTCTTCAAGATAACTTGAAACAGTTACAAGAAGAGAATAATTTCATCTTAGGATCATTATGCACTTACCTATACACTAAACTACATTTAAATGCACAAAAATTTAAAAAATAAAACTAAAAGTCATTATTACAATTTAAATAAAGTAAACAGATTCTAAAATTTCACACCCGAGGCTGCATCTGCACAGTCATTTTTTGCATGGATCCATTTTTACTTTTGAAAGCAGAAGTAATTAGTGTTGTTACGGAGAGCAACTAGTTATTAGTTAGACAATGGTTTTATTAGAAACACCAAAGCTCTTGTTCTATACATTTCAGCTAGTCTATGATAGCCTGTTTAACACTGAATTTTCTTCAGACTTACAACTACTGCCTTCCTGCTGAAGACACTAAAACAAAAAGAATAGTTTCCTTGCTAGAAATATAAATGGGGTATTTTAAAATTGAAAATATTTGGACATTTCCTGAGAAAGGACGTGGGTTTTCTAGATACACTCACTATACTGTTGGAAGAAATAGGAAAAAAGATTTTGCGTGGGATCTACTGTTTACAAACTTCAAATATTTAATAATAGATATCTGCAGCTTTGGAAATCAAATATATTTTTATGACATTTGCAAATAGGATTTCCAGACCACATTTGGACAGATTGCTTGCCCAAATGAAAGAGGCATAATAAAAGTCTAATTTGGCTAGTCTAGAAAGAAAGGCTTATTCTTTTCCCTGCTGTTTATTTGTCACAAAATGAAAGCTGGGAGAATTTATATTTTTGATCCAGGAATTTTTTCATTTGGAGTAGTTTGGTCTCCTAATGAGACATCCATATTTTTCTATAAAGTATTCTATAAAATGTTTCACTTTGTCAAAAATTTCTATTAAAAAGAGAAGGATTGATAGAATAATTTTGACAGGAAACATGACAATATAGTAACATTATTTATTGCATAATTTATAATAACAATGTCTAGACTTGTAGCTGTTTTAACTTAATTTCACAAAAGCACTTCCTCTCAACTGACTACTATGTGAAATGTCAGATATCTAGAACTCTTTGAGAATTTGTTAATATTTTTTAATGAGATTATTTCCTAGAAAAAAAAAAATGAAAAATATTATTATTTACAGCCTTGATTGTTTCCTCTGCAATAGGCAAATGTTCACAAATACAACAGCAAATACAAAATGTACTATTTGCTAGGCCTATGCTGCATAGGAATCAATGTTAATTGATTGACTCCAGCCTCCTTCCTGTTATATAGTTGCTAGGTTAACTGCTAGATAGTAATGTGAGCAATGAAGAAGCTTTGCATTAGCAGTGGGAAAATCAGTGCTGTTCAATCTCTTTCTGCACCTTCAGGAAGCACCTTCTCCCACTGAGCTGATTTCCTAACACGTGTTAAACACACTTCTGAAAATAACCTCAGAAAAAATATCCTGGGGATGATAGTACAGATATTATTGCATCCACAAATTTTAATTGAGGTTCTTGCTCTGAGACATCTCCATAATTGACACTGGTCTGCCAAAGATGTCACATTGGAGATGAAAGACGTTACCTTCGCCACCACCATGAGGATCTGCTCCCGCAGCTGCTGGTGTGATGCACTGTGTGGCTGTGGAACAAGTCTCAGCTGCAGAATCCTATAGCACACATTTGGTCATGCTGGAAACTAAAGGTACAGCAATGAAAGAAGATTTTAGGAGACCACCAGCTGACTCATTGTCCCTACTTAAATGATTGACAAGGGTACAACAGCGATATTCCTTGCTTACAGAACAGCTGTGGTGTTCTTCAAGCTAATACCAACATCATCCCTCCTGCCCCCCTGTTCATCCATTCCTTCAAACGGCAATTGTGGTCTGTTAAAGTTAAGCTACAGAAATTGTACAGGTTTCAGAGGAAAAGTGATTTCTCCTGCTTCATAACTTCACTGTTGACTTTGAGAGACCTCATTCTTACTGATGGTGTTATGATAAGTCTATGTCAGCATGGTGCAGCTGCTGCCCCAGAGTATGGGAAGCAGTCAGAAATATGGATCTCAGGGAGAAACCCAATGTCTGAGATACTGGGAATGTCCGGATAAACCCTTAGACTAGTCCGAAACCATAAACGTGATCTGGGAAAATTTGACAGGACCGGCACCAAAGAGTTATGATCAGAGAGCCATGGCTAGTTTCTTGTTTTCCCTTGAATCCATAGTCCTCTTTCCTAGAACAAAGCTGTAGTATTTAGCAAAATATTTGGGAGCTCGGAGGACAGCATCTTCCCAGTCTTCTCCCAAGCCCTTTTCACACCGAGCATGAGGTCAGCTACCCATGCTCCAGGGGCAGCGCCCAGCACAGCGTTCACCTGCAGTTATCGTGCCTCTGCCTGGCCTCGGGGTTTGTGCAGAAAGGACATGCAATCTGCTGTTCAAGGAAACAGCCGGAATGGAAGATCAGTGAATGATAGATGTGAACAACTACGTCCAGGACAATTTAGACCTTTCACTTATCCTTCAACTTTTTCCTTGCTGTATCTGACGAACATTTGTTTTCCAGTTAAGTAGTGTACATGCTGAGTTTTGTGGAAATCTTTGGCTTGGACCTCCACCAGTTGCTGGGATTGTATTTTTTGCAGGTGAACAGAAAGCAGGTCCTCTCCACAGTTACCAGTACAATAGGGGAAAGAAAGTACTGCAGCTAGGCTATGACACAGAAAGATCATTAGGAGACCAACTTTAAAATCAGAGCAGCTATTTCTATTGTGTGATTTCTGACACCTCCTTAGTTTGTTTTTCCCATACACGGGCACATAAGTTTGTCAGATAGGCAGCTGGTACAAGGAATTATTTGTGTGGAAATACAAACAAATTCTGCTCAATTCATTCTGCATGCTTATTTTCCTTTGATCCTTTACTGTATATTAGTTTACATCAGTCACCACTCAAGCCACTCTGGTTACAACCATTGAAAGAGTACCTTGGGAGTTTATTATTTAAGTTCCTATAATCATTGTAAGTAAAAACACATAATAAAAAATGACTTGTGACATAAAATAATAAGATGGAAGTCAAAATGAGCAACATTCAATGCAGCTCTTGGAGCAAAATATTTTAAAACTAATGAATAAAGAGATATTAAGAAAAGACGCTGGTACCAAAATCACTACAAATAGGATAGGATAAGCTGGGCATATTTGGGCATTATAAAGCCTGTGTGATATTGGGTGCCCCGATAACACTTCATCAGTTCCGAGGCAGCAGATAAAAGATCGATCCTGGGTCACATCCCATCATAGCATAGCAGATATTGAAGAGACATTATTAGGTCTGAGAATAAGAAGCTTGAAAAAAAAAAAGGGATAATGCTGCCCCCCATGTTGCAGTGGGACCAAAGACAGTGACATACACAGAAGAGCATCAAGGTGTAAAACTTAGGATGACAAAAACCAGACAACTACCATGGTAAAGGCTGTAATTTAAGACTTATTTTTGTATCGCCCAAATGAATGTATGTCTTAAGGACTGAATTCCAGAGATGAGAGGAGAACTGCAGTGACACTGCAGCATGTGGGGAAGAACAGTCTCTATTCCTGATTAGTGTCTCAGCAGCCCACTGTCCTACGTTATTGTTGTGTCTCCAAACAAATGAGTCACAGAAAAATCTAAGACCAGAATGTTGCTTTATTGAAAAACTCACTCCTTTCTTCCCACTCTGCATCCATTCCTTCTGTCCTCCTCCATCAGTCTCTTTGATATTCAGTTAGAAAATGAAAGGTCTTTGCTTCAAATGATACTCAGTTTTGAAAATTTGTAATATTTAACTGCAACTTAAAAGAAAGCAGAAATAGTTATGTTTTCAAATGGATCACAAAGGAGAGGGTTTTTTTCAGGCATTATTATCTGCAACATTGCACTAGACTGAAGGGTGAAAGAAGAGAATTCTTTGTTTTTAAACAAATTTATTTTCCTTACTATTCTGTCTTCCACCTGGGTCACATGTATGATGGAGAGTGCATACACACACACTGTGGGAGGTGACAGCAATCATTATTTTGTTCTTACAATCACTACTATAAAAATCATGAGATATGTGTAATACATTCGGGCTCCAAGGCATACTTTTTAGTCTAGAAAGATCCCAATGCCAATTAAATGGAAGTGCAGCTATTGCTTTGTTTCTCAACTTGCTAATGGTCTTACAAAATTTGTTGCTGCCCTTGTTGGCTTAAAGACTGGATCAAGAATGAGAAACCCCATAATGTTACCATGACCTTTAGCAGGCATAAACGCTGAATTTCTCATCAATAATGTATCCGGGGAAAAAAAAATCCCTTCATTAACCTAAGATACAGCAATATAAAAGGAAAAAAAAGCACAGTGAAAAGTCCAACATGATCAGTTATGGGGTTTTTTTACAATGATAAGTCACATAACAAAATTTTTCAACAGGGATAAATAGCTGCCATTAGCGTGCAAAATGACTGTAAGACATTCCTTTACAGTTCAGAGTAATTAGCACAGTTCTGACACTTTTAAATACAGAAGTTGATGAACACTAAAATTTCTAGCATTTTGATTCTTATTTTCAAGCCCCCATCCTAAAAATACTTTGAAAAAGACTTGATTCCATGTACAGGGCTAATACAATGGTGTAGGGGTTTAACCCCCTGTGGGCAGCTCAGCCCCACACAGCTGCTTCTCAACTCCCCCACCCAGTGGGATAGAGGAGAGAATTGGAAAGGTAAGAGTGAGAAAACTCGTGGGTTGAGATAAAGACAATTTAATAAAAAGTAAAAAAGAACAAACAATCAAAAAGCAACAATAAAGAGGAAAAGAAACAAAACCAAGAAAAACTAGTGAAGCAAAAAACCCCAAATTGCTCACCACCAACCAACTGATGTTGTCCCCCATCAACAGCAGCCCCAGCCAGCTTCCCCCCCCGCCCCAGTTTTATTGCTGAGCATGATCCCATATGGTCTGGAATATCCCTTTGGTCAGTTGGGGTCAGCTGTCCTGGCTGTGTCCCCTCCCAACTTTCTGTGCACACCCAGCCTCCTTGCTGACAGGGCAGTGTGAGAAGCAGAAATAAAAGGCCTTGACACTGTGTAATCACTGCTCAGCACTAACTAAAACATCATTGTGTTATCAACACTGGTTTGGTCATAAATCCAGAAGAGCACCGTGTGAGCTACTATGAAGAAAATTAACTCTATCCCAGAGAAAACCAGTGCATATATACAGGTTGTCTGTTTCATAAGATGCTTTAATAAATCCCTGCTTATAATCAGTTAAGGTTTCAGTTTCCTTTTGCCTAAAGGCAGTTGTCCCAATTTTCTCTTCACTTACAAAGTCTTGTTCAGAAGTAAGTTTACAGAAGACCATGGTACAGAATGCAAAGCAAGATAAAGTTGGTGTATGATCAGTTCAGGTGTTTTTGTTTCTCTGAGGATTAAAAAACGGTAATATCTACCCAAAACGTAACTCTAATCCGTTTCCTGTGAACTGTGAAAACAGTCGTTAGCCTCTCCCTTGCACCCCGAGGGCAGCAACAGCGATACAGAGGACGTGAGTGTGGGCAGAGAGGTCTAAGAGATAATGTATGTCCAGGCTCGTATGGCAGCTTGCATGACTGCTATTACTTTCATTCATTTGGGGCTTCATTTAAAAACCCTAATCAATGGGAAACTCTGTTCTTAAATGTGAAAGCCCCTTTGGTTACCGAGGCCAGGAGCAGGAGTGAGGAAGCTTGTGCTGCCTTTGAGGGAGGCGTCCAGTACCGGGGCCTCTGGAAGGAATGGGACCCCAGCCACAACAGGGGACTGGGTTTGGGCTGGGGGGGTGTCCACTGTCTGAATTACAGCTGAGCTGCTGGACAAACCTCCCCTCTTAGCTGTCTTTAGTATTAGCAAAATAAACAAGTAAAGCAACAAAATGGCAATTTCTTGTCTTTCAGTAAACTGTTTTCCCCCAGGATGAGTGTGGAGTAGCCCCTGGCGGCATTGTCTTCTTGAAGATCCACATGCAAAACGTGTGCGTCTGTGCTGATGTGGGGACACTGCACCAAAACTACGAAAAATGGAACTGTTCGCTTGGAGGGCGATTTTTTTATTTGCTTGTTCTGTTCCTGGAATACACTCAAGTTTACATTATTAGGTTTTCCATCTACATAAAGACTGTGTGTCTCCCCTTTCACAATTTCAGTCAGAGGTTTCTAATTGGTGAGCACAGTAAATTATAGGGATACAGAGGAGAGGGTGGATGCATTTCCATTCTTCAGGGGACTGAAATAGCAAAGGCCAGCTCTGGTTAGAAAAGCTGCAGATAGATCCAGACCGCCTGTTAAAGGCACATGAAATTGTTCCAAGAGGACAGGAAGATTTTTTGATGAGATAGTCAAGTTGCTGCAAGGTTGTCATTAAAAACAACAAGGGATACTGATTTGCCAGTTGGCAAATATCCCTGATTGGATTATTGTTGTTTACTGAATTTTGAAAGATTTAAAGACAAGTTCCTCAAGATTGGTGTTTTTTTTTTCTTTTAAAATGCCTTTACAATGTGAAATGATGTAATAAAGCAGTTAAAATTTTCACATAAGGAGAGAAATGAATTATTAAAGTATCTAAATAAGAATGGCTGCAACATATAGATGAAAATCAGGGAGTCAAATCATAAATTCATATCAGTATTGGAAACATCTCAGTCCTAAAAGCTAGACAGAAGTGAAATAAGCCTGTTCGGCAGCAAAATGCTTCAATGCTGCTAAACAGGTAGCAACAAACCCAGGCAATCTTAAACCAAACAGTGTAAAAATTTCCACTGAATTCCATGGGACCAGTCTCCTACTGCTGTGATATGTTCTAGGACATCTAGAACAAAGATCTAGGACAATGAGTAATACTATATCATGCAGAAATAATGGATGGTATAGTAAATGAAATCTGGGAGAATGTGTGGATAGCATAGCATGCTAAAAAGCACTGCCACTCTTGTGACTGGTAATAGTCCCAAGTGATAACAATCTTGATTTTTTCTGTTTCTTTGAGGCATAGTAGCTTTAGTGCCATACTGGAGCACCAAATGATTGTAGTGCAGAGAGCGGGTTGATGACACTTTCTGAATCTCTTCCAGAAGCAAATGGACTTTTTATTAGAGGCAATCCCATCCGCACATTGATCCAACATGCATGACAAAATGCGGAGATGTATATTTACAAAGGTATCAGGCCTTGGAAAAAAAGATATAGATAATAGCCTCCAATGGTTCAGGTAACTCAGCATGGTATCTCACTATATATTGAATTCCATCCCTGCACAATGAATGGGAACTATTAGACATCATTGTTTTAAATTCAGCCAGCTGATGTTACTGCAAAAAATAATTAACTTTTACCACATAAGTGTTTTTAATTTCCAAAAATATACACTGTGATTTGAACATTTTGGTGTGATTTATAAAATACTCTATGAAGGTTTTGGGGTTGGGTTTGATTTTTAAAGTTGGTTCCTGAAGTTTTTTTTTTTTACAAAATGAATTTTCTTTTTAGGTACAGCACATCTAATAAAAAATATCTTGATAGCTATATAGAGTTAGTATTAGGAATGGCCCTGGTCACAAAGGGCACCAGATTTGCTAGTGTTCTGGCTTCTGTTACACTAGTAACAGCCTTGTGTGTCTGAGTTTTTGAATGAGCTGGGAAGACCTGGAGATGCATTTGGAAAGTCAGCTTATTAAAAATCCTCCTCAGCATGCTCTGTCCTTTTTGGCATCCCACTGTGGGCCCTAAGCCAGCACAGTGCAAATGCATCAACCTAAATGACCGTTTGTCTTAAATATACTCTGATTTTTTGACCTTCATATTTGCCTTGTAGCTTTTCTAGTCTTCTTATTAGATTTAGTGTGTTTATAACAGGACTCAGATACTTAAGTATCTTCAAGGACCTTGGGGAAGAGGAGTTGATAAAATACTGGGATTTCTCCTCTCTGTAATCCCACCACGGATATTTTATTTATAACACAGAAGCAGTCTACAGAAATTACACAGCTTCGGGACCATGTGTGAGATACTGCAGCACTACAAAAAATGAGATAGATAGTCTTATAGAAAATATACCATTAGAGATCCCAAACTTGAAAAGATAGTGACTAACAGTACTCAAGATTCTTGTTCACATTTCTTTTACAGAGAATAAAATTCAGCGTGGCCTCTGTTGTTGGGAAGAGGGAGAAGATGAGAGCTGTATTCTTTCTCAGTTGATGACGCTGGGAGAATTTCAAGATACAGATGAAAGCTGGCAGTGAATAAACGGAAGGATAGTTTTCTGAACAAATGAAAAGCTATCTATTTTGATTCTATGCAGAATGTGGTTGAGGGAGTTCCTGCATCTATTCTGCACTGGGATACTGCATGTAGTACTCGGGCCAAAGCATGTTTGTCCTCGAGAACGAATTATCTAGTTGCTGCTGCAAAATTTAGGGAGACCCAATGCTGTTTCCCAGGTAGATACTGAAGGGAGGGTTTGGGTGAAGCCCCAGTGATTGTGGTGGGAGTGCTCTGGGGAGCTGGTGCCCTGATTAGCCAGGACGTCACCATCGCAGCACTTTTCTGATAAACTGAAAACAGCCTTGCTTCCACTTACACCTCTCCTTAAAAAATAATTGTAATGTTTATTCTGAATTGAATGAAGACTTGTTGAAGCTTTTGCTTCATCTTTTCTGACAGTAGCTAGATTACAGAGAAGAGAAGAGCATATCACCAGCTGTAGGCAGGTAACCAGCTCCCTGTATCCTCGAGAGGTTGGTGGCTTTGGGATGGCAGGGCTGGAATCCAGACCTGGCTCATGAGACGCCTGCATGATGGATCTGGTAAATGAATCTGTCTGCAAGAACGCAACTTTATTGTACTAGGCCCCAGCTTATTTAATTTGTGAAATCCTACTGAATCACAAACCCAGACAGTGTGACAAAGTTCATAGCACTACATTCATTTCTGGCATTATTTCTCTTATTAGATTTATTGTGACTGATTGATTGCTATTTTCTGCATGACTGTAGTCATATATGAAGATACATGAAGTTATTTTCACTCATGGATATGTCTCCATAGTGTGTTGGCTCATTGCAAGCAAAACAACTGTAAAATAAAATTATTCATAGATATAGAATACCCATTTAGCAAAGATCTGTCTAGAAAGAGGATCCTTATATGATATTTTTTGTCAGTTAGCAAACATGAGCTTGGATAGATTTCCAATGGCATGGAGTTCAGTAGGAGGCATTTTGTGAAAGGAATGGGTAATATGATAATAGAATTTATCTTCTTGTTACTGGTTCTCATTTTCCTCCCCTCACTTCATCGTTTCAAATGTTCCCTTTTGTGCAATTTTCTAGTCATGCTAACTAAAACCATAAGTTTCAGTATTCAATACCGTGAATACTGAAAGACAATTCATTTCAATAGTCAGAAAACTACCAGCTGTTATAAACCTACACATATCTTTATCTATTCTTTGCAGTCTCCTTTGACTGTTTAATCATGCAATTTGAACTATCTGGTTCCACCGTTATGTGTCTATTTGCTTAGTTTCTTGAGCGACCTACAGGGTTTTTTTTCCCTAGAAGTGTACTCTGAAAATTAGGTTTACAAACATACCTTTTGGGTACAAGTGTAATTTGATAATTCGCTGTCAAAACTTCAAACCCTTAGTAAGTTTGTGTGCTCAGAAATGAGCCTCTGAAATATTAAGAGACTGATGCCTAAGTATAAAAAAAGGAGAGCTTCAGTTAAAAAAGAAGCAATCCCTCTCTTCTCTTGATAGTCAAATTATTGAATCAAATGGAGAGAAAGTTACAGATTGATTAAATGAATATTCTGACCCAGTCCAGGGCAGTGAAACCAGTTCTGAGAAAATTTCCAGATTTTTTTTTAAAGGGCATTAAGTCAGAGACTATTTCCTTTTAATCTATAGAAAAAAAGATACCGGAAGTCAAGAAGGGTCAAAATCATAAAAAGTTTGACAATGGACTATTGCTTACGTTACAAACATCTTTAAAAGTTTTGCTGATTTGGTGAAAAAAGGTCCATACATTATTGTACAGACATTTGATCATCTAAGAGTTTCAAGGTGATGGAAGCCTATTAGCTAGATATGGAATAGAATGTGATTAAACACATTACATCTGCCAGTCCTCAGTATCCATTCTATTTATGCTGTATTAAAACAAATGGAGCATGTATTTGCTATCCATCCAAAATCTACTGACTGTGTAATATATGTTTTTCGTAAAAATTCATGATAATTTTCCAAGTGAATTTAATTTATCTAACATTGGATTATAAATAAGATGTGCAAAAGACCTCGTTATACCGTTTGAACACAATGTCCAGCTGGTGTTTATCAATGTAATATTTTTAAAATGAAGGCATCCATTTGATATCCCTTTGTTTTGTAGTGGTTTTCACCTGCACTCAGTGGTGGGAATGGGAAACATTCCTAAGACCTGTTCATATTTTACATTAATATATAACATAGTATGTTGCCATGTACCCATCCCAGTACACGTACTTATTATGTATAGTATGCGATTCTGTCATTCTTTCTCACAACTATTATCTTACTGCCTGATCTTTTCTCACTGGACAGAATGGGAATTCTGCTGTTGACCCCAGGCAAAGCAGCAATCAAGTCCTTGCTCAGCAAGCAGTCCTACTGATTTCACTCAAATCACTTGCAGGTCATGGTACTACTCAGTATATATCAGAATGATAGAATAAAGCCATAGGTCCCTTTTTTACAAAAGGGAGTACAACGAAGGATAGAAAACAAACTATCTGAACCTCCCTCCTCAGACTATCTTGACATCAAGTCCATTTCTATTATGGATACACAACTTTTCACTGTGAAATATATTTTCCCTAGTATAATATATTAATATTTTTATTCAACAATTGCAAGACCAGCAGTGGGAAAACTACTACCTGTTCTTAGGGCAAACTTAAGCCATACTCACATGGCACAAGGTCATCATCTTTTGTCATTGTCATTTATATGTGTGCTTATATCTTTTATTTATTCCATACTTTTTTTTTTTCTATCTATGAAATTTCTTCTTCTTCATTGCCTATACTCTCATTTGCTTCTTGACACTACCTTGTTTCCCATCTCCAGTTCTTTGGCATCTTTTGTTTGGCTTTCCATTTCTTCAATTATGTTCTTCATTCCCACTCTTTTTGTTGTTATTTTTCTTACCCCTGCATTCTCCTCTGCCCTGCACCCTTGTTTGTTGAATCCTCCTCCTACATCTTCTTAGACACCATTTCATTTTCTGCTTCTGTTCTCTGAGAAGACAGTCTTCTTTTTAGTGATTGCTTTTTCCATTCCAATTGCTGCACCTTTAAATTTGCTGTTCACTTTCTCAGGTTGCACTAAGTTTTATCTGGTCCACTTTTCTATTTTCCCTCCAATTCCACCTTTCCACTTCCCCCTCATTTAGTCTATTCTAGCTGTTGTGCATGGTCTACCTTGTTCTAACTTATTTTGCACTTCCACTATCACTTTATTTCACTTGATCCTCTGGCATCTTGCTCTGTTTCCCAGAGGAACACGGAAGGTGAACCTGTCATTAAAATGGCACAATAGAGGTTGACGAGAGTTGATTAGTTCCCTCCCACCTCCCTTCCATTCTTCTGCAGTCACTCTGCTCAGAGCTCGAGAAGTACGACAGAAAGGTAGGAAGATATGAAATTACATTTTGAAGTGTGATCACTAATGCGCTTCAGACTACATAGTTATTACTGTCTTGATTGCTCTTCTAATGAGGAAGCAGAACCCTCTAAGAGGGGTTGGAGCTGATAGGTTTTCCTGAAAGTCTAGCCAAGACTAAGATTCAGGCTTAGTTACTATGAGAATAGTGTCAGAACATGCACACACATAATATGACCCTAGTTCCAAAGAATTTACAATGAAAAAACCCACCCCAAAACCTAAACTAAAAGACTGGGGAATAAAATGGACATATGAGTTGAATGATTATTTGCATTACTTTCTCATCCAGGCTTTAGCTAGGGAGCTTACTCTTTCACAGTGAAAATTTGTTAAAATGAAATTTATCAGTTCCAAGAAGCCCATGTTAATTTTACATCAATAACTGACTTTTGGACAACTACCTAAATTGGATCAAAGTAGTAACTGTTTCAGGATTCTCCTTCAATGGTAGGGAAGGTTTTGGTGCAGTTTCCACACAGATGGTCAAGCTAAAGCACTCTGGGTTCACACAAAAAGGTTTCTCGAGAACAACTGTGGAAGAGGCAGCAAAATATTCCTTTACAAAGCAGACCCACTAATAGATTTTGTGTTCACTTGAACAACTGAACTCATGGAAGATGTCAGTGGTGACCACTGGGTATCCCAGTTGAGGAAGAAGTGGTCTGAAAGCCTGCTCCCTGCTCTCTTACATGTCAAAAGCAGTTTTGTCACTCCAGATGAAAACACGAGGCTTCTCCTTTATCCCTGAGTCCACATTTCAATCTTGCTCATGCACCACGAAGCCTTCCAGAAAATTTCAGCTGGGGAACTGATATTTCTTCTAAGGCTATAATCCTCACATGTCACAGCTGCTGAAACCCACCATTTGTGATTGTGTGCCAATTATTTTTCAGGTGCCATGGCAACAAAGTAGAAGAGGAGCCCACTCCTTCCTTGGCCCCGAATCCCTGAAGGCATGATCCTCGGGCTACCTTGGGGCTGCCTTGGGAGCTCCAAGCAGAATGCAAATGTGTTGAAGCAAACTACTCTCTAAAAAGCAGCAGGGGAAAAGGTGACTACTTTCTATTACTTACGCATTTATCAACATCCAAAGTTTTAGTTTTGCATGGAATACTCTGCTGAATTTAGGCATAAATTGGTGCTCTGGCCATGTAAACATTACTGTGTTTACCTTTAGCTCGAAGCCATGACGCGCTCCACGATGTGTTACTTCGCAGCATGTTTAGTTTCCACAACCATATCAATCAAAGTCCTCAAAACCTGGGTTTATTTGCCAGCCAAAAAGTCCGCTTAGGACTTTTATTTGTAAGTCAAGAAGGCATTGGTGTATGAGCTAAAGCTGGTTTAATTAGCTTACTAAAGGTGGTTTATTTTGTTTTGTTTTATCTTTGGATTCTCCCTCATTATCAACAGGTGTAGTCAAAACATAATACATTTTTCAGTAACACATTCACTAATGGCAAGTGCCATTAGCTCGCCTCGCCAGATTGCCTGCTACAGACAACAGAATCTCCCCATGCTGGCTCTGGCTCAAGATTGGTAATTGTTTTTGACTAAATCACGTCTTCTGGGAAGGCATGTGGGACTGAAAAGGTAAATCCAGTGCCAAATTATGCAGTAGATGAAATGTATGAGTCTTCACTTCCTGAGACTTAATTTAGGCTTTGATTCTGAAATACAAATGCACCAAATAAGTGCCTTTATAAATTGTTAGAGAGTGGCATGGATGATATATAGGCAGGATGGTGCACAAGTTTCATGGACTCTGTATTTAGTATGCCATTGCCTTTAAATGAGTAACAGACTGACTCAGAAAGATGTTCAAAGCATCAAAGCAAAGGTGTCCTGTATCACTGAGCTGTTTTATAGGAGTGAGGCTTTGTAGTAAGAAAATCTTATGCTACTGTAATACAGTATTGCTGGCCAGAACTCTGCAAACTAATTCTTCAGTTCAGCAGTGGAATTAAGGGAAAATAAAAATTTGTACCAGGCAGAGAATCATTCATTTGTTCTACATACTGGTGGGATAGACACCAGTCTCCATTAACACGAGTCAGTGCGGTACATGCTCCCAGGTGGATGCATTTCCTATTACCTTCTCCTTTATAGGGATAAATTACATAGCTTTAGTTTAGTTCTCATTGTCAAATAGCCAAACTATCCATGGGCAATAAGGTTCTATACTTTATTAAATATTACTAAATATTGTTTATTTGCATCAAAAAATATTGCAAGAAGTTGAAGAGTTTTACCTTCTTAGGAACTTTGTGTTGCTCAGGGTCTTTGAAGTACTCCCATTGTTTCTGACATTTTTTTTTCTGACCTTCAATCAAGATTACTTTCTGCTGCTAAATGAAAGGTTTTGTCCTTTTGGTGGTTGTTTATGACCAGTTACGTAGGTAGTCTGCTGCATACTTCCCATCACTCAGTTACTGTTGTTTTGCTCACACATCAAGGAAGCATCCACCCCAGCTGGGGCGTTGTGTTGGCAGTCCTTGGACACAAACGTGGAAGCTCTCCTGACTTCTAAGTACAGTAGTATCAGTGAAACCAGCATAGAATTAATAAATAGAAACAAAGGCAGCAAAGGTAAAAAGGTACAAGATGACAAACACCCAGCCCTTGTTCTAGTTTCTTTATGTCCAAATACAGGTGAGTGACAAATGTGGGTTGTGGTTTGTTTTTTGTGTTTTGGGTTTGTTTTGTTGGTATTTTGTTGTTGTTTGTTTCTTTTTTCTTCCCCTAGCTGTATTGTATGTGGTGAATGGGAACGGTAATGAAGGGAAATTATTATCAGCAAAATTATCTTGCTGGCTTTTGTGACCCAACTGGAATGTAAGAGAAGGGTTTTGGTTCAGTGAGCGACCTGCTGTGCATTTGGACATCCTCTGGCAGTGCTTGGTATATTCCACAGTTTTGGCCAGGGAGGGAGACCTACTTTCAGATGTATCTTTGGGTACTTGTCAAATAGTGCAGTATCGCTTTTTTTCCGTCTTTTGCCCCAGAGTCTTTCCAGTATAATCCCTGTTTTACTTAGGAATGCAAATACCCGTGTAGAGTTTTGCAGGTAGACAGGATGGTGACAAAAACGTGGACTAATTTGGGGTGGTTCAACTGGAGTACTCAATCCTGGATAAAAGCATCCATACCTTTTATATCATTCATGCAATGGTTCAATTTAGTTTGCATGGTCAAGAGTCCCTGAGCAGGCTGAAAATTACAGCCTGCAAGATGTAGTGGTCGAGAAAAATGCCACTTCTGTTGCTTAGCACATCATTATTTCAGTGCTTTGAATTCTTTTTCAAAAAGAGCAAAGAGACTTGCAAAGGCAATTTTCTCAGTTTGCATATTTGATCAAATCCTGATTTTCAGAAATTGCAATTTACTCAGGAAAAAGCAAAAGTGAATATTTAATTTTTTATTCATAGCAAATAGGTATTATCCTCTCTTAGGGAAATGTTCTTAAACATTTTAGACTTTGACCTGCTCATAATTTCACCCAAACATGTAGTAAAAGGATAAAAACAATAGTTACCAGGGGAAGCGACTGTTGGTTTATGTTCTCTGTGTTTCCTGGGATAATGGTGCTTTCTCTAGGTTGGTTCTGGCTCACCCTTATTTCCAGAGTTTCTATTTATGAAAGGGTTTTTGGAGTCACAGTTCTGGGTGTTGCCACCTTCTCATAGGCACTAGACAAGCAAGCGAAGGGAATTGCATAGGAACTGTTCCAGCCCACTACAGTTTCTGGAAGGTCTGAAACAAATAGTTTGCAGCAGACGTGAACTGAAAGGTGCTTTACAAGATCGTGCTACAACCTCTTGATTTTGGACCTTTCTGGACCTGTAATATGCCAGAGCTGCTCCTTCAGGAGAAGATTTCTGCAATACACCTGAGCTCCCACATGTACTTTTGCATTCCAACATTTGTTACCTTGTTATCCTTGGAAGGTAGTGCATAAGGATTCACTTACATACAAGCAAGTTTTCACTCATCTCTTACTCGGCATTTTTATGCCATCCCTCTATGCCAGAAAAAACAGTGCTCATCAGACTTAAGCTCCATCTCAGTATTAGAAAAACGGAAGATTAGATGGAGATAGTTGAAAAGGTACTTAATGTACTGATACATCTGCAACGATACATCTACCTGAGTTCTGCAAACCAAGGAAGTTTTGCTATGCTTAATCTTAAAAGTATGACATGTAAAATTTAACTGTTTTATTTGAGAAAGCTGTGAATAAGGTTTAATCTCCATATTGTTTCAGGGTTTTTTGTTCCCCCATCCCCCCCAACACTGTTAATTTGAGCCTCATTCAGTTCCAGTAAGAAAACATTCAACAAATCCCCAGGTGAATTCTTAAGTCATGAGTGGTTGTGATAAATCTGTAAGATTTTTGTTTGTTTGACCTCAAAATTCTGTCACTTAGAATCCATGAAAGTGATGAAGTCAGATAACTTTACCATAAACCTGGCACCATCTGATGATTTTCAGAAGTTCCAGTTGCTGGAAGAACTTGTCTGTTTGTAAGTTTTACCTTTCTTACATTCCTCCTTTTCTTTTCTAAGTCCATTTTTTTCAAAGGCAAGACTTCCATTCTGAACTCTAGAGAATCAAAATTGAAACAAAGCATACGTACATGGTTCTAAAGTCAGTGTCATGATTCGAATGCAAATCTGAATATCTGAAAATATGAAATCTGAACATTTTGAAATGTGTCCTTTTTTTTTTTTTGGTTTGTTTATGTTCGAGGAGAAGAGAAAATTCTGGTTGGAAGCCATATTAAATTTGCCAGAAAACTTTTTGTTAGTTCATTGGCACGAGCACTGCACTGGTCCAATTCCTCATATTTCACACTGGGAAAAAACCTGTTTCATTGCAGAAAGTGCTGGAGGTAGGTGATAAGTTAACAGTTTAACTTTCAGAGAGAAAGACGGCATTCAGTGAGTGGAGCGTGGACTACCCCAGCTGACAGCAGACTCAGCAAGGTCAAGTTTATTGCTTGCCCTTTGTCCCTTGCCCAAGGGCTTCTTCTGAGGATGTAGAAAGCAATATGATGTCAAACCAGCAATGGACTTGACAGTGTCTCCATTAAGATCTACTATGACTTTTAAGGATTGCAGGTCCCCTTTTTTGTCCAAAACCAGTTTGTCACGTATGCATTAACCAGAGCAAGAACTTGACCTATGGTTTCCTGTATTGCTGGTGAGTGATGTAACTGCTAAGATAACAGAGTAAATCACACTTTCTCTATTTAGAACAATGAATAGTTAGTTTATTGCTACAAAATAAATCAGCTTCAATAAAAGAAACTAAAAGAGAGAGAAAACTTCTGCCAAAATATCCCTGAGGGTCACTAATTAATGGAATTATTAACTCCATTATTGATGAGCTAAGGTGTCTAGTCTGTGTTCAAGAAAACACCCAGCTCCCTCATGTCTTGGGTGAGTGCTCTGACTGCCAGTGGATATCTGCTGTGAAAGAAGAGATATTATCCCCACAGACTGCATTCTGATGGCAAGAAATCCTCCTTATTGTTAAAAACTGACTGTATTGAAACTGATCTATTTGTAAGCACATACATACACAAAACACATGCTCGCAGAAAGTTTTGGGTTTGCTGATTCTGTATTTTTAAATGAAAAGCTTTCTGCCAGGTCATTTCTGACCAGCTGAAATAGCAAGGCAGGCATCTTGACTGATTGCCACCTGCATTTTACCAGAGCTCATATCTGATAGTATTTGACACCACATTTCACTTAGATTTTCTTCATAAATAAGTGAGATTTTGCTGGAGAAGCATATGTCATTAGATTTACCATATGATAAACCTGTTCTTTATGTTTTCAAATTAGTAGTTTTGTAATATGTTGTACTATATGTTCAGAATATGTCCAGATTTAAAATCATTAGTATCATTAGAAATGCAGTAAATGTTGTGATAATTAAAACATGCTCTAATAACGAGTATTAACATTAGGTATCTGGGCAGCTTGTTAGTCTGGTTCCTTGGGTGTAGGGAAACACCACACAGTTGTGAAGTAGTCAATTCTAGAGTAAAAAAACAGCCAGTTTAGAACTCCTAGCAGAAATAGAGAAACTTTCCACAAAAATGCTGGAACAAATCTTCCACTTACAGGAAATACCACAATACATTCACGCACTAATTGCAGGGGATGTGATTTTTTTTAGGATGGCATATGAAAATCCACAAAACAACAGACTGCGTGGTGCTCAATTATTCCATGGAGTAGGAACAAACTCACTGTACATTCAGAGAATTAAAAAGAAGAAAACCATACCTGATAATTAGACTAAAATTAGCTCAGTGCCTCTAATTGGGATTTGAACCATTACTTCAGAACAACAAAGAAAGGAAAAAGAATAGTTTGGGTTTTTTTTTTAAGGAAATTATGATAGAGGAAAAAGGGCTTTCTTGTGACAGGTGTCTTGTCTCCTGTTTGCCTCATCCAATTTAGTTTCTGCAAAAGCCATGACAGGGTCAGGGAACAGATGCTGGAGCTTCCTTAACCTTCATTCAGAGTTCGACAGATACTTAAGAAAAAAAAAAAAAAAAGAAAGTAGAAAAGAAAAAGTCACCATATAGCACTTAGATGTTTAAAGTTGCTGTGGTGTAATTAAGTAGTATCCAGGTGTGATTATCTTCATTTCATTGTATATGCAATACAGTATTTCCATAGTGAGTGGATGGGACATTGTATTTACATTGTTCTGTACCTTAATCTTAGAACTCATTATTATTGATATCATCAACTGATACCATGTTATGATGAGCGTTAATGTCTATACAGTATCTGTACAACCATCCAGCTGTTTTTGGCTCTCAGTTCATCAGATGTTAAACATAATAAAACAGTGCAGGATTCTTACCTACCTTAAAGTTCAACATTCTTCTCTGTGTATATGATGAAATGGGTCATTTTATTCTTCTTTGCTTCTTGTGAAGTGGAATAAAAATTACCTTTTGCATCCAACAGCCTATTTTTTAATGGTCTCTTCATTCCTCTGTTGATGACAGTTATCACAATGAGAGAAAGGATCCAGCTCATATGCTATTGGTCCAGATTTTCTATCATGGTCCGTTGCTAGATAATTTATTTTTGATTTTTCAGTTCAAAGATCATGGGAGGTGGATCCCTAGAGCTGCTGCATATTCAGGGCTCTTATTCTACCAAATACAACTCCAGATGCAGCTTAGTCCTACCTAGGAACAAAGACCTATGGACCCCAGACTTCAGAACACTTGCTATGAAAAATAGGCAGGCCAGCAACGCCCCATCTTCCCTAGTAAGACTGAAAGGTGGGGGAGTTCTTGTAGATAAAGCTGAAGTTTATCTTTTGACTCATACTTCAGATAGAGATCTATACCACTGAGAACTCACATTTCAGTTAGCAACTCAAAGCTTATGCAATTGTATTCATGATCTTATGCACAAAGTTAATGAGACAGAAAGTTCCCTACCTTCTTAGCAAACATCAAAAATACCTGACAGGAAATAAATATTTATTCATTTTTTTTCAGCAAACATTTATTCTAGTTACCGAAATCAATTTCTTAGTTAACTAGGATCCAACTCATTTCACACACTTCCACTATGTTTAAACATTGCTAAAAACTTGCAACATGAGTAACAGAACCATTCTCCTGGACTTGGAAGGAGGAAGCCAAGGACACACTTCAGCAGCAGCCATCCTGCTAAACGGTAGCTAATGACACCATGCTCACCTCTGTTCAGCTACGACTTCCTTAACTAACTTGATCATGACCTAGCAAAAAAAGTCCTAGGCACAGCTGAATTAAAAAGGCACCAGGTTGCAGCTGAATGAAAGTTTTCTAGCAAGATACCGTTATTTTTTTCACTGGTCTTTTGAGCTAGGGCACATCTCTGCATAAACTGTAAAGAAAGATGTAAAAGCATTTTTATATAGGTAGAGATGCAGGTTTTCCCAGTCTCCATGTTTACGCAATAAGAGATGCAAAAGAGGATGCGTTTTGCTCTGGGGTTTACTACCTCCCCTGTTGGCAGCATGCAGTAAAAAGGCAGTAGAACTTAGATTTGGGCTAAAATATGGTAAATCAATTTTTGGCGGGGGGTGGAATTTTGGAAGCAGTATGTTGCAGTAAGGCCCAGAATACTGCAGGAGGAATCTAGTGTGTTTTAGCTCACATCCCACACAGGTCTTCTACAAGTACATAGGTGACAAAAGGAAGACTAGGGAAAATTTGGGCTCATTGCTCAACAAGGTGGGGGACCTGGTTATATGGGACATGGAAAAGGCTGAAGTACTGAATACTGCCTTTGCCTCAGCAATGTGCCCTAGCATCAAAAAAGGCTTATGGTGTCCTGGGCTGCATTAGGAGGAATATTGCCACCAGGTCGAGGGTGGTGATCCTTCCCCTCTGCTCAACACTGGTGAGGCCCCATCTGGAGAACTGTGTCCTGTTCTGTGCTCCCCAGTACAAGAGAGGTGTGGATATACTAGAGAGAGTGCAATGAAGGACCACCAAGTTGATGAAGGCACTAGAGCATCTCTCCTATGAAGAAAAGAGGAGACAGCTGGGACTGTTCAGTCTGGAGAAGAGAGGGGATATAAGTATATAAATAACTGGTGGGAGGGCACAAAAAAGACAGAGCCAGGCTCTTCCCAGAGGTGCCCAGTGACAGGCCAAGAGGCAATGGAGGCAAACTGAAACACAGGAGGTTTTGTCAGAACATCCGGAAACACTTCTTTACTGTGAGGGTGGCTGAGCACTGGCACAGGTTGCCCAGAGAGGTGGTGGAGTTTCCCTCCTTGGAGATATTCCAAAGCCATCTGGACATGGTCCTGGGCAGCCTGCTCTAGGTGGTCCTGCTTGAGCAGTGGGACTGGACCAGATGACCTCCAGAGGTCCCTTCCAACCTCAACCTTTCTGTGATTCTGGGATCCCATTTGTAGATCAGAGGGTCCCTGACTACGGCAAGTGAGAGCCATTCATTCTTTCAAGCAAGTGAAAAAATTAGGGCCTATGGTTCTGATGTAACTTTAGAATTATTGTGTTTCCAAAGTTATGCCTTAGAGAATAAATTTGCCTTCATGGTATTAGACGGGAATAATTGTTTCCTCAAGTCTTCTTTCTCTCTAAATATCTGTATAAGAAACATGCTGACATAAAAAATTTAATCTTTCCCATGCTTTCTAGTAGTCCATAGAGTCTAGTTACACAGTAGACCATGAAATTAAGTTACCACTAGACACAAAAGGAAAAAACTGTCTGCACTGTTATTAGACAATAAAGAGACCTATTACATCACCTTTTTTCTGGTCTAAACTTGAACTTCACCACAAAATGGAGAGTTTGTGTTTTCTTGCATCTGTGAGTGGTTGTAATTAATGCAATACCTGTATAGTATAAATGCCTGTAAATCAGATGCCTGGACTGAATGAAAAATCTCTAGTTTTAAAAATCACATGTTGTCAGATCCTGAGATATGAAATATCAATTCCATATAAGCATTGTTTAAAATGCTTTTTGCAACTTTTTGTATATGTATTAGTGTGTGCAGGGGTGGAAGAAACAATTGTACAAAGTGGGTTATGCATAAATGAGTTGCATCAACATCGGCCAAATAAAATAAGTGATGAAAAAAATGCTTTTCCCTTCCACCCTTACATTCTTTGTAGCATTCTGCAACTTTTCTACAGTTGAAGAATTACTTGAAATAAGTATAGGAAAATAAGAGAGAAAGTAAAGGCTACCCCTTCAGTACTATAGTACAAAGTAGCAAACTTTGGAAGGGGAGAAAGGGAAATGAAAAAAAAAATACAGGAAAAGGAAAGATGACATTTATTAATAGATTTTTTTTTTCAGAAGCAAACAAAATATGTGAAACAAAGTCTTCCTACAGGAAATCGTACATGGAAAATGTGGGTAACCTCCAGGAATTAATTGCTTTCTTCACCATCCAATACTTCAAGAATTATTTTACATAATGTCTATGGCAATTAATCTCATAATGTGTCTTTGTAGATTTCTGTTGTGGCACCTGCATAATTCCGCAGGAGGTGCGCTAGGTCCCAATAAGGTACTGGAACATATAGATAGGCTTGTGTACTTGAACAGTTAGCACGATGTTTTGGCACACACACATGATGAAGGGCCTATGCTGAATGCGTCCTCAGGTCAGCCCATAACTGTTGGATGTCCCTGAAAAAGACAGTAAATTTTGTCACCCAGCTTCTTATGATCCGGTTTCCCGCACAAGCCAGTGCGGGTAACATTATTTAATTTGATGAAGAACACTGTGATCTGTGCACAAGGGCTCCATGGGGGTTGTTATCACTGCAGGAGTTACCTGTGCTCTTCACTGATGGCCTTCTCCAGGGAAACTCTGAGTAGTATGTCTCCTATAGACTCCAGGAAAGCAGGAAGCATTGAGCACACTGATAATATTTTTTAAATTTTTTTTCCTTCTTTTTCTTTTGCTATTTATATATTCAGAGCAGCCAGAACGTATGTTTTTAGAAAGAAAAAAAAAAGATTTAATCCCCACCAGTGTACATTGTATAGTATAGATTCAGAAATTAATGCAGCTGAAGTTTGATTCAGTAGCATCATGACCTGTGAAAATTAATTTACATTGACAATTAAAGATAAATATTAAAATGAGCATATATACCTGTGGGTTTTTTGTAACCACAGAATGAAACACAACTCTAAAGGAAAGCTTTAGAATGAGGAGATATATCAGTCCTTGCTGAAGGGGCCTAGGAAACTGAGATACAGAAGTAAAAAACCCCAGGTAAACAAGATGGGTTCCCTAGCAAGGAGACTAAGAAGTGACTGTTTTTCAGTGCTCTTTTCAGGCCTTCATTTGCCTGGCTTATCCAGACAGATGCCATTGCTTTTTTTCCTCAGTATACAAGTGAGGTCTGTGCCATTGCAGTCAAAGTTTATGAGTTTTGTTCTGAAGACTGAATAGTTGGCTGATGAATGTAGTATCTGTTTATGCACTGACAAAGACAGAAAGAGCCTGAGTTTCTGCCGGAGTAAGAAAACCTAGTCAAAGTTCGGCAACCAAAGTCACAGAAAGTCCATATATTTTAAAGGGCAGTGAAAGAAAATGAATGCTTGTTTTTTAAAGTGCTGTATTTACTTGCACACCATGATAATAAAAGCAGGTAACACTTTTATCAGTATTTAAAAAATGTGCTCACACTGCATTAAATGTAAAATTGTGAAATCAGTTATCAGGGTAGGGGAGGAGAGCAGTTACTTCTCGGCAGTGGCTATGTGTAACGGCGTCAGCAATACGTGCACAGGAGTCTGAGTCTGCATACTGCCCATTTTCCCTTCATCTCTCCTTCTACACTGAAGCCTTTTGACCAAGGCAATATGTGAATATTTGATCCTATATCCAAAGAAAAGAGAGCTGGATTCTATGGTCTTTTGAAGGCTTCTCTTAGTCCACTTCTTTATGATTTCCATATTTAAGTGGTACATAGGAAATAAACTCTTAAAAAGTATTTTTTCAAATCAGAAAGGAAAGTTCTTTATCTAACTTCAGATATCATGATTATTGTCTGTGAGGATCCCTAGCATCCAACTAAGAAATGGAAGGGGGGTAGGAAGGGCCACTTGCCTGCTGGGCTGGCCTATATAGGATATATGTACTGGGAGGCAGCCACTGCTCGCAGGAGCCTGAGGTCAAGCGCTTCACTTCTGCTGGATGGATCTGAACATGTAACTGTGCGGCAAGCAACTGCCATGCTTATTTCTGCCTGATCCAGAAGTATCGATTTACTAATTTAATCAGATGTCACTCAAACATTTATCATGTGTTGCATTTTACTGGAGTTTAATTTTGCAGGAATTCTGCTTGCAAATCTTAGAAGACTTTTTCTAAAGGACCATGCACTTTGCAAAAACAAAGTTTAAAATTTCTTTCATATACCAGCACAAGTAACATTTCACAACCTGCAATCAAGTTCATGTGTTTGTTTCCAAATGAGAAAAAACCCCTAATAAATCAGTTAGTCATTGCTAATTAATTCTATGGCAATTTAAAGAGTAACAATTGTAAAAGTTTTGGTTCATTTGATTGTGTTGACTCGCTCCTCTCTTTTCAAAAGAACAGTCTGATGCTTGGGTCCAAATTGTCCTCTGTCTAACACAGACTTCGTAATATCCTGCTGTTTGAAAACCATACTTTATCAGCCTTATTATTGACTTGTAGATCCATTATAACTGAAAATCAATCTGAATATAAATCTTAGTCCTCAACAAGCTAAAACAGTGAGAAGGCTGAGATTTCTATCCCAATTTTTCAATTCTTCCACATAGCTCAATAAAGAGCTGTAAAACCCCCCAAATCTCCCAAGTTTATCAGTGATGTCGGCAGGAGGAGGAGCTGAGGATGAAAGCTGAAGTAAGAAGAGTGAATTAGAAAATGGTGTTAAGAACCTATAAACAAAAAAATATTTTTAACATTTATGTTCTGGGTTAGATGTGATGTTGCTCTGGAGTCAACTGTATTATGTGCTATATAATTTTATAGTAGGGGAAAATGAATTTTCTTGTGATGTCTTACTAAATCCTCAGATAGAACAAAAAAGCATGAATGGTAAATGATCCTCTCTTATTCATCTTAGTGGAAAGTTAATTTTTAACCACAATTTTGTCAGTTTTGAGAGAGAAGGAAGTACAGAGAGAAGGGGAATCAGTAATAAATTAGACTTAGATTAACAATAGTAGAATTTCCATTTTCTTCTATATTTACCACCTCCTTGCTGTGCAATCACTTAAGCTTTTTTGTGCTACAGTTTCCCTAACTGAGAAATTTACATGCTTTCTACAGTGATCTTTGTTAGGGTTCTCTCTGTGGTTTTCTCCTCCTAAAAGTGAGTGGAGTCAGAGGGATTTTTCTGAGCTGCTTGAAAACTCTCCAGCGCATTACATGCTACTGGAGTGAAAGACGACTATTCATCTTCTGATATTCAGATGACATAGTAAAAGCTCTTGAGAAAGGAGGTAGGATGAAGTCTGTGATCAAATTTACTTGAATGAATTCTACCCAAAGTAAAGAAAATGAGTGATGTGGAGTCCTAGAAAATGAAACAGGTTAGAAACCTGTGTGTAACCCAACCCCAGCAGAGCAAACTTGGTCTAAGCATCTTGTGAGGAACTAAGAGGGCTGAGCAATAAAGTATTATTCACACTCACACATGCATGGCTTAAGATATTATGCCTTTGATTATTCAGCATGTATGAGATACTTCCAGTGTAACTGTGAATTTCATCAGACATCACCTGGTTCTCATCTAGGGAAAAATAAGTAAGTCTGCTGCTTTGCTGACTGGGGTTCAGAACAGCAGTTTGCATGAAAGACCGGTTGATGTACGGCAGCTACACAAATTAATACAGGTTTCTGATTTTATTCAGATAGTATTTTGGACACTTGAGTATTTCAGTGAAAGTGGCAAGGTTGTTTTTCACATGTGATGAATTATACCATCCCATTTTGCAATAGGACCATTTAAATGTAACAGCCCTGACCACCTTTGAGATGTTGTTAAGGTCAGTTGGAGAAATTAAAATAATGGACAATTCCAACAGACAGCAGTATTTAACTATCTGAAGGCAACCCTTGCAAAGAAGTTCGTTTCCAGATAGCTTAGCTATCTAACAACAAAAGTTCAGATTTTTAATTTTTTAATTTTTTTTCATTTTTCTTTAAAATTAAGGCAGATCTGGAAAGACTGCAAAAATCCCCACAAAAAAGATATACTTAAGAAATAATTCTGATAAAGAATATATCTAAAATCACAGCACGTACAGTCTAAAAAGTATGACTGATAACATGTAATGGAATTTTAAATGTAGATGCACTATTGTAACCAGGGATAAATCAGAACTGAGAAATCAATAATCACACATTCTGCTATTTCCATAGTTTTTTGGGTTTGGTTGGTTTGTTTCTTTTGGTTTTTTTTCTGTTCTAATCCATTTTAGTCAACTACCTACACTGATCAGTACAGAATTAACCTGTATGTGAAGCAAAATGAAAAGAAGCTTTTGGTAAAGCCTGAAATCTTCCTCTCCTCTGCTTTCATTCCCATCCCCTTCATCCTCTTCTACCCTAGAACAGCTATGAGATCTAAGAAGAGACCCTAAGGACCAGAAAAAGGACTGCTGGCAAATAGTTGGGACTTAGAGGCCAAGATGTATAAGGGTGAACTGAGAAAAAGAAAAATCAAGATGAATTAGAAATTACAAAAGAGAGTATAAATTTCTGGAAGTTGAACAATGAAGAAGCAGAAGCAAAGATTGAAACGGTAAATCAACACTAAAACAATACTTCGGCTCAGGTTTTTGTCTGCACACTAATGGTGAAGCAAAGAGAAAGCAGGATGGTGAATGGGAACGAGAGGATGAATCTGATATGATCACAGCTAAGCTAGAAGCAGAAATCAAAGGCTACATCTACACTGCAGGGGAAAAGCAAACATGAGGCACACCATATGTTCAAGGTGGCCACTTCCTTTGTAACACCTGTATGTCCTGTCCTGCTACTAAGCAATTAAATCAAATTTGTTCAGATAAACCAGATGCGATTCTTCATCCTGAAGAGGTGGTCATGTTGATTGTTGCTACAGCTCCAACTTCTTAAGTTAATTTATCAATTGGGTGAATATGATGTGTTTTGAGGATGAACAGAAGAAAAGGAAATAACAGAATGTTGACATTTCAAAGTGACCTGCTCTTTTAGTTCCTCCAGAACAACTAAGCCCATTGCTGCACAGCAGCAGAGAGCTGGGATCCCCCAGCTATCCAGGCTGCAAGATCCTTCACAGCATTTGACTGGTTTATCTTTTCTATGTGGCTCTCTTCATCAAAAAAAAATGTGTGCTTTAGGCCCTCAAGCAGTCATTGTATGACTTAGCGTTAAGTCCCTGATTAAAACAAAGCATAGAGTTTGTTATTTTCCAGATGAGGCACTAGGTGAATTCTGCTTGCATCTTTCTACTCTCCCCATGGCTGTTGCCCATGGGCAGCACCCACTGACCTCAGGCAGGGAGCATACGTGTTGCAGAGTGCTGTTTTATACACGCCTCCATCATCCAGTGCCTAGCAGCCATTTGGGTATCATCAAGTATACGAGATACAGGGTTTTCCCATAATGCTGCCTGCCCTGCTGTTGGGAGTAAACCTAGGTGTGATACAGCAGAGTTCTCACTGTCATTGCTGAAAAGTACTGATGTGAAAACTAATTAACTGGGCTGCCTTCAAGAACAGACCATGTTTCTTTGGGTTAGGAATTTTAGTTGTTCCAGACTGTGCCCATTGGATGAGCTAAAAAATTTGTGAAAAATACGTTTTTCCATTGTCTTGCCAATAGCAGGTCTGTTAGATTCAAACGGTAACTTAAGCAAAAACCCTGTGTTACCTTGTGTCATTCTGCAGTTCATCCCCTCCTGTTTGTTTGTTTCTGTCCAAGTTATTTCAGTACCTCTTACCAAAATGCAAAAATGCAGTTTCGCCGTCTGCATCCCAGGTAAGATCATCCTGTCACATTTTAGCCATTCTAAGCAGATTTCTCACAGGCACCAAGGCTGTAATTCCCAGCGATAGGACATGCTGGGGTTTTACAAATGTAAATATTATACAGCTTGTTTAAATAGCTACTTATGGCCTAAAACTCTGGGGTTTGGCTGAGATGTGTGAGGCTGTACAAAACTGCTTTGTCTTTATGATGATTTCTTTCAGCAGCCTCCGGAAAGAGGACCACAGGCTAAGTGCCAGCTCTTACAAATCCAGTAGCTGACACAGCGATGAGGTGGGCAAGCTTCATCACCAAACAGAACCTAACAGGCAGAGGGGGTTTTTCCTCTGAGGAAATGTCCTAAGTGGAAAGTACTTCTGGTTTTGCCACCAATTTGATGATGAATGCAGACCAAGTAGGCTTGGTTCCATCAAAATTTTTCTGCTTTTTCAATATGGCTATCGGGCGCCTTAGCAAGCTAAAGGAGAGAGTGCGCTGGTCACGCCTGCTGCCTGCCTGCCTTCCTGACTCTCTACCATAGGCGTTTTCTACACAGCAAAACTACTGGCAATTAAGAGGTATATGGAGTTCATTAATGGGTAACAGATCTAGATTTATGGTCTTTCAGAGGGAAATTTCAATTTCCTCCCAGCTTCCGCCCTCACGCAGCATATTGACATTAGAGGCAATAGAAAGAGAAAACAATGTCTTAGATGCATCTCTTATCATCTCTTCCTAAACACCATGAAGATGAACGTGCTATAGCTTTCATGGAAACAAAAAGCAGTTGCAGCAAAGTTTAGTTTCCTTTGCAGCTGGGCAAGAAACAATGATAGCAGAAGCAATGACTAAAACCTTGCCTTTCATTTAACTATACATTGTATACACTATAAATGCATTCTCAGATAAAGTGGCATTTACAGATGAGCCTAACTCTGGCAAACTTGACTGTGTATTAGGAATTATGATAGCTAACCTGTTCTTGCTCCTCTTTTTGTTCCTGGCATGCCCAGGCTGTGTGATACCCGAGGACGACAGAGGGGACAAGAGCCTGTGCAGTCGTGGCAGCTTTTGCGCTGCAGAGCAGCTAGTAGTCTGGTTGCTCACAGTGTGGGCAGAACGGTGCTGCCTTACAAAGGGATGCTGCCATTTTGTATCTCCAAGCATAAACAAGGAATAACATGAAAAATAGCACCTCTTTGAGACACGCCAGTATTCTTCCTCAAGGACGTTTACTTTTACTCTGCTTCTTGTACGATGCCAGAAGCACAGTATAGCCCAAAATATAGCTCTTAAATGTGATAAAATCTGTGTGGGTCAGCATTAATGACAGCCAGAAAAACTTGTTATCCCCACCAGGTATTTTAGAATTGCCTGAGAGTTTTAAACTTAAACAAAATCATTCTATATAAACCCCTTGCACAGAATAAGAACAACAAAAAATACAAGAAAATATAAACCACACTTTTTTTAGTGTCTTGAAAGTCAATAGTGGACTTTAAAATAATTTTTAACTTAAAGATACAGTAGCCTTGAATCTACAGCACTTCAGAAAATTGTTGAATAATTTTTTTTTCTTTAAGTTATTTTCACTGATTGACCTCCACTCCCAGTAAAGCCTTTTGAGATATTGTCAATAAAGTTCTATTGTCTATTCTATTATTGTCAATAAAGGTCCATTTAATCAGAAGAGTTACTATTGAGCCCTATTAGGAAATGAAAAGAACAGTATTCCTGGCTCAAAACAGCATCAGATCTTTCACTTTATTAGTAGGTCTTCAGAGCCTCTATCTTTTGAGACAATTTTTCTAATACAGTATTGAAGAAGTTAGACTCAAGACTAGCTTAAATTGACATCATTTTGGCTGTTGTGGTTGCACCCTTACACACACAGAGTTATATTTTACATGAGAAAAAATCAATTTGGAAGAGGATTCCTGGGATGCCCAACTGATGTACAGTTTTCACATAGTATGATATTGTATGATTTCTGTAATCTGGAGATATGTCAGTGGTGTAAAAGAAAAGAGAAAAGCCAACCAGCATGTGTGAAGCACAAGAGGAGAGAATAAACTTTACGACATTCATTAACATTTATTCTTTGCTGTACTACTGACCTATAAACCAAATTGTTTTTCAGCTGCTCTTCCAAGTTAAGCATGTGCAACTAATTGTTTTCTTTAGTTGGTTGATTTGTTTGTTGGCTGGCAAGACTTCAGCTCTAATCAACTCAAAACCAAACAGAAAAGTCAACTTTTTGACAAATCACAAATACTATTTTGGATTTGGGCATTGGTTTTGTTAAAAGTCTTTACATTCAAATTGAAAGAAACTTCAATTTCTTCGAAATGTCAGAAGAAAACATTATAATGCCAAGAGGAATAATCTGGTAAAACTAAAATAAATTAATCAATTTTCCATGTCACTGAATCTAACTCCCATCAAAAACCAGTTTAGTTAAAATAATTTCCCTAGAACAGCTCCAAGTGAGAAATAATTTCTTAGGCTTATTAAAAGGCTTGGCTCGTCAATTCAAAACTGTACATCCCCTTGCCCTGCTGCAAAGCAAAAATGAACAGTTCAGAAAACCTTTGTGTTTTACTGGCTATGAAACTTCTCTTTCTATATAAAACTCTCTTCAAGAATTTCTGTGTAATAATGTTAACAAAATAACAAGGTTTAAGAATAAATGCAATCTGTAAAAGCATAATGCTGGGTAAGGGCATTTTTCCTGTTAAAAATGACAGATAAGGCATAATGTATCTTCCTTTCTTTATACAGATAAGGAAACTGATTGGTCTCGTCTTTATTCTCCTTTGTGCTTTGGAAACATGTCCTTACCTACATTAGCTGTATCTAGATGGAAGGTCCTATTGAAGCAGGAGGCACTAATTTTGTTATACTTTGTTCTTTCTGCATACCTTTTCCATCTCTGGAGCCGTACTGGATCATTTGGTAGAGAACCCCACCAGTTTAGTGACTGGTCCGGGCAGCTGCAGGGTCCCCTCAATTCCCCCTCACTTGGATGCTGCTGCGCCTGTTGCACGACCAAGCTTTGGAAAACCTGGGCTGAGCACTGGTGCTGTACTTCTGGAAAGGACATCCGCAGCAAAAGTGAAGGGCAAGCAAAGGAAAGCCTGAGCAGCTTTGTGACACTGGGCAGCTCCGGTAAGCTGGCACAGCACCTGATAGAAATCAAAGAGTTCACCATCTACATAATGAGCTGGCATCTCCTTTGTCCTGCCACAATGCCCCACTGCGGGGCACCTCCGGCTCTCTTCAGCCTTCAGTAAATGCCCACAGTGCCCCACTTTGTACTCCTGTTTCTGCCTGTAGCAGAAGCCTGTAGCCTCTAACAGAGCTTGCAGAAGCCCAACAGTATCACGGTTGTGCATGCAGCGGGGACTCCTTGCTTGTGCTTCACTTTTCACAAGTTCGGCAAAAAATGTCTGTATCACTTCTGGGCCACTTTTCACATCTACAGTGTTGAAGATATCTCCACGGTAGACAAAATACCATGCACCAACAAGATCTTAAGCATTCTAGATTCATTGTGAAAAGAAAAAGACTCATACAAAATGTGCTGCTGCTCATATGACAAAAGTCAAGTGTCAATATTTAAATGGTTATATGTTTTTGTTACTTTGCTGCCAAACATCATTTTACTTGATATTTCTTGGTTTACAGCATGTGTGAGTCAGCTGTCATCAGGAACTCGTGCTGATCTGCAAACAAAAGTAGACAATCTGCTAACAAAACAGAACGGATATGTAGATTGAAAATGATTTCTCTTTCATTTAAGGCCAAATTGGATAATGCCAGCCTCCAAAATGGAAGACATGTCAGTCAACAATATCTCTCACCATCGTTTATTAATTCAGGCCTTAATTATTCTATCAGTCAAACTGGCACATCTACGGTTACACATACAGTGTTCATAATACATTACAATGATTTGTCAATTAGCTTAAATAGCTATTTACATAATAAATTATTTACATAATCTGTAATATTAACAATACTGACATAGGGCTGCCAAATATTTTCCTGCAGAACCATTTTTCTTCTCTTCTTATTCTCCAAGGAAAGGAATCTCTAAGCCCTCTTGATTTTATCCTCCTCATAACTAAGGAAACTTGTTTTTTGCTGCTTCTTTGAAGAATACATCTTTTCACAACCTTGAACTTACCTATAAACCTCACATCTTTCACTGAGTAAAATTCTTCAAAAGGAAAATGACAGAACAAGACATAATCTTATCTAACGTGTGGCTATATTTCCTCAAGCAGTGGCTTTCTCCTTGTCACAGTTGCAGAATTTTCTTGACCTATCTTCACGCCTCACATTTTCTCTTGAACCTGAAGGCATCTCTTTGCAACTTTTGAGTGCTCATCTCCATGCTTTCTCACATAAAGAAGTGAGAGGGCTGGACTGCATCCCCAAATATTTCTCATCTGGTTTAGAGGAGCCAGCTCAATAAGCCCACATTTCCTACTCCTTCCATTTGCAAGCCCGCATCTTTATGGTCTGTCCTGTGCTGCCCTTCCCAGGCCATAGTAAAATGGGTCACTTAGAGGAGTGGAATTACCAGGGGCTGCTGAGGCGAGCCCGTGTGTGGGATACAGAAGCAAGCACCTGCTTGCTGCTCTGCATGGAGGTGCTGGGAGAAAGGGCTGGCAGTAGGAAACCTGTCAAGGAATAGAAAGACAGAGGGTGGTGCAATGCCGCTCCGACTCTGGGAGAAGGGAATGACTCTCCTGAGCAACGGACTTGCGTTGTGCCCTACAAGTCCTAGTTTCCAAAGTGAATCCAGCTCATGTACACCAAAACTGCTCTAAGAACCAAACCACACAGGAAAATAAAACCGGAGCATTTGCTTCACAGCTACACACCACTCTGAATCAAATTGCTAATGGCACACCGTGTTGTCGAAAAGGGAGGTGCAGCAGCTCAAAAGGGGCAGCTCAGCTATGGGGTGTCCCTCTTCAGGGGTGCCCCTCATGCTCTGTTGACTTCGCTAGGAGCTTAAGGCAGTGGTGCTTTTAGGCAACAGATGCCTAAAAGGCAGAGGGAAAGACTGGGGGATGTGCTGCAAAGACTCCTTCTTCTCTTGCTGTCCTTTATTGCGTTGTTATTCATTTGTGCTTCCCCCTATACTGCCCTGAGGTAAAAGTTCAGGACTGCAACTCCTGTCTGCCTCTGGATGTAAGAGTTCAGAGGTACGGTGGTGGAGTAACGGGGTATAGTAATGGAGCAGCTTTACGAGCATCTCGGGTGCCCAAGAATGTCCTCAGGGTCTGACACTACATGAATAGTGTTTTGAAAAGACAGACACACATTTTTTATTTTTTAGTTTTATACTACCAAGGTTATTTTCACACTCTCCAGGCACAGTGACTGAGAGGCAATGGAAAATACAGAATCAGGATGGAGGAACAATGGACGTCTTCAATGAAACACTTTCTTTTTTTGAAACTGCTCCTTTCTGAGTATTGCTAAGCAAAGGAAATGAGATCTCCCTTAGCTTTTTATTTCAGGAACATGGGGGAAGGATTGAGAGAAACTCAGACTATAACCCCTAAGAAGTGGAATAAGTCCTCTGTTCTGGGGATAAGGAATGGTAGAAAAAGTCTTCTGCTCATTGGGGAGTTAGAGGAAGATCATCTTCTCTTATAAGGTCTCCTGTCTTCACTTTCCAGTTCCTAGTTTCTCACCCTCCTTAGCAATAAAAAACATTTCCCACTGGAGATTCACCAATTTCCTGGCTTATTGCCCTTTCTCTCCCTACCTGTCACACTTAACCTTGGGTTTAGAGGTCAGTGGGAAGGATAGCTATCACTGTGCTTTAGGTATTCAAGAATCATTCAAGTTCTTGCTAACAAGCTCCCTAAATCAGTTTAGATAATGCAGATGTGCAGACTCTGCCTTCACCCTTGGTGAAGGATTTTGCTTTTAGCCTAGAAGCTGGAGAATCCTTTTGCCAGCTTGACATCATATATTAAATGTGAGTTTTAAGTAAGAATTCTCATAACAACTTGCAAAAGCAGGTGGAAACTCCTTGTGACAGGCCATTCAGTTACTATTGGTGTATGTGTGTATGGCTGTGTGTGACTGAACGGGTGTGGAAAGACTTTTGTTTGTTCTGTACATTGAATACAGCCACTTTGGTTTTTTGCTAAGCTTTTTTTTCCTGTAATGTCTGAAACCCATCGGGAACGTATGTGTCTCATGTTGAATTATAAAATGGCTTGCTAAAAATATTTTTACTTCTTTAAGATGGATTCTGCAAGCAGAAGGAAGGGTTTGTGTGCATTGAGGAAAATGCACCTGGTGATTACTTCATCATTAAGCAGTAAGTTACTTTACCAGTCTGTGAATCTTTGTCTTCTCTAACACAACGGTACAATCATGGGTCCAGGTATGAGTATCTTCTTTGCAGAGAAGAGCTATCATTATTATAAATGTATCCTCAGTTTTGGCCTTCTCGTGTTTGTATTAGACAGCTAATATTGACAGGTTCTAGGTGGTCTTTGGGACAATGCATTACAAGTCCAAGCTACAATTACATTGCATTAGATGGTGAAGCCAGAAATCTATTTCATAACAATTTCTCCAAATGGCTAAACAACCTCTTATAAACATAAATATTTCCCACAGAATTCAGAAATTCCACTGAGAAATAATGGTACAGAAGTTTCAACTTTTCAGAATGGAATCGATGGGGTCATGAGCGTTTTTAGCTGCTTGATTTCCTGGCACCTCACTGTGCAGCATCTCTAAAGGCAGCAATGGGAGGAAGGATATGAGTTATCCAGGCAGAGAAGTGGATCTGCTACCAAAGGACAGACTTAATTAGCTGGGGATATGTACTGATTTTTGTAAGAAAATATAATCAACATACTCCTGCTGAAGACTTTGCCTCTTCAAATCATCATTTTCTAGCAGAAGACTATTTCCCTGAAAAATTTATGATTAGCTAATTAGGAAAAAAACAGCTTCATTTTTTCCCTACAAAAGCTTAATAGCTTTGTAATTATAAAACTACTGCCAAGTATACCTTGAGCATGAATTTTTAAGATGTTTGAGGTAGACAGAGGAATGTTACTTGAAAATGCAAACCTTGAACTAGTTTTTACTGCCTTTTCCTTTGTACTATTTAAATTTAGCTTAAAGACAGTTTAATTATTTCTCTCTGAATCTAGAGGTAATACTGGATTAAAATTCCACATCAAACTCATTTTGTGGAATCAAAATTATAGAAGTGTAAAATAAGACAGACTGATTTTGGTTGTAACTATGGAGAGGCTACCCATTATTGTCCAAATAGATGAATAATTATTTGAACCGTTTCCTGTGCTCAGCCAAAGCTCAAACACAAGGTAGACTGGATAGAGGAGCAAACACTGAAAATGTCGAAGTAAGTGTTAACTCATTCTGAAAACAAATAGCGGTGCTGCAGAGCCTTCACTATTAATGGCTGTGCCATGTGCACTTTATTAAGAGAAAAGATTGTCTCTGTTAGATAAGGTGTTATGGAAGTGCAGACATATGTCTCTGTTAATGGGCTTTTTGTACAAGTCTGATAGGGAAATAAATGTGCCGTGCTCGAAGTGAAGCCCTGGTACAAATATGAGACACGGTCAGATGAAAGACCTTGCTGGGTGAGGTTTGGGTGTGGAAGGCGAAGCAGCTGGGGTGCGGGGGAAGGAAGGGGTGCTGGGGGAGGCGTGGGGGGCACGGGGCATTCCGGGATGGACGAGGGCTCACGTGCGGGAGCTTGCAGTGGTAAAGGATGTTAGTGGAGGGCTGTAAGTGACAAAGAAAGGTGAAGCAGTTCTGGGGGGGTGTCATGGGGGTGGAGGAGCTCAGGGGTGTTTTGAGGCTCTGTAGGAGATGGAGAGCTGGAGTAACCCCTCCAAGAGCATTCCCCCATACCCCCCTGAGCCTTTCCTGGCTCCTGGCGGTGTTTGCAGGTGTCACAATGCCAAAAGCAGAGTCAGAGTCTCACCCTACTACTGTGGGAAGAGAAAAAGTTGGGATGAAGGCAACAGGAGGGGGCTGCAAAGGGATTGCTGCCGCTGCTGCTGAGGACGCTGCCTGCATGGCAGGAGCTGTTCCTGCCTCTCCATCCAGGCTTGTCCTTCACCGCTGAGGAGAAAAGCCTTGCAGATCGGCCTTTGCCCTCTCCCTGTCCTCGGGCACAGAGAAAGCCGACAGCTTCCCACCCCGGCTGCTGGCAGGTGTGCCCTGAGCCGGGCACAAAGCAGGCCGCGTGGGAAGCCTGCGGGATGGGCAGCGAAGGGGGAACCCATCTGGCTTGGATTTGGTAGATATTTCTCTACTGGGAATGCTTTTGGTATAGTTTATCCTTCCCTGCAGCAGGGAGGGGGTGTAATGGGCTACCCCCACACCTGTATTTTCTGTAATTTTTGTTTCTGGGAAACATCCATGCTATCATACCGCTCAGAGAATACGGGCAGTTTCCTCAGTTCATTTCCTCATTCACAGCAGCAGGTGATGAGATACTCCGTCTTACATCGTGTCACTGAAAACATCTCAGGCTTTAAAACTTCTTTTCTCCTGCTAAGCTTCTGAAATGTATTGTGTTGTCTGCCTTGTCCTCTGATACGGTTGAGCCAAAACAAATGAATAGCAGCTTTGAGTTTTTAAGAACATGGCCTCTTGGCAGTAGCAGCTGGAGAGGGTGAGGTCTCTGGAATATCTCTTGCCCAAATTATTTACATCTCAAGCGAGTCCTCTGAGCTGCACTCCCTGACTCCCAGGCGCGGTTCGCTCTTGCCCTTTTATGCTGCGTTGGAAGCGGCCAGAGACACTCCCTGGTCGTTCTTGGTGGCATGTGCGGACAGCCGAGACTAATTTATCCAGAGGAATGATCAAAGCTGGGGAAAAAAAGTGTGAGTTGCTATGGCAAAGCCTGCTTCTCACAGGTAAGGGTGCTATTTTTCAAAGCACTGAAGATTGTGAAAATAAATATTTCCGTTGGATTTTTTTTTTCTTGAAGTCACATAATCATACAAGTTCTGTTCATACTGATTAACATTGTATCTAATCATCAGATACATTTTTGTGTCATATCTGCTATTCCATTTAGGTAAATACTAGGTTCCTGCTTGCTAGAGAAGGATTTGACCTAAATTAAATATGCAACACTTTGGAGATAGCTGAGTATTTAGGTTGTGGCTCCTTTGGAAACCACCGATAGAAAAAGTCATCTTTTCCACATGTAATTTTCTAAGGGTACAGTGGATAAAGAAAGATTAACCATTTTGCCACTGCTTTGCTACCATAATTTGCTTTCCTGCTGCTATATATTTATATCTGAAGTTATACAATTTAAACAAGTATTAGCTACCATATGAAATTACAGCGTTATTGTTTGTCTGCTATATAAAGGCAGCTCTTGAAAGGAATGAACTTATGATGGACACAGATCTAACTGACCCAGATTTGTTCTGCAAGCCTGACGTTTACTCTTACTAGGTAAAAAGAAATGTGTGCACTTCTACACGTGCACTGTGTGACTACGCTATTGGTGTTTCAGGTGGTTGTGGCTGCTGAGGCTGAAGAGTAAGTAATTTCCCTGTCCTACATAATGATGATGTTTAAAATACTTTTAAAATTCCTATACAAAATTTTTAGAAAATATTATAGCAATATTATTGAGAAATGAGCTCAGGAGTGCAGGAAAGCCATGAACCAGAGTTTCTCTTGCCCTGAAGAGTGCCATGACTGTTTGGTCCTCGGCTATTTTCTGTACATCTTGTTCACTAATTTTCTTTTTCATTTGATTAGAATTCCAGATGGAACCTTTTCCAGGAAAAGTTTTGAATTAAACTTTGTTTAATTAAAAAATTCCTAACAAGCTTTAGTGGACATGTTTGGCAATATAACACAGGTCATTTGGATTTGATCTTCAATACAGCTTTAAATATCAAATTTATTGTAAACCACAAAATTCCAGTATTATGTGCACTGCTAACATTAACAGTACTATTCCAGTTTAAATGATGTTAGCAATTTCTTCATTTTGTGAAGCAAAAAAAGTAATAAAATAAAATAAAATAAAATAAAATAAAAAATTTTTTAAAAAAGGCTATGTTGGGTTTACACTAATTCCTGTCACCTTTTTTTGTCTTATTGGAGTGAAATTTGCAGCTACTGATAGGATCAACTAAAGAATATATGCCGTTCTGGTCCCTCAGGTGATCTGCTTGCTGCTTACATGGGGGAGACTTGCATTATCTTTAGGTGCTCCTTCTTTTAGGGTCCAAAGACCCCAAACAATGTGGGTAATTGTGACATGCTGGAAAATACAATCTAAGGGGCCTGTCGTGTTTTTCTTTCAACAGCTCTAGAGTATGAAACAGGAGCTGGTTTACACCGCACCCTGCAGTGAAAAAGAGACATGCAAAGGATTTCACTCTCCAGTCAGAGAAGGGAAATGTTGAGATACTGTGGGCTTTTCTACACAGATGTCAGAAGATGGACATGAACTTACTTTGCTTCTGCATTTTAAATTGCTTGGACTTGATCCAGCTGCCTGGGTGAGCAAAGTCCATGCTCAGCATCACCCTGCCTCAGGTCTGCAGCTTTTGGATCAGAGCTGACCTGTGCCTGGCCGGACTGGAGAGCAGGGAGATGGGTTGGGGTCTCCCCACAACTCTTCTTGCTATCAGCAGGGGGATTGACAGCGGCATGCTCAAAGAAAGAGACTCACAGTATTTTTCACGATCTCACGAATAGTTTCTGCTTCATTTGCTGAAGCTGTCTTATTGCAGCATCTAGGACAGCATGGCCCTAACTTAAGTATTAGGTATAGTAACATGTCATTTAGTGTATAATTTAACATATCCTTACAAGAAATTATCTTCTTAAGACATGGTCTTTATTCATGTAGTTACCTAGTGTTCTCAAAGACATTTTGTGCTAGTGAACTTTTTCTTTAAAAAAGGTTCAATTCCCTCCATTTTATTTATTCATAATCTGCAAACCATTTTTTATATAGCAAAAAGATATCAGCAATTATCCTTCAAAGCCCCATTTTTAGTGGAAGTCAATTATGCTGTACATTTAGTACCCAATTATTCTGCATCAGTTCATATTGATAGCAATTCTTCATCCCAGAGATTTTAATAAAAATGTGTTTTGTGAAGCAGTCTCTCCACATCCTGTGTGAATTGACAGTGCAATGGCAGAGAGCAGCCTTTGGCCTTGCACGTACTGCTGAGCATATCTACGCTGCACTCAACTGCCGATGTGTCCCTCAAGGCAGAAGGGTGGCACATAAAGCTCTCTGTGAAAGAGGCTCAGAAACCCCACAGCGCGGTGTGTGGGGTGACTTTAGTAAGATGGGAAGGTGGGCAGGGAGGACGTGGAGGGTAAGGTCTCTGTAGCACCAGCCTTCCCCCAAGCCCTTTTCCACTGAACGTCACTCTTGAGCCTCAGGGAGGGGACGATGGTTGGAAGGGCACATGTGGATGACAACGTGGGGATGGGCTTTGGCAGAGGTTGGGCAGACAGGGACCAAGACTAAATGTGTCATTGTCCAAAATCCAGAATCACTTTCCTGTTTTAAGAGATAATTAACTGCAATTTATAGAGAAGGAATGAAAAATATGGTCTTGTGTGGTGTCAGAATCCTTTTTCTTTTCTAGAACTGATTAAATATATTTTCTTTGCCCCGTGTTTCTCTTCATTTACTAAAATTTGCTGCTTTACAATGCAGAAGTCTTTGTCCTTACATATGTGTTTAAAGAGATATTTCCAAGTAGTTTAGACATTACATTTCAGCTAACTGGAATGAGTACATCTATATTTAAAACAAAGATCTGTCATTGTCATCCCAAAATAAAATAAGTAATAGCAAAACCATTAGCCACTGTTGAAGCCACGGCATGGAACACTGCAGCAGAGGTATTCCTTGAGACATTGCAGTGAACTCCCAGGGGCTGTGTTACTGGTGAGGAGTCATAGCTCTGACTTCAGCAGCAAGAAGCGTAAGAGCCATCACTTCCAGATCAGTGTTTAATACCTTTGATGAGTAGAGGAGAGGGTCAGATTAAGAGCTCTTGCTACACCTGTCGGGCATTGGATAGATCCTTATCAGAAGCCTCAGGATTTCTCAACCATATGATACAGCTTGTCTCCTTCTTGAGTTTAATTTAGTTATTGAGTTGAAAACTTGCCCTTGTAAAACAAGGTCTATATCTCACTTGCATTCAGGTCAGAGTAAAACGTGACTGGGATGTAAACAGTATGTAGGTGTTGTGCTTGCTTTTTGCAAGGAGCAGGGGTGTGTGGATTTTTTACCCTGGGTATCACGTTTCAATGCAACCGTGACACCTGAGTGCAGCTGTGGCTGTGCACTTCATGGGCTGTCATGTATAATTATGATGAAGCTATTCTTTTAAATGACTCCAGAGTGATTTTGTTCTGCAAAATAGAAGGCGGCTGGCGAGAGATTTTGTACTGGACCCCTGCTTGTCTGACGCCAATATTAGCTTGTTCCCCAGTTGTCCTGCAGGGTCACATCAACTAGCTCTCTCCAAGGACAGTCTGGAGGTAGCTCACTCCAAGGATGGATCCTAAATTACAGTCTTCCCAAGACTGAACTAGGTTTGGCTCCCTGCAACATTTCTCCAGAAAGCTTTGGAGCCTCCTATACCCATTAAGGAGCTAACTTTAGACAGTGTGTGTCTTTTGACGGACAGACACTAGTGCACATTTCTCTTATTTAGCAGAATAGGATACCAAATACTCCCATTGGTGAAAGTATTTCTGAAAGATGGTCCCTGAGAGTATTACGTTATAGGCAATATCAATTACAATACAGCTACAGAAGAAAACTTTGTTTTTGGGAAAGAAATATTTTTTTCTCTTATTTTAGGAACATGAAGAAGATGTAACTTTAAAAGTCCTTAAGTATCTTTCTCATTCCTTGTATTCCTGTTCTGACCCAAATCAATGTCATCTTTTACTACATAGGGTTTTTCAATACAAAAGACCAAAACAACTATCCTCTTTCTCTAGCCAAAGAGTGAAGGCTGAGGCATCCAGCTATGGTTACCACCGCAGTGACTATGCTGAGCTCTCCCTGGACACTTCACTCGCCCGGCTGAAGTTCAGAGCTTCTCAGCTGCGCGGACCTTTCTGCTACGTAGTTAGCAAAAGTCAAGCTGCAAAGACGGTTCATGAGACGTGCTTCTGGTACCTTGAAGGTGTGGGCATTGAGTCACCTGAGCCTGAATTTAGAAAACTGACAGCTCAACTTGTTGGTTTCAAGCACAGCATCCTGTTAATCAAGCTGACTTCTGTGGCTCCTACTCCAATGAGTCCATGGGAAACCTGAGGACTCTGGGTACATAATGGGCTCCAGTGCATACCTGTCAGACACAGAAACATTCAGTGCCTAAGCCCCTCTGAAAAAGAAAAAAACATGGATTTCAAGTAAATAACACTTCCAGCAATATCATAAAATCCTCTAGGACACCAATCTTGCAAATGCGTAGCATGTTTCAGACACAATGTAGAATAAAATCAATTTAAAAATTCAGAAAAAAAAAATATTCATGATGTCACCACATTGGACAAACATACCCTGTTCATTCCACTCAATGGCAGATGAAAATAAAGACAGTCTTTTTCTGGAGGATAGTTTATATACATATTATCTCCACAGTTTGGTTGCCTCAGGTTGCAACTGGCTAGGAATTAGCTCCATAGTTCTTAAACACTTAGTACAAAACAACGGTAAAAAAATGTGCAGTATGCATACCAATGCAAGTTTGGGTTAATAAATCTTAATCTGGTGTCTTAAAATGATATGGTCATTTGAATGCAATATGTAAAACATTTTGGCTTGGAATGCTAACAACATATATTACTTTATTTTTAAAAGACTACTTGTATAATTATTTTATGTTTATTCATTTAAGATGACATCTCTTCCAGAGGTAAAAACATATGGTTTTGGGTAGAGTTTCAAATGCTGTTAATTCTGTTGCCACAGGTGCTGAAAAACATGTTTTCTGCTAATTTGAAAATATTTTACTTGCAAATTTGGCTAACCCTGCTGATCCAGGAAATTCATATCTTTGAATAGTTTGAAACCGTGTTCTTGAACATTCACTGTTATGCTCCATAGCAAAAGAATGAAAAGTAGTTAAATATATGCAACTTGTGTGTGTGTGTTTACATGTATTACCAGCATCCCTTACTCTATTGCATGTGTGTACACATGTATATAACGCAGAGGAGATCCGGTAACACTGAGATTTATTTTCCAGTTCTAGCTAAAGCTCAAGAGAGGGACAACAGCCACCAACCCCACTGGTTATGCTTATAGATTCCCACCCAGGTCTCTCTGAAATAGTAGACTGCTGTTAGATTTGGCCATTAATATGTTTGTTTCTTCATGCAAGGGAGCCCAGTGCTATTATCGTTCTTCTAGATATTTTGATGGAAGGACGTGTTTGTCTGATCTTTTCCCTGATTTTGAGACACAGAAGAGTGATATCACGGAGACATTTTATTATTACAATAAGCAAGTAAAAATACACAGCTTTTGTATTGATCCCTGCATGCCAAGTCAGTGTATGCATTGAAAAAGAAACTTAATATGTAAGGCCTCTCCAAGGAGATGAGCTCTTTCAAATCTAGTCACTTTGCTAACACCTAGAAAAATTCTGCTTTTCACAGAAACAGGCCCAGATGTCAAATACACCTCAGATCTTCAAAAGGGATTTAGTTCGTGGAGACAAAGGAAGGTAAAGAGACAAAAAGACAAAGATGGATTTCGCTCTCTTCATGCACCACCCTTTTGGCAGCGTGGACCCCAACATGCACCCCATTTCTCATGCCTCGCCTCGCCTTGACTTGCCATCACGTCATGTCCCTTGCCTTGCAAAGAGCCCCTCAGCCAGTAAGTAACATGGAGCTTTTATCATTATTCCTGCCTGAAACTGGTGATTATGTTCTTTGTAAAGTGTTTTATGTCAATGGCTGAGAAATGCTTTGCAATACATAGCCATTACTGTTATTACACTTTGCAATCACTAAGTTTTCAGTTCACTGGCTGAACAGATAAAATGCTTTAGGTTAAATAGAATGCTTATTAGTTCTGCAATGAAGAGTTATGTTGTCTTTTTGCTATTTTAAACCTCTTTAAACTTTACATTATAGTAACTTATTATAATTTTTTACAACACCTTTACAAGGACCCTTGATGCCATTTATAGCATTGTCTTGAACTGAAAATTGTGATATAGGTTTCTTTCAAAAAGGTTAGATTTTTTAAAAATCATAACCCAAGAGATAAACCCATTAATAAAACTGAATGAACTTGTTAGATATAATTTTTCACCAAAAAACTAACTAATAAAGAACAAAATAGTTAGATTTATTTTGTCAAAATACCCTGAATTCTTTCTGTGCTAAAAACATTAGTAGAATGTTCTGTCTAGAAATCTAGTTACTTTATTACGAGCCTTTTAAGTAAAACTGAAATATTGTATTTAAGGTGGCTTTTTTTGACTGAACAAACTTTATGGTGTTGACTCCAAAAAGCTATTTTCCTGCTTTTCTCATCCAAATCATCTAAAGATTCACTTATTTATACAGCTGTGTTCAAGCAGAGGTGTTTCCAAACTGAGTGCTTTGGATAAGTGTCACTTCTCTATAACTGCAAATTGCATTTTTGCAAAAATGATCTGCATATAGATGGTGGTAGGAAATCTATAAAATGCCATGCTGACAAGGCATGTGCTGGGGCTAAAAGAAGAATAAAAACCCTTGGCATTACCACCTGGCTGAGCTGTATGTTGCAAATGGCACAGGAATACCCTCACGAAACTCTTCTTGAGACAAAAAAATTTCTCTTGAGTTGATAGAAAAACACATTTGAGATTCACAGAGGTTGGTCAGGCAGGAGGCAGGTTTTACTTTTACACTTACAGTTGTCATGAAATAGTGTAAAACTAAGAAGCAATAATGTACCAGAAGGTGAAAAAGCTGTGAGAGAGCCCCACGTGCCCATCGGCAAGGCTGTGGGCGGTGGAAGAGGGCTGACTTGGTGCAGGAAAGTGCAGGCAGAAGAGAAGGCAGTGAGCCCGCGAAAGCTGCTGGTTTTGAAGTGCGATGTGTGGGCCTAAAGGCGAGCACAACACGGACTCTCAACATGCCACGTGAATGCTAACCAGGAATTTCAGGTTCCCTCATCCCGATGCCTTTTTAAGCAACAGTAGCAGGATAATCATGATCTGTCAGTTCCTCTTGTTATCTACAAGAGAGGCCTATTGTCATTAAAATTGAATCTAATATTGTCAGAGTTTTGCCTCTGAAACGTGCAGGTACTTTATTTATTTCTTAGCTAGAGGTGGTAATGTTAGTGTGCAGGTATTCAAAGTGTGCAAAATACCACCACTTTAAGTTTTCAAAAGGCTATTTCTTGGCCAAAAAAGAGAATACAATGAAATTATCCTCGTCTACTACAAACACACTAAAATTCATTTTTCTCTAGGAGCCTTTTCTTGCTCATAAATATGAACATTAGCACACAAGAATCATTGCCGATTCTCTTTCACTGTCATTTATGCTCATCAAAAGAAAATACGACAACCTTATGACTTTTCTATCTATTTGCTGGGCTATGACCCTGGAAGTAGAAAAAGGGCAAGATAATTGAATTTCTCAGCACTTCTGTGACACTACTGCCAGCAGAGTTCCGGCTTTGTGAACAGAAACTTCCCTTTGAAGTCTCATGTTTGACGAGACTGACCTTACTCTGTGTGCTATCCTGTTCCCGTTCACCCCTGCCCGAGGAGCGCAGGCAGGCAGGACCATGCGGACCCGTCAAAGCCAACGCAGAGCCCTACCCATGGGCACAAAGGGCTGGGCTTTCAGCCTGCGAAAGGCAAATAGAGGAGGCTGAGGGGAGGTAATGTGCCAAGGCACTGAGCAAATTCTGAGGGACTTGGGTTCAAGGTCTGCCCTTGGCTGGCTGGGTGAATTGCTTCTGCTGCCGGCTTCTGCTGACAGCAAGCAGGGGTACTGCCGCCTGCTAACACCGTGCCAAAGAGATTTCAAACCAGAGGTTTAGGCTGTTTTGCAAAATTGCCTCAGAGATTAAATCAAAGTTATTAAATGTTTTTCTTTCTAATTTCTATGAAGAAACACGCAGAGATCAATACACTGGAGAACAGTCAGCAGCCCAGTGCAAATGCCTGGGCAGAGTGAAGGAGAGGAGGGATTTTGGAGGACACCTGCATTTTAATTAAATTATCAGACCAAATATTCCAGCACTGTTTATTTTCATTTTGATCCTCTTGGACTGAAGAAAAATGTTTTCCACTGATTCCTAAGAACTGTAGAGCCAACCCTCTTAAATGCTTGTGGATCTGCATAGGAAAAACTTCATGTGAGGACCTTCCACTGTGACTGCATTGGAGTTTATGAGGCAATTTCATAAAAAGCCTTCCAACATGGTGAAGATGGACAGAGTTTATCACCCACTGAAAGCAATCCCAGGCAGCAAGATGTCTTGTGTGCTGTATCCCCACAGCAGCTGTGCTTTTCAGTGAGAGCAACTCCTGTCACTGTTTTCTGGAGAAACTTCACCCCATCCACCCACCCCCTCCCCGCCACCAGTGTCGGTGGCCGTACTGGACAGCAGCTGAGAACAAGCTCTATTACGAGCATGTAAAATCTTTGGATTCCTCTACCATGCAGTCCTAACAAATTTTACACAGGTCATAGAACTTTGCCATATTCATTATTTCTATCAAACCTAAACTCATGGAATCATGTTGTTTCCAGAAAATGTCAGCTGTTGGTTTTATTGGCCATGAGCAATTTGTTACTTGTGGTTTCTGAGACGACCTTTAAAAACAGTGATGAGCCTATTGCTCAGGCTGGAAGGGCAGGAGATAATTAAAAGGAGAATCCACAGCAGTTTGGGCACCCATCTTCCAGGAGGGTACTGCATCTCGGGGTGGCTGGGCCGGGGGACGAGGAGGACACAGTCACGGTGACAGCAGTCACCTGCAGGCTGCCTGCCCGGAGGGGATGGGACTCTGCAGTGCCCACGACAGCCTCACCAGCACTTCAGGGCAACCCACCAACTTTTCCGCAGATTTCAAAAGGTAAAAAAAAAGGTGGATTGCACCAATAACAGATATTTACACTTGTTTTTCCCCTTTATTTCTCTGTATGTTTAAATAAGAGAGAAAGATGGTTAATAATTGTCACAGCCATAAGCAGCAAGTGGAGGTATGTGCACACACATCTCCAAGAACTCACTGAATGATGCATACCGACACGATTATCAATCTAGGTGTCTTTTATTACATTAAAATAAACACAGCAAAATTTGATAAACCAGCCAGGAGCCCTGAGGTTAACAAACATCCTGGAGAACTTGTACTTTTGAAAATTAGTCTTTCTTTTCAAACTTGGTTTGGAAAAACCCCAAGGGTTTGTTAACAAATAATTTGATTTATAGAAGAAGTAACTGGCTTATTGCTGCAATACCATAGGATTTATTCTGACCGTATTTCAGACATCTCTGATTTGTACTACTGCTGTGTTAGTGACATAGGTTTTCATATTTTTCTTATCTTCTTGCAATTATTAGGTTTTTTTGTTCCTTAAGCTTCTTTTTAATATTTGTGGTTGGAGGCTTTTTTTACTTTGGTTATTTTCCTTTTTCTGTGTTTGGATTGTTGTTGGTGGTAGGGGCTGTACTTTCTTTGAGTGAAAATATTTTCCAGGGAGGCAAAAAACAGCAGGAAAATGCCAAAACTTCCAAGGAAAAAAAAAAGAGAGGAAGAAAACTCACAGCCCCGTTCCCTCAGCTCTGACTTTTCAGCTCTCCAGGATAATGAACAGTTACTCCTCTCTCTGACATACCCCTAGGGCTTCAAACCAGCAATGGATCGTATGTTTCAAAGGATTTTAATTCTGCTATGACTCACTGGAAGTGACAGAGACTTAAGGGCCAGGACTTTCAGAGCTAACTGTAAAAATGTATTTAGGAGCCTCAGGTGGTCCAGGGTAGCCAGGACCTTCAGACTGAAATGTCCACCCCAGGCAGCTGCTCTGGGGGCTCCGGTGGCACTGCTGAGGGTGCCCAGCTGGGATTTTGAAAGAAAGGCTATCACATGCCTCCTTCACTACTTTCCTTGGCTGCGAATAAGCCTCCTAAAGGGAAGGGCTGAAGCTTTTCCCTACTGACTTGGGCTCAGCACAGCATCCGGGGTGGGATGGCTCCTGGCCATGCTCCCCTGCACCGCTGCCTCTGGACCTGCCCTGCGATAAGCCATTGTGTCCCTTTGGCCTGGAAGAAGCCTAAGCACCAAACACATGGTCCTACTCGAAGGGCATTAAAGGTAGCCTAAACAGAGTTGAAATCTGTAGGCAGAGTCCTTCCTTACTTGCACCTTCTCCCCCTGCACTCTGTGTGTAAGTGTGCTGCAGGAGAGCATGCTCTTTGGAAGATTTATTTGCAATAAAAGAAAGTTAAAAATCAGTGATTCAACTGTAAAGAAGTATGGGAATTAAAAAAATAAATTAAAAAATCCAGGTTAGTGCAAAACAGAAACCTCAGCATGCTGTTTAATCAGTGCTGGCAACTCGTACCTGCTTTATTGGTTTAAAGCACAACAGTGGGTCACAGGGTATTGTTTCAGCAGCTGGGCCGTGTGCTGCAGTGAAACTCTAAAGCCAAGGGAAGTGTAGCAACATTACAGGGAGAACTAGGAAGGAGATTATGAGAAAAGGATAAGGAGTTGGCTTTTCTTAAGGAAATTTTGAAAGAAGCACACAAGGGATTGGCCAAAAGAAATTCAGAGCGTATTAACCTGGGTCCTTAGATGACTGCGTCAAAAGAAGAGAATGAGAAAGAAAGAGAATTTAGCCTTTGAACTTGGAAAAGAGGGAATGAGAGTACCAAAATGCAACCCGAGGTCATGCGTGGCTAAAGGACACTTAAAGCAAAAGATGGACTCTTTGAAAGGCATTATTTAAACCTGACAGTGGTCTTCAGAATAAAACAAAAAACAGCTGGGATTGTCACAAATGAAACGAGAGTACAAGATGAGGTTGCCAGAGTGATTTCATTAGCAGAGAAAGATGGGTTAAACAGCAAGAATGAAAAGGAAAGAGGAAAATCTAATCAGCATGAAAGGAACCAATATGAAACACTGAGTACTCAGGGGGCTTTGAAGACAAAATCAAAAATTTAAAGACAAGAGAGAATTTACAACACGCAGAGTCATAGTATAAATACTTGTCATCAACATCTTGTCTCATGTTGGGCTTAGCCGTTTCCTTGTCTGCTTAACACGTATGCCATCTCAGGATGGGACTTCTACCTTTAACCCGAGCAATGCGAAAGGGGAGGGGGAGAAGCAGATCTTACATGGGAGGATGATGAGGAGGCTGGGGGTCCCCTGCTTGCTCGTGCTGCATCAGTTCCCCCCTGGGGCTGTGTGCCCTGCCTGGCCCCTGCAAGGCGCAGGGCAGGGACGGGTGAGGGCACAATCCCCAGTGGCAGGGGCAGAAGGGGAGACGGGGAAGCCCGGCAAACCTTTGGAATGAGATGCTGCAGCCAACGAAACCTTGCAGTACTGGGATATGAACATATATGGATATTCAAACAACAAATAGCTGGGTATTTTTTCTTCCCCAAAGCCATAGCTCTGAGGTTCAAAGCCTTCTTGCCTGCACGTAACAGGTGGTGTGGGCTGTGGAAGATCCAGCAGTGTAAAGCCTTTTAATGCAGGCTATCGCAATTACCTACTATAAAACTTGTTTTAAAATCCTTTGGCGTGTTGTGCTCTATTGGCCTAAGAATGCAAAGCAAACTTAATGCTTTGTATCCAAAAGTAAAAGAAAAAGGCTTTAACAATTCTTATAGTTATTTGTATAACCTTTTCAGAAATGTTCTGTTTTCTTTCTCATTGCCTTTTTTTTTAACTTTGAGGTTTGTAAGTTTTGTTATCAGTAGTAACTTTGAAATGTAACAAGAAAGTAATTTTTAAGAAGCAAACATGAAGTGTTTTACACTTTTGAAGAGTAAATTGTTAAAGCAAACTTTTATTCGAACAGCACGAAGGGCTAGCTCTTGTTAACAAAAGGTCAACTTGGTCTGTAGCAGCTTTGATGAAGATTTAAATGTCACCCTACCAGCGCTTGTAGCTGCTAACCCAGATTTCACACTTTTGGTTTTGTGCTTTTGCTTTGCTGTAGGGATTCAAGTATTTGTTTATGAGAAAGAGACTATGGCTGATACTATGGGCTAAATCCCAAGGAGTGCTAATTAGCCTGTTTGACCACGCTATCACCATGGATGTTTTCACTGACTGCAGCAGTGAGGCAGCTAGAGGAAGTTCAAGAACTTAAAATGTATATATATGTTTTGTTTCCCAACACCTTTGCATGTCTGAGGTAGGTCTAACTGATGCTAAGGTGACAGCTGCCTATTTTGGGAAAGGAACGTGCAAGGGACATGCTTTTTTCCGATCACCTGGATCAGTCTTGATGTCTGAAGAGCCTCATGTAAGAAATTAGAAAATGTAAATTTGGGACAAGGTATTGTTAAACTGAAAATAAACTTAAAAACACTTCCCCCCCTCCCCCGCCCCCAGCTAGTGTTTTAGAATATATTTATTAGCTTAGAATACATTTTTCATTTTATGTTTGTAATTTCTGAGTCAATCCAATAACATCTGATAGTTTGAAAATTCAACTGATAAATAAATTGTGCTGCAGAACCTCTCTGCCAAGCTGCTCAAGAAACAACTGTCCAGCTCATGATGTTGTATGAAATAGTATGAAAAAGAAATCCAAAACAAAGAGATTAAACAGAAAAAAAGACAAACAAAGGGAGGTGCTTAGTTAAGCTTGGACTTTTCATTCCTGGCAAAATTCCAATATTTTGAAGCCTTTGTTTTCAGTGGGAATGAGGATTCAACAATATTTACATTTTCCATGAGAAGTGAATTTATTAAAAGAGTTTCTTTGGAAAAACAGGATGAAATCTTTCTGGAACAACACAAAGTCTTCTCCTGAGCAGCCATGCTGCAGGATCCACTAGCTGTTCGGGGTGCATATTTCCAAAGATTGCAGCCTCCTGGCCCCAGCGCTGGGAAGACATTGGGGCCTTTTTGGTCAGGAGGGTGCCCGAGGCCTGCGCTCCCTCCTCCAAGGACGGAGCCTCCCACGCCTCCCCTCACGTCCTGAGTGCCTTTGCACCTCCGGTCCTCTGAGCGGGGACACCCTGCCACCACAAATGACGTCAGCAGCTCGGCAAATTATTCAAACGTCAGGCAGATTTAGGAAGGGCTAGAGGGTTACAGCAACCATACAAAATATTTTTATACACCAACCCATAAGCATTTTTCTTTTGTGACTGCTTACTGCTGCGAAAACACAGTCATATTAATACTGGGATCACTATTATTCTGCAATAATTACGGTAGTATTTTCAGTAATTCTGTTGTAACTATTACAGCCAACCTCCCTCCTCACCAGACTGCAGACAGAGGCCATGTAGCCCATCGGTGGCAACTCAGAGTTTAGGGTCCAGTCAACTCCACCAGTGTGAATTGTAAATTATAGCCAGGAAACTTTTGGTTATTCTTACACAGCAATGTTTGAATTTCGGTGTTACTCTCCTTCCCAGAAGGGCCATCAATCTACTTTTAAAAATATACCCATAAAGTACCATTTCAACATGTAAGACTGATTTTGAAATGTATATAGGCTGTGTGTGTAAAATTTCATTTTTCTGATAAAGTGGAAAACATACATATTTTTGCTCTGCTGGTATGTTTAAAAATGCATAAGGAATTTCCATTACAAAGTTTTGAAGTGCAATTATTCTACACAAAAGTTTTACGCCACAGCATCCTCCCTTCCAAACTAGTCATCTGCAACGGTAGTAAGTTTAACATTCTCTGAAAGTGTATAAAAACAGAACGATGGCTCCATTTAATAGTTGAGCAGTATAGTTCAATGTGAAGTTTAGTATTTTCCTCTCTCCCTTTTCTACTAATTCATCTTAAAAAACAGAAAGTATCTGGTTGCATGGATTAACCACTGCTGCTTTTTCATGGCTTTTTCGTAGCTGATGTTTTTATGGTTGTACTTTATGATTGCACTGTCTTTTTAATATTTTACTAATCAGTGGTTCTTGAATAATAAATTATACCTTTCATATTTTATTTTCATAGTGCTTTTTGTCATATGCCTTTTTTTCAGGTTTTCATTTGGGGCTATGCTTGATGAAATATAAAACTTGTCATTTTAACATTAAAATCGCTATTTGTAATCAAAGGTATATCATACTCTTTTCAGGACAGACTCTAATCACAACAGTTCAACTGCATTGATGTGCAAAAGTTGGGATGCCTACCAAATAACATTATCTTCCTGTGATAAATAGTGTAAAATTGCTAGAAAAATGGTACTGGGGGGTTAAAATTATTTCCATGGGCAAACATGCTAGAAGAGGGCCTGACTATATAAAAAAACTGAATGAAAAAAACTGTAACACGGAGGAGCAAGCCCCAAGGGTGACAGTCTTGCTGTCTTGCAACACACGTCCAAAGCAAACCAGGTCCGTAGGCTGGGGACCACAGACCCGGTGTCACCCGGGACAGGCAAGGTCCGGAGACAGGAGGGAGCTCAGCAATGGTCATGAGGATGCAGCTCTGGCTTTTTAATCATCTGTTTGTGGCCCAGGGGCAAAGAAATGCAAAACTCAGTTGAACTCCCAGTCCTGCCTGGATTTTTGTCCCCATTTGAAATTACCCCTGAGCCAGTCTTTGCTTGGGAAATGGTCCTCACGTTGTTTTTCTGGACTGAGTTCAACAATGAGTTTCTCCCAAAACCATGGTCTTTTTGGTGATGTTGACATGAAACAGCTCTGTCAGATGCAAAACGTAGGAGAATAGCTCTTGGCCCTGTTTGCTTTTCTCCCTAAATATGGGCGCAACATAGCTGCTTTGGCAGAACAGTTGCGGCTAGTATTAGAGCGGTTTTGAATCCCATCCACAGATTATCCCTCAGATTATTTGCTTTTTGAGACCTAGCTATGTATATAAAGAAGCATGCAGAGCTCTCCTTTATCTTTCCCCGTGACTAGTCTCCCAGGAGTGACTTTCTGGGAAACTTCAAAGATCAGGGCAAGAGACAATATTGTGGTAGGGGAAAAAAAAAAAACAAAAAA
>JAVJGG010000050.1:7393423-7403970 GCA_035590195.1 Aviceda cuculoides
ACATTTGTAATGAGCATGACAAATCTCATCTAAAATTTGAGGTACACAGATTAATACATGGTATAATTTTAAGATCTGGCCCAAGGCACCAGTAAAATTTTTTAAGTGTTTAAAGAAGTTTCCAAGAAGCTTTTGACCTCTGTGGTAGCTGTGGCTGTTTTTCACGGTTCTGCATCAGACCCTCAAACACGGTCAGTGATTCTACTTTTGTATTCCTTTTCATCCTTCAATCTCATCTGCAGTGTCATAGTGGCAAGTTTTCACAGTGAAAACAAATAATCTAAATTAATATCCTAGTTTAAAAATATGCTTTATGGTGAAGAATGTGAAAGAATTCACTCTTAGGACTTGCATTGTAAAGCAAGAGCGATGCTCCCCATATCCTGTATTTTCACTCCTCTGCTCCAAGCAGATCTTGTTCAAGTATTATCATTAATTTGAAAGAAGTGACTGAACTGGGCAGGTGTATCTGATTCAGTGTGTTACCACTGAAAGGTGCATATGGTGTAAGCATTGTTTTCCCAACAATTAAAGTGAAGCAATAGATCCTTCACTAGATATATTGCTAACAATTAGTTGGCAAAAGATGGAAAACCTACAGACTGTACTTCTATGTGGTTCTGTTGGCCCTCTTTGTCTCACAAAAATAGCACCCCACAAATCATATACAAAGAGATAATGATCAGTCCATAACAAGGGCGTGTATAATCAAACTTCCACTTTCAGCCAGCATACAAGATGGGGAGTTTGGACAGCCTTGTTTGTTTAGTAAGTTTGCCAGTAAATGTAGCTAGGATAGAATTGTAGCGACCCAAACACAAGGAAAAAAAAACATCAAGATAATTTTCTGGGCATTGTTGTTCCTGCTATTGGAAAAGCAGGCATCGGATCAACTGGTTTCCAGCTAGTGGAGTCCTTTGTCCTGTGCAGGGGAGTGAAAATGTTAGAGAATTGTTCCCACTGTCATTTAATGCTTTTCTTAACTTTCTGCAACATATGAAAGTTACATAAAGTGTCCCGCAAAGTTGCAAACAGTATGTCTGTGTGCTGTTAGATAGACGCCTACGCTTCACACACAGGCAGATGTCCTGTTAGGATTTTTCTAAAGGCAGTTGCAATTACTTGCCTTGCATTTCTGATGCAAAATGTGTCTGACATTTCTTTCCCCAAGCTGCAGTGTCTGGCTTTGAAAGTCTACTGCTTTACTGGTAAGGAAAAAATAAGGTCGACACGAAACAAGACAAATGTGCTGCTTCCTTCTATGCTGATCACAGTAGAGCTTTCCTAGAAACTCTGCTTCTTCATAAAACTAATCTGACTGCTCACAATAACACCCACCTTTAATTAAGGACTTTTACCAAACAATCGGTAGGAAGACGTCAGATTAGAAAATAAACAAACAAACAAACAAAGCCTGTGCTGTCGTCAGAAGGCTATTTTAAATTGAACTGACTAGTGCACTCAAATTCAGGTAATTTCCCTTGGGTTTGATCTCAGACAAATGGAGTTTCAATTACACCTTGTATACTGTAGGCAATATTCAGACTTGAAAGGCTTTCAAGAATCACGATGAATTGTTTACTAATTTAAAAACTGAAAGGGTCATCCAAAGACTTAACCAATAGGAGCTTCTTCGCCTCTGCACATAACTGCCTTCCACCCATGGAAGAACGAGTTTATAGTTTGGAAGTGAAAGTTGAACATTTAACGTTCCCTTCTGTTGGATTTCCTGTGTATATGTATAAATACATGTTATTTCTTTGCTAATAAGGGACAAATTGACTACCTTTTGCCTAGTACCAAATAAGCACTTCGAAGACAAATATGCTGTGTTGCTTTAGTGAATATCTGTGCATATGTATCTTTATATTAAACTCTGTGAACTAGTCAGACTTATATAAACTCAGTCCCACACAGCATTATGTTATTTACATACCTTTCTGTACATCACCTCACTGTGGTATAAAAAGCACAATGAAGTCAGTCTGATCTCCCTCACCTGCTCTGATGGGTGTTGGAGTTTACACTTGAAAATAGATTGCTCCTACACAAAATGTTGTCAATGCATACTGCTTTTCCCTTATTTATCTGTTAGTAAGGATGTAAGTAGGTCTTTGAGAACTAGATGAATTCAAGTTCCATCCACTTTAATGGACTAAGTGTCAGATTTTGCCCTGGTCTCCTGCTCTAAATTAACTTTGATGAGTCTGCATGCAAAGAGAACATGATCTTTTAAGCTCAACAGGAATTTTTTCATTACTTTAGGAGGTGCTGGACTAAACTAAAGGGAAGAGAACTTGGCTAGTTTTTCTGATGCTCTGTATTCTGAGGGGTTTCTTAGTCAAAGTTATTCAACATTGAAATCCTCAGAATTCATTCTGAGGGACCCACAGACTCTGCATGTGAGAGAATTTAACCTTAACGGCATTGGAGAAGACAGCATCCTGCTGTCAGTAATTTAAAATAATCTTTTAATGTAGCAGAAGTTTCAGGTTATCTGGAGAAAACACAAATAAAGTTCCATTATTAAAAAGGATAAAATCCCCCAAGGTGCTATGGAATTTATAGACCTAAAAAATCTGATGACTACACTAAGATATTTGTTGAGTGGATATGTGTTGAAGATAATTATACATTTGGATGCATTTGGAAAGGACAATTTAATCGGCATGATGTATCAGGGAACTAATAAACCAAGTCAAGCCAATTTAAGTACCTGTAGACTAAAGTAAATTACTTGGAGAGAAGGAAGGCAAAACATGTTTAGAAGATATGGTTTCTAGTAATTATGGAAAAAAAAATGATCAATTTTAGCATATTCACTAAACTCTGATGATAAGTAGAGTTTAGAAAATTAGAAACAATAATGTGAGAAAAAACCTGGACAACAAGTGGAAAGTAGTAACTTTTTTTCAATGCAAGTACCAACTTAGTGAACTGAAATCATATTTAAACCACTGCCTGTGGATAGGTATTTACTGCAGTCACTAGGGCACCCCTCAAGTTGATCAGATTTCATGATGAAATCCCTAGGAAATGGACCTTCAAAGAAGCTCAAATCTTCAAAGCTCTTCCTTCACTCAAAGTCACTTTCAAGATTGTGATCTAAGTGCAATATGGTGAATTTTTATATTCACATATTCAACTGCTCTTAGATAAATTATTTTGACTTCGAATTCAAGAGTATTTCCTATAGATGTTTCCTACAGAGCATATGCAGGGAAAGCAGAAGCATCAGAAACAGCTAGTAAGTAGCTGCAGTATGAAATACATAAAAAGTATAGGATATATGGTAGCTCAGGAATGGACATATTTTCTATAGGGAAGAAGGATACAGATGCATAGGTCTTTAATTCTATTCTGAGTGAGATAACATGTTTTATGTCATTCACAGTCTCTTTTGTGAATAGTTAGCCAGCTCTGCCTCAAAAACTCTCAAAATAGAGTTTAGATCTCTTAGTTAAAATGGTAGATAACTGTGAAGATTCTCTGCTTTTAAATTGTAAGTACGTGATTTCAGTTTAAAAATTTCAACACTAGAGCCAATGAAATACTGTTACCTTGTGCTTCAATGCAGAATACAGTTAAACGAAATTTTGCAGATAGCTATGTAAGAACTTCATCCTCTTTCCAAAGCACTCAAATGTGAGGTAGATTTGAATCGGAAGCTGTGTAACTAGGGTTAGCCCAATCTAATAAAACCTACTGGAAAGGAAAAGAATATTAGCATTGGCTTAGTACCATATTAATAAAAAGACTTGGCTTGTGGCCAACATGGACCCTGGGAAAGCTGTGGAACACCATAAAAGAAGCCTAGAAAGGTAACCACATGGTGAGGAATCTCATAGGTGGGTGCATGGAAATTCTGCTTTATGCGCAGAAGATATACAGAGGACACAGGAGAAGTCTACCTGATTCATGGCTGGTTTCTTTGGAAGAAGCTGCAAACCTTGACAGTGCATCACAATGAACTGCTGGGACAGGAGGGGACACAGCATCTGTGGAGGCAGCTTTCTCAGTGACATGGACCATAGCAGCCATTCCCAGCTGCTTATCACTTGTACATCCAGATTCAGCAATAACCATTCAGGAATGCATACATAATTTCTCTACCAGGTAATATTTGTAGTGATATGGAATGAATATACCATACTGTGCTCCCTGTATTACATTTTTTTTTTAAATTATTTTGTCCTGTGAATTTCCTTGCTTTTGACTATTGACATCTTTTGAGAATTCTGGAATTTCAGTTACAGAAACATTCATAAACCAGAGAATTATTTTACTTCAAGCAACTCGGTGAGTATTTTCTTAACTTTGGAAAATAGTATCAATTGTTTGTATTAGGCCAGTGTTTCACATTATTTGTAAATATTTCTTGGCAAGGTAATGGCTTCTGGTTCCTATCGACTGGCCTTGCATGCCAGGAAAAGTCATCATGTTATGCCACCTAGAGGTATTCTTCCTGTCCTTGTCATTCTATATCATATATTGTCTAAATCATCTATGCATTAATCACTATATTGCTTTGCTCTATTTTGCCTGGTGATGCAAAACCCAATCCAGTTGGTTGTATAGCCAACTGGATAATCATGACCATGTGAAGCTTAGCTAAGCCAGAAACAACAGTGCAGAAAAAGTACGTATTTCTGTTTCCTATGTCTGCTCTACAGACTGAGAATGAAGACCATACTATTGTTCAGTATATCATCTTAACAAATTGGAAAAGACCTCCAAGAACAGTCATCACCTTTTCTCGTTTGACCAAAACACACTAACCCAAATCAGAGAAGACAAGCTGAAAGTGGGGAAAGCAGGAATTGTCTTCCTCTCTGAAGTGAAGTGACAGCAGCTTTACTGAGAGAGCAAGTGAACAAAAATGTTTCAAAGCACAGTTCAGTCAATAGGAAAGTTAACTTTATGGTGGTTTTATAACGATTTCATAGTCCCTAAACTTTACATTTAACAATCTTTATTACTAGCATTTATATAGAGATTGTGTTCTCTGTTAAGGAAAAAGTGCTCTTTGAATGGCAAAAGTTTATTATGCAGTGAATACATAAGAAAGGAAATATATTCTTCTAAGAAGGACATTCTAGAAAATAAGAGTATCTGAAAATGAACAAAGGTTTACTGAAAAGCTGCCGATGGTAAACAGATGAGTACAAGTACTCATCCAAGCATGAAAGAAAAGAGTTAAGGAACAGCTATTTCCTCCATTTTAATAGTCAGGAAATGGCAATTACTTTTTAGAATTTGAGGAGTATCTCCAAAGATAGTGAGGAGATATGCCCAGCTTTGGAAAAAAAGCAGACCTTTGTTCTTTGCACAGGAGAGGGGCAACAGTCTGGGCCAGGTCTTGTTTTCAATGTCCAAAAACCTTCACATCTCAGCTAATCACATTCCAAACATGCAACCCAACCACCTGCTTACCTTTTATTCTGGCATCCATCACTTCCACATTGGTTAGCAATTTCATGGCAGACTCAGTTAAATTTAAGCTGGTATGTTCCTGCCCAAGAGGTTCAGAACTGAGAATTTGGTATTTCCAATCTGTTCAGGTTTGAGAATTCCAACTGTTTCAGATTTGAGAATTCTGCATTTCCAAAACCATTTTGTAAAAAGGAAAAAACTCTCAACCTGCTGCAGGAGTAGCAGTTTTTCCTGATGTGATACATGTTCAAGCTTGATGTTGGATGAAGATGAGGGAGGACTACAAGTATTCTGCTCTGCCACTTAACCTTGGAGGGTTTTTTATAGCCCACTGAAGAGGAAAGGAAGCCTAAATCCAGTAGTTCAGAGCTCTGCTTGCCAGTATTTGAGAAGAAAAGCTGAATAGATAATTTGTACCTAGTATTTTCAGTTCACTTAGATACTCTTGCTGCTTGTGTAATATCCCTGGGGAGAACATGACTTACTCTAGTCTTTAGTAAATAAATTAATAAAATGACCAAACATTCACTGGAAACAATTTTTGTAGCTTTTTGCTACTTAAACAGTGTTGGATAATGGTAAAAATATTCATGTGTTTCTCTTCACAGGAAGAGTATGTAAGCACTACAACACAAATGTTTCTGGCTAATATTTTAAATATAGTCCTTTTTTTTTTTTTTTTCTAATACCCCTATTATTAGAAGATTGCAGTGAATGGCTTCTATGAACATGCATTCAGGTAAACCAAGGTAAAGGTGTTCTCCTCAAGTGTACGGCCTGAATTGAGGTGAAGGGATCAGCCATGAAGAAGCCAAAGCTGAGAGCGAGAGCTGCCTGTGATACAGAAGCAAGTTCTACACTCAGATGTGTCTAAAGGTTCTTTTGGTTATATTTTAAACTCTAAGCTTTGTCTTCTTACCTAGAGCTTTTATCATATAATATATATTTTTGTTTGCATATTTTTACCAGGTGTATATGTAGCTATTTAATTTTTAACCAAAGCTTAATTTTACCTTGCTGTTTTTCTATGTGCTTTTGGTCTTATCTATCCTTTTGATTGCACAAACAGCACATGATCAGCTTTTGCTGTTTGTCATGGATATGGAGGCAGTCAGCATTTGCCATAAAGATGAGGCTCCCGAGGCCCGTATGACACCTCAAAAAGATCAGGTGCAGGAGTTTGCTGGTGCTGGTCCTTGAGGCTACAGAACTGAACAGTAATGACTGAAGTCCACCAGCCGAAGAAGCAGTTACCCTCCTCAAAATGTCTATGTAAAATGTGCATAATATTTCAGCTAATCACAGGCTTCCTTAGGGTTTAGTTCCTGGATGGTCTCCAGTACTGTCTGCCACCTACACCCAACAGCCGCAGCCTTGTCCCTTGGTTTTTGTGGCTTGTTTCAGGGTGCTTCATGGGGGGACACCACAGGGTGTGGGGGGTCCCTGCAGCAGCGTGAGGGCCGATGGGCCTGGGGTTGTGCCAGGGGCCCACGCGTGCTGTGGAGGCTGCAAAAGCCCAGAGGAGGCACCGTGAAGGGCTGGTGCGGGTGGGAGCAGTTTGCTTATGGAGAGGCCTGTGAATTGCTCTTAAACGCTCTTGGTGTCCTGCAGAGCTAGCGTAGCCAGGATGCCTAGCTGCAAAGCATGCTCTATTTCGAATAGGCAAATACAAAATTTGCAGCTCAGGGAGAGGCGTAATTGTAATAGAAAGCTGGAAATCGTGTCCATTAAGTCCTACTTCCCAACCTAACTGCAATCTATAATGTTTTTGGAGCTTTGTTGCTTAAAAGACAGAGAGGATGCCACCAGCCAAATGTGGCTTGTAGAGCCAAAGCTGACTAAACAAAACCCTTCGGCAAAATATGGGAGGAACACGCTGTAAGCTAGAACAAAGTGTGACCTGGTACAGTAAGCAGTCTATGATTGAAGATATCCCTGGGTATATTTAATGAGTACATCCTTTTCCTGGAAGGAAGTTCAAAGTCCTGAGTTGGGCAGGTACATTTCAAAAAAAGAGCTGTGAAAATCTGTGTATGTCTCCCTCAGATGTCAAAAGTGTCTTTTTGGTTTGTTTTTATTTTGTTAGGGAGATGCTAATCTGACTGCTTACTGGCTATTCAGCAGCCAGCCACCAGTCATATAATGAATCAGGGAGATTAGAAAATTCTTTGCTCTTCTGAAACAAAATTCAAGGTTTCCTGTGAGCTATCAATGGTTTAACCAAGTTTCCTGAAACAAGAAAGAAAAGAAAGTGGAAGACTAAAATACAGTGAGAACTGGCTTGTATTCCTGATCAGATCCAAGAAACTCCTGTGAAAAACAGCAGCTTCCTTCCACCCATGGACATTGCTAGCATCAAGTGTCAGACCAAACTTTCTGAAAATTGGAAATAAATGCACACAGCTTGTATTTGCAACTGTGGCTAAGGCTTCGTGAAGGAATCCTCAGAGACATCACTTGTTTGTCACTGGGAGCAGCTTGGCAGTGGCCAGAGACCAGAAGTGAAAGGTGCTGTCAGTCCTAAAAGGAAGTTTGGTCCAGAGATTTACAGATGCCAGAGGTCCGATTGCTTCAGATTATCAATGTTTTTCCACATTGATCCATCATTTAAACTTTGAACAGTCTCTTGCTTGCTGGTAGCGTGTTATAAACCTGTTTTGGTAAAACAAATCAATATTTTGACTGTAAATTTCAATCCCTTGTAACTATTCAGCGGTAAATAATTTGAGCTTCGGGTGAAGGTTAGAAATCTTTGCATTGTTGGGTACGATGCCTTTTTTCAACTTTAAGACCAAATAAAAATAGCCTCATCACACTATATATCTCTATTAGCTTAGTGCCTCACTGATTGTACTAACAGATATCTTATTGGAAGTTGCCTCCAAAATAAAAAAAGTTTATTAAATATTTTCAAAATATTAAAATTCTGTAATTTCTGAAAGCCATGAAAGTGTCCATTTATCTTCTGAGTTTTGTATTTTATTCTTTCTTGAATGTTTTGAACCACAGATAAATGTTGGAATGGCATCCTTTTTCCCTTTAAAAGAATATTTCTGTTAATTTGAAAAATATTGGCTATGAATGTCAAAGTTCTCAGAAAAGGTGAAACATTTGATAAAGACTGATATAGGGAAGAGTACGGAAGAAGTAAATAGATTTTCCATTGAGACCAGTAGTGTGGCTAAAGGCAGAAGAAGGGATCTTAGGGGATGGTATTTCAGAGCGAAGTGTTGAATTATAGGAGCTTACTGAGTCACCTCCGAGTGATTCGCCCATTAGAGCTGTCTACAGCTGCCCCAGCTGCAAAGTAAAACACCTCTGCTCAAACCAGCCTCACGGTGCTCGGTGCCTCCGGCCTCTCGGTACGAGCAGCTACCCAGAGTGTCGTGCTCGGGGCCCAGCCCTGCTGACAGGAGGAGGAGGGAGCGAGGTGGGACACCGGGTCATTTCTGGCCCTTGGGTTTGGGTTTGGGGGTGACAAAATTGTCAGTCCATAAAGGGAGAAACAACCACTGATCCTTTCAGCTCTGCGTGCTAATCAGAGTGAGTTATTAAAAGGTTAAAAGTGTATTAACAGTAATCTTATTGTCTCTTTGTATGCGATTGAGCTCTCTATTTCCTGAAGACTTGTTATTAAAAGAACTATTTCCTTAACAGATTGCATTAGGTCATGCAGCAAAGGTATATTATGATTTATATGCACTTTAACAGCATGCTAAGACAAATGTGGTTCTACTTAAAGCAAGCATTAGATTTGGTTAAAACTTCTGAATGTAAACAATTCTGTAGAAATAATTATTCATTAAAAGGTTTCCTGCAATTCTGAGTGTGTCAGAATGCTAGTTTCAGCTTCACTGGCTGTCTTCCAGACAGGACTAACACCAAGCTAGCAACATGCACTTAATGCTTAACATAGTATATGTATCTTAAGTACACAAAATATAGATTCCCATCATGACTTTTTAAGGCAATTAGTTTACAGTCGAATTAAAATATGAATTGCCTCACATCTTTTTTTAAACAACAAGTGTTTGCAAGATTTAAATATAAATTAAAAGCATCAGAGACTTCATAACTGGGAATGAGAAAAGCATTATAAAAACTTGGGCCTTGATTTATTAATACCACCACATACATGTCTTGGAAACTCCATTGCTGCATAATCCTTTCATAAGCACTATGGTTTAAAAAAGGTGCTGTTGAAGGAAGAGCAGGAGTATTCTGACAGAATTGGAGTAAACCCACAGTTTTGTGGATGCCCTGTTATAGCTGGAGCAGCACAGTGGAAGTTATCCTGCTGAAGTGTGCCCTTGACAGAAGGAATAAATTCATTCCAGGATGATCCATGTGGACAATGGAAGACTTATGAGCTGGAATTTGTACATTTCTTGACAGTGAGATGAGGAACAGTCTGAAAAAGGTCATCTTTTTAAAAAGAGATAATTACTTTTGTGGGAGTCATCTTATTTGCAGGGTAAGACTTACTGACTCACAGCAGATTTGCTGCAGTAGAATAAGATACGTTATAAACCACTCAGGACATGCACTGATTTTGAGCAAATGTTTGTGATAAAATTATCCGATGTTTTAAACAGAATCTGTTAATTTTGATGTGAATTTGAGTAGCTGTACCAGGAAAGGTATGTGGCTTTGCTCAATTCTCCTTAGGAAATAATCTGAGAATAGACATGAGCTTTTCCTAAACCCAAGTCAAATGAAGAAGGAACAGGTATAAAATCTACATTTGTCAATTCCACTCTTCCTCATATTCCCTTACTATGTCTGTTGTGTAGTTATTTCTCCTCTGACTTGAAAAATCATACTATTGATTATAATAACCCAGAGACAGGGAGATACATTTGACACATATAAATTACCTATTTAGAAGCAGCGCTTCTGAAGTAATTGCTTAAATGGAGTTTAAGCCTAAATGTCACTATAACATTCACCACATATTTGTCTGATCTTTTCTCAGTGTGTAATCCAATAAGTTCTTTCAAGGTCAATTTATTTCCAGATTAGCTAAGATTTGATTTTTGCTGATGTTGACTGTAAAAGGAATATTTTTGTTGTTTTTTTTGGGGGGGGGGGGTTGGGTTTGGGTTTGTATCATT
>JAVJGG010000050.1:7403980-7433127 GCA_035590195.1 Aviceda cuculoides
GGGGGGGGGGTGGGATCATTCTAGTAAACACACACTTTTACCCAACTTGACCATTTTCAAGTTTGAAATCCCTGAGCTGCTTCAGGAAGAGGTAATTGTATCAGTCTTTATGCTGCCACTGTTATGAATAGGGAAACACCTAACTTGCCTTGCATTTCTGGGGGTGAATATCACTTACCCAGTCAGGGAAACGCAAAGTCCTCAGCCCTGTTCTGCCTTTCCAGATACACAGACTTCTTCATTTGCTTCGGTAGAAATGTACAGACTTTTAGTATGGCTGGGATCCCCCCCAGCACCTTCCGCTGTGGATTGACTGCCATTTCGAGAAGATAAAGTAGATGATTTCAGTCAACCAGCAGGTTGAGCTATCACTGTGTTAGAGAGGACCTCCTGAAAACAGCAGTATGTAGGGTATTTGTAATTAATCAGTCCTCTCTTCTGAACACAGCGAGTAAATGTTAAAGACAGAAAAATTCCTTAGAATTTTTTAGTTGAGAAGGCTTACCACGAATCCATAAAAAACACAGTTAAGGTATGAGAAAACATAGTGTAAACTGGATTTGGCAGCCTTTTATTCAGAGAAATTAGAAAATTGTATTTTCCATGGAATAGTAATCCAAAACAATATGACTGGATTGCCAAAATATATTTTGTATGATAGTATGTAGCAGGAGTTAAGTCATGGGCCATAAGGAGATCCTGAAATTCTGCTAACAGAGGTGGGGCAAGATATGGATTGGACTGCAGCAGTGTGTTTGTGTCTGAGAGAGACAGCAGAGGAGACAGCAAAAAAGCAGCAAAAAGCAGTGGACCGCCAAAAAAGAGTTTATAGTATGACCTGAAATTAATCTCAAGCAGTCATTGAACAATCTGTACTATAAAATACTGGAGTAGGGAGTAAACACTTTCCCTTCTTGTTTGACTCCTGTTGCATTCAGAGGAATCAGACTTTGACGTAATCCTTTTTATTTACAAAGATTGTGTGCAAAGAAATACCTGGCCCCACTATCAAGTTCTCCCATACAGAAAGAACACAAAGAAACTAATTTTGATGAACTAGTCTGGTGGAAAAGGGTAGCAATATGCTACAAACATACAGAATAACATTTTCACAAGGCGTAAAGAGTTAGTTTTAACGTGGAGCAAGATGTTGGCTCCCAAGAACCTCAGTCATTTTTGAAGTAGGATATGGGCACTACTGAGAAATAACATCTTTGTGAGTCAGTTCCACTGAAAAGGCAATTACTTGCTAACCTTATATAATTATATTTTTACTGCTAGTCATATTCTCTTGCGTTATGGGATGTTCCTAACAGTGGTCCCATGAGATAATTAGAAGTTGTGCATATCATCACTTGTTTGGGTTTTTTTAATTACAAAAGAGGACTCTATGGGAAAGAACTTCTTCGTCCCAGATACCCTCTGGCTTCTGTGTAATACAACAATCAAGATCAGCTTGCAAAGATTTCAAAACAGACTCTGTTATCTCCTTTCTCCAGCTAGGGCAATGTGTAGGGAATAAATGTATTTCAGGAAGGCTGCTATGATTTCTTGATATATAGGGCCAGAACTTGGCTTCGACACATAGTGAAGCAGGCCCAAAACTTTCTAGGGTGTTCGAACAAGTCCATGTCCTTTTCCTTATGCTTTTTCCCTCTTAGCAGCCTCCTCTGACAGCTTTGAGGGACAACTGCCCAGAGCACGCCACAAACAGGGAATTCCCATCCAACAGTAAAATCTTTGGCTAGAGGTTTATGGCAGGATTGAAAAGGCCTTTCTCCTCCATAAGCAGTGAGAATCGGCCTGTAATTTAATAGTCAATCTATCTCCTTCACTTGTTGCTTTGCTCATGAATTAGGGGCATTTTTGTGAACTAAATAGAGCATGACTATAAAAAGGAGAGTAACTATAAAGTAGAACAACACTTGAGCTTTATGTGTATTTCAGATCCATTATGACTGCTTAATAAAAGAGTGAAAGGACTTTTTGATCAACTGATGTGTATGTATCGACACAAATCTTACAAATCAAAGTTATATTAAAATTAATTATTCTACACTACTCTTTGTGAAGAATTTATGTTCTTATAACACACACAAATATTTAATGATTTAGCAGTTTTATAAGACAATAATATTGCTTGCTCCACAAGTATTACCACTGTCAAAACTGAAAAACTTGCTGTAGTACAGTCAAACTAATCATTTATGCTCTTGTTTTGCACAAAGATCATGGAACAGCAAAGAAAGTTTCAGTATAGCAAAGCAGTAAATTTATTCCTCTGTGGTGTTGAAAACAGAAAGTGGAAGAAGTTAAACTTCATCAGAGTCCCAGAAGCTGCTGTAAGAAAATCAAGAAAATCACGGGCTTTAGTAAAGTGGGCCAGGCTGGCACTGATTAGAAAATACTTTTTCAAGAGGTGGAGTCTGAGAGATGGGCTTCAGAAATTTTGAAAGAGAGAGGGGAATAACATTCATTAAATTAAAAGCTACTCAGTATCCTCTGTACCCAATCAAGCCAGTCAAGGATAAGAACACCTGTATGTTCTGGTCTTAAAGGATTTACAGGTTTTGAGAAGAAGAAAAGATAAGATTTAACCTTTAGACTTCCATGGCTGTTCATGTAAAACTGTATTTCATTGGATCTGTATTAATTTTGACAAAAGCCCCACTCCTGTGAAAACAGGAGGCTCTGGATTCATTTAGAATACTCAGATAAGGAAAATCTAACTTAATAACTCAGACCAGGGGCTTTAATTTAATTCTTTCACATCCCAGTGACTTGCGTAGTTAGAATGCTGTTGTCTGCTCCACAGTGAGTTTCTCAATATTTGCTGTTGGTAATGGTTAGGTTTCTTTCTGTCTGTCTCTCTGTCTATCTATCATCTCATCTTTTTCATACAGATAACTAGATGCTGATTGGAGCATACATTTCAAATTACAATTTCTGTGGCCTAAGTGCCAGAAACCTTGAGTATTTGATGGAAAGTCCTTAATTTGTCACACACACTTCATGTGCTTCCTACAAAAGAAGTTTTGAAATGGCACAATATCAATCTACATATTTATTGTTTTTAATAGCACATCATAAATACGCAAAAATTAATAAAAATATTAGGAATGAAGTTTGCATGATGCACAGTGACATTTTGGATAAAGATATACAGAGAAGACAGAAAGAATCTGTTTCCTATTGCTGCATTACCATGGGTCTTGGTAGCTGTCTGTAAGTCATTACAGTATCATCTACTTATACTTGCACAGTATTTCAAGCTGTTCTTTTTTCCATCTTTTAGTAGACTACATTCTAGCAATCCCTATATCATGACTTGCAATCTTCTGACACCTGCCTCTTCTCCCTGTCTCATGTCTTTCCATTTTCTCCAAATCCCATCCTTTCCAAGATCCAATAGGTGGAACCTGGGCCCAAAATTCATGAGTCCCTTCTCAAACTGGGACTCAGTCACCTACACTAATTTGATGATTCGGAAAGACATATATATCTATAGCTATATATATAGATATAGATATAGATTTATAGTTAGTCCACAGCAGCAGTATGAGTGCTATGTGAAATAATCTCCGAGAAGGGCCATAATTAAAACATTAATCTGTGTGCAAGGTGGCCTGGAGTGCAACAGCAATCGAGACTAATTGATGCTGCGTGGAGGGATTCTAGTGGCATTATCTTAAAATCATGTTGCGTACCTGTTATATTCATGTAAAGAACTATAGCGTTGCACTTTATAACAACCTTTGATCATATTAGGACACTATAATTATCAGTAATAAAAAAGATGGTGGTTGCCATTAAGAAATCCAGCAATTTCCTAATCATTCTTAAAGGATGTTGTTGATGGCATTTTCCTATATTTAGAGTAAATCGTTCCTCAGATATCATGAGAGATATAGAAGACCATAAGGAATGCAATGTACTACATATTATTTATGCCGATTCAGAGGACAGAAGGCTTATACAGTAGAAAGAGTAGATTCACAAGTTAAGTTTAAAACTCAGTGCCTTCTACTGCTACATATGGGAGTTCTTTTAAAATCTGCTATTAAATCACAGCCAGTTGGCTTTGTTCATGTGGTGCTGATACGTCCTTTGAAAGATGCTCATGTTGTTTACTATTGTCCAAAATAGCAACCTGTTGTCACCAAAGGAAAGAGAGAGCTCTTTGACCAGGGAATAGAGAACAGGTGTCTGTTGGGGTCCACAATATTTTGGCCTGTCTCTGACAGTGATGATCTCTGTAATGACAGTGTCCCAAGGAGGTTCAGAACTGTCTTTGCAAGAGGTTTCACATCACTTGCATCTCAATGTTCATTGGTTGATGTCCTGCGCGAGTAAAATCCTTGTTTTCAGCTCAGTGAGTATGTATAAAATTCTGTTAGTCATAAATATAACATTGTCTATAGCTCCAGCCTGTGATGCAAAAGCCAATATACCTAGTATTTATCTTGGGATAAAAAGAATGATTGCAAGCAATCAAACTATCACTTGCTAGATAAGCCATCAAAGCAGGCAATATGCATGATCTTAGCACATTGCAAGTGCTGAATAAAATGTGTTTGCTTGTATCAGAAATATAGTTCACTCATCAAAGGCATGGTACACTGTAAGTGCAGTAACACAATACAGCTGGTTCAGTGAAGGTGGCTCAGTTGGAACTGTTAGTCTTCAAGCCACAGGAGATGGACTATGTTCATGAAACTAAATCTGGTGAATGTGTCTTATTATTTTTATATGCAATGATGCAGTTATCAATAATGGCATTTAAGCTGGCATTTTGTTGCATTTATTTTGCATTAACTGAGTTTAGAAATACCTGAGCACATGCATAACCAATTATATCTATGCAATAATGAAAAGACATTCCAATGTGGAAGGTTCAATTTTATTTTACATCTTATTAAAACATCAATAGTAATTCATTCTTCAATGTAAAACTTTTAATGTTTTCATTTTAAACTCACTGATTTTGTTTATTATAGGCTCAACAAATTCAGTTACTGAAGTTTTCAGTAGTAAATGTGGAGTACCTGCCAACAGTTAGATAACAATTCAGATAACATAATCACCTGTAATCTCTAGTTTTGAATTTTAGGTTTCTGGCAGATCTTATTAGCTTTTATTGTTTAAAATAAATATTAGAATTCAAGAAGGAAATAAAGAAGATAAAGAAGTTAAAATAGAACAAATAGGATCAGAAAGGAGAAGGGATGGGTGGGTTAACCACAAGAACAATGAATGGGTGGGCTTTTCCCCATGAAACTAGCAATAATGTTTTTTTTAAAATTAAGAAAGTAAAAGCACTCATGCTCTCAGTGCCAATTTTAGATCCAAGGTACGTGAATCTGGATTCACTGACATCAAGAAATTAAACTTCCCTCAGGTTTAAATTTGTCCATCTGCTAATCATCAGGATGAACCGAAGGGGGTTCTGTCTTAAAATCAATATACCTAGAAACAGAGTTGAAGAACATCACTGACAATGGAGTAAAATCATGTTCCTCCCTTAACATCAGTATACATGTTTCCATGTGTTTTGGAAAACAACAGCAGGGGTTTTTTATGATTTTACATTAACAAAAAGAATAGGGTTTTTTGCTTCTGCAAAAGGAGTATAAGACCACAGAAAACAGGTTCAGGTAAGAACCTGTCCAGATGCTGCCCAAGCCATTTATACCAGGTTCTTTTTTAATTTATATGCTATTACAAACCTCTCAGCAGGAGATTCTGCAACGTTCCCTTTCCATACTTGGGCTTCATCATCTTTCCCATCAGAAAGTTTTTCCCAGTGCAACCTCAGCTGCACTTGCTGTAATTCAAGCCTATAACTTCTTTGCCTATGGCAAGAGTGTTAATTTCCTTCCTCTTTGTAGCTCTTTTTTTATATGTTAAAATACTTACTGTGTCTTTCTCTTTTTTTTTTTATTTGGTATGCTGAATAACTCCATTTCCCTCTTTGAAGTTTATTTTTTCTACACTTCTGGAAACTTTTGCTGTTTGGATGCTGTCTTAGATGTTCAGCCTCTTTTTTTGAAAGCAGGGGTTAAAGTTGGCCCTTGAAGTACAGTTGAGTAAAGCTAGGGGATTACTTCACACCTCATATATGTCTTGCTTACACATCCTGTGAGATGCTTTGGGGTTTTTTTTGAACAGGCATCACTGTTGATACATGTCTAATTTATGAATCATGATCAACTGTGTAGTCTCCTGAAAGACTTGCAGTCAGTTGGTCAGTTCCGTAGCGTAAAATATAATAACCTGTATTCACCTCTGTTGAATAAAATCTATTTCAAACTAATCTGAATATGCTTTGAGTTGAAATCCTTTCCAGGAAGATGTTGCTAAGTAATAATGACCAGATCTGAACAAAGCTGAGGCATAGAGAGACATGGTTTTTGAAAGTGGTATCTAAAGATATTGTGTTGGTCGTGTCCTCCCCATTGCTCCTCTGTCTTATTAGAAAATGAAAATGAATATGATTATTGCACTTCCAGCACAATGAATGAAATTCTTGACTGCAACCACACCCAGGACCCCAGGCTTCTACTTTGATAATGACCCACTGGCAACCACTCCTTTAACACTTTTCCACCTGCTAGCATTCTTGTCCACCATATGTTTCTACCTTGCCTTGGAGACTCTCATGGGAAAAAGCATCAGTTATTAACAAAGATATATGACATGTCCTTGCAGAGTTCTCAAAGTTGAGTCAGCCTAATGACACAGAGCACCCAACAAAAAGGGAGAATTTGACTTTTTGAAGATTTGTCCTCTCTAGGCTTTTCTTACAGTTGACTAAAAAGTTGTGGTTATGAGGTCTATGTAGGAGTTGTGGTCTTCAAGTTCATAGGCTCCAAAGCCAGGGGTAATCAATCTGAGGATGAACTGGGTTTGGACTCTGTCCCAATTACTAGATATAGTTTCAATATCTCTGTATGAATAATCACGTCTCAAACCACAGATATTATTGTACATTTACTATTCATAATTTTTTGGGGAACTGCTGGCACCATCAGTTTAGACAAGTAAATTGCCTGAGACTAATTGCAATGAGTATTGTATATTCATAGCATATTATGTGATCATCAGATCACCCAATATATGTGTTTGTAGAGGAAGGCCCCATTATTTCCTTTGGATTATCCTTGAACTATTGTAACTGTGCAGATCTCTTACATGAATAATAAAAAAAATTTCCAGCATTGCTGTTCAGTGAAAAAAAGGGGTATTGGGGCCCTCAATGACACTAAGCGTGAAACTCAGCAGGTTTCACAAAAATATTCAGAAATCCCATTATGCTACATTCATCCAGCTCTGCTTCCAGATGGATGTTGTGTTTGCAGTGCCATCCACAGAGCAGCCATCTGCACCAGCTGCTCTGCCACATGCAAAACTTATTTCTGATTACAGTCCTGTTTACGGTACTGTGCCTGCATCAAGGAGATCTTTGCATGCACTGCAATTACTGATGAGAAATGTAGGAAGAGTTACAAATATAAGACACTGGAGAGAGGTAGGTAATCCAGGTCATCTTTTGGTATGCATTAGCAACGTACCCAATCTTCAGTGAGAGACAATTATTCTGTCCTCAGGGAAGCTGTTTCAGGCTCTACCCACAGAGTGTATTTTCCACTGCTTTAGGGAATCTCCAGACTAGGTTGGCAATCAAACTTAGAAATCATAATTAGAGAATACTTGTTTCAGCTTGATAAAGAAGGCTTTTTGCTTTTTTTTTTTATGCTGCCAGTTTATGGCATACTTAAGATGAATCTTGCAAGAAAGATTTCTACTTATTAACTGATGATGAAAATGTGGATCTTATTTAAGACAAGTCATTCTTTATGTCATCCTTAGAACTCATCAGTGGGTATGCCATTTAGATATCAAGATGAAAACGTCTTTAAAATAATCTACAAAAAATATTCAGTCACCACAAATATTTTTACCTTTTCAAAAACAAGGTAACAATCATACCTGAAACATGAATAACCAATTTGGGAGCAGGCAGGAGCAAACTGTAATTATAACGTGTAATTTACCATAATACTAACAGAGACTTCAGGAAGTGATGACAATCTGCCAAAGATCATTTGGAAGTACATACAAATGCTAAAATCCACCTACATTGTGAAGTCAGCAGGCTATAGTAGTTGTAATTTTCATGAACTCAGGATGGTTTTATAACAGTCAAGCCTAGTAATTACAGAAATTATCATGACATTTTTGCTTATTTTTAACAGACATTTTGAGAGCAATCATCAATACTCATGATATTTGGAGGAAAAGCAATAATTTGAAAAGCAAAGAAAGGTTAGAAAATTTCAAGAAAAACATTACATTGCCACTGCACTAATCCATAACACACCTTTCTGTTTTGGGGGTTTTGCAACCCTGATTCCCATCTCAAAAAAGAATATAATAGAATCACAAAAGCGTAAAAGAAGAGTGACAAAGGTGGCCAAAGTTATGTGATAATCTTCACACAAGGAAGTATTTAAAAGATGGTTGCATTTCAAAATGAAAGAAGATGAGTGGTAGGGATTTCTGCAGTCCTTGGTGCCATGAGGCAGGTGAACAGGTAACAGGCAATGACTGCTCACCCCCTGTCATCTACCCACTGGCTTAATCTGATCCTAAATAAACAAATGGAGATCTTTCACAGGGTTAAAATGAACTTTCTTGCCACAGAATATCGAGGATGTCAAAAGTCTGCATAATGTCAAAAGTGATTACATAAATATATTATTAAATAAAATTAAAAAAAAAAAAATAGAAAAAGAAAAAGAAAAAGAAAAAAGCCAAGGCTGTTAAACACAAAGATCTGCTTCTGGACCAGCATATCCCTAAACTACAATTTGTCCTTTTCTGATAGTCTTCTTCAGTCATCTGCTATTCACCGCTGTAAGAGAATTCAAAGTCAATTTAGATCTTAGCCACCATGCTGTTCTTCTCTTCTTATTCCTAGACAAGAGCTGTCAGCCCCAGAACGCTCCTTGAACCTCCTCTGCACAGCTGCGTTGACCTTGTCCTTACTATTTCATAGGAAGCCTGAGCTTAGTCTTATCTCCTCTGGTGGCAAGCAACAACTTTTCCTTCCAAGAAAGCCCTGCAGATATGTGACATAAGAGAGGATGGTCAGAGCTGGGTGGGAAAGACAAATTCACTGAAATCTGTGTTAAGAAGTGTTCAGAGTATAACATCATTTCTTAACTATTTGAAGGTTTTATTAAGCCCACGTCTGAGAATGGGCTTGGATGTATATGATGTAGTTGTGATATGATAATTTGGGCTGGCCCTTATTATGCAGATAGATGTATGTAAAACAAAATCCTTGGTCAAGAGACCTGCACCGACTTTTCTGATTTCATTGAAAGTGGCATAGTGTTGGGTTTGGGCTTTAAAAAAAAGGAAAACAAGTAGATACAATATTTTGTATTCTTCTCCTCAGGTTTCTGGGTTTGGTTTAAGATTGGCTCAAGTTCTTAAGCCTCTCTCCCCAGTCATCCTGCACAGAAGCCTTTAGAAATACATACAAGAATTAAATTGAGATTATCACATTGTTGTAAGGGCTTGTTAGAGTGTCACAAATGAGGAACAGGATTTAGAGTGATTGTATGAATTGAGAAGCTTAAAAATAAAAGGTTATCCTGAATGTGAGACTTTTTATTTTGCAGTTACACCTAGTGCTGATGTGTAGAGCATATACAGCACAACAGAAACATTCAGATCAAATGACATGACATCCCTAACTTGTTGTGACAGGCTGCTTTCTTTTTTTCTTCTTTTCTTTTCTTTTCTTTTCTTTTCTTTTCTTTTCTTTTCTTTTCTTTTCTTTTCTTTTCTTGAGCAGCAATAATTTTAAATATTTGAAGATAGTATAAAATTATTCTTTGGACAGAAAGAAAATTGGGGAATATTTTTGCAACAGCTGTTACTTGTCATGTGTACATATATTCCATGGAATTCATTACAAAACCATGTACTAAAAGTTCACATTTAAAAATGAGCAGTTGCTGACAATTCTCAGGGAAATTTGACTCAAATTTAAAATCACAGTGAGAGCTGGTCTTCTAAAAGCCTTTGATTGTGTGACACTAAATGCTTCTATATCACTTGGCATACAGCATTTAAGAGGGAAGGACTATTATTTCTTTTTACACAAGGGATATTTCCTTAAGATTATTTTTTCTGCTTGGTTAAAAGTTAATATTTGTTTAGGAAAATTAACATTCTCTGAGAGTTTATACATTGAAGTAAAATTTTACCTCTGTCCCTGATATAAGATCTTTAAATTCATTCTGGGAAGAGTGGCCTCTTCACCATTTCACCTGGAAAGTGACGTTTTGTGCCATGGTAGACGATTTTTGTTGCATCTCTGCCAGCGCACAAGGGTAAAATGGAACAGTGACAAGTAAATTTATGTTGGCTGCTAATTCTGATTTGCAAAAGTTTGATGAAAGAAGTGTTTCCCTGAATACTCTCATCTCCCCATGAACCCTATATTTAATTTTTAAAGAATCAGCTGCCTTTTGTTTTCCCTTAGTTAGTATCACTGTGAAAACACTGACACGAGTTCTTCACTAGGAGTTTCCAGATCACCGGTTCCCTTCCGTGGAGATACTGTGCAGCTACTTGAGGGTTGCCTGACAGTGTCAAATAGATAGACTCATAAAGGGGCTTTGGTGTTCAGTTTTATCCTGAACTAAATAGTAATTTATTATAACATAAGCAAACACTGGTAGAGCTGTATCTTGCCTAATATGTTAATGTAAGCATGGTTCCTGCTTACAGTAATGTATTAGCTGCTTGCTAGCAAAGGAGCTATTTAAGCTATTTAAGACCAGCTGCCACTTCCTATAAAACAGTGTCCAGTTCATTTAATGAGTCCAGACATCCATCTATCAGTGTGTCTTCATGTAAGTCACAAATTGCTAAATCTAGAAGCAAGTGCTTTTTTTTGTTGTTCATCGTGAGTGCTGCATGATGAGCTTGGGGACAGAAAGTCCTAAAGAGGAATATCTGAGCACTGAAAGTGGAATATATGTGCGTTGCTAATAGTATGGTCTTGATTAATAATTTTATTCTTCCCAAAGACTTTTCTTTGGCAGCACTCTGTAAGCATTATCTAGGATTTCAATCATTCTTGTGTTCATGCAATCTATCTGCTTGTGTAGTTACATGGCCTTCATCTGAGCTAGCATAAGCATGAATCCACTAACACTAGCAAAGACCTGAGTTTGGCAAAGAATGTAGGTATTTGCCTCAGTCCATTTTGGGTAAGCAAATAACATGGGTGCACACATAATATTAGGCTCAGTTTAAATGTTATGATGAGTAGAAAGAAAGCCTATACATTTCAAGGTTCAAGTCATGTTACGTAAACCACTTTCGCTGTTCATGGGTGGGTTAGTGGACAGTCCAAACAGACTGGTGAAGCAGAGAATTCAAAATTTGTGAGGTGCAGGATATGAATGCTTCCGCTGGCACATGGTACTGTTTCTATTTCCTGACTGGATGTCGCAAACCTTTGAAATATGAAAACAAAGAGCGACTGGATGCCGTAAGCCTTTGAAATATGAAAACAAAGAGCATCAACAAGACATTTACTGAATTTATTAACCTTTTTTAGAAGTGGTTTTGAACAGGGAACAGCCCAACCCCATGAGAAGTGGGTATTATCTCAATATTTAGATATAAAAATATTTCAAAATGAATTTTTGTATCTTTTCACTCAGACAGGGAAATTTAGTTCAGAGTAACATCAGTCAGTCTGCTACTAGCAGATATTGTTAAGAACAGTTACAGAATTGTACTGGAAGAGTACAGCATCTCAAAAATTTAGGTCAAAGGTGTGAAGGGGTTCTTAAGCATTATTCTTTGGGACTAATTTTCTTACATTTCATTTGAAATGTAAATAGTTTCCTTTATATTTAACACACAGATTTGGTTGCTTACAGGATTCCAATGCTTTTTTTATATTGTGTGTTTCCATGTCTGTTTTTCAAAGACTATCAGTGCAGTTATGAATACACATGTGGAGTCTAGTTTCTTTTTTTCTTCATCATGATGTGTAGTTTTGAACTCATCTTATTGACGAGTTAGGCTATAAAACCTCTTATAGAATCCATTCTGTCATCTTATTTGAATTTTAAAATTATTTTTCCATACTAGCATTAGATATGATTTTAATCATCATAATTGTTAAAGGAAATATGATGTTCTGAAGTAAGTTAAAGATATACCTTGAAAAATATTTCTCATCTTGATATGTAAAAGCCAGTAAATGAGAAACTGTGAAATAAGCTTGAGAGTATCAAAGGCTTATTTTCATATATTATACAGATATGGAAGAAAGCAGAATACAAAAACAATTGAAAAATGTATGAAAAATGTCTAAAGGTGATAATTCCCTATTTTAGCTGACTTGCCATTTTCAATGTAGACATTGTAATACACAAGATTTAATACACACGGTCCTGTGGGGAAGGAATAAGTTTTCCCTTACTCAGTTTAAGTGTATGAGTCAGAAAGGCTTTCCTATTATAAAGTATGCAGCCTTTTGGGAGTATGCATTCCTATTTCTTTTCTTATGCAAAGGTTTCCTGGGTAATAAAAATGTTGAAATAAGTACACGCTATCCATCCAGATACATGCTGGAGAAAATCAGGAGTCCATAAGGCAAACAAAGTTCTCATATTCTCATTGTCATGGACACATGTCCAAGTTTTTATGATTGTTAACACTTAAGAAGACTTTATCGATTTCTTTTGAAATGCCTGTTTTCCGGAACCCTGAACATATTTTTTGAAGTTATCCTGCTGTCTATGGGATGAAGAATACAGAGCAGCTCTTAAATAAATAGAAGGTACCTTGAATCCACTTGTATATATCTATAGCCTTTATGTTAAATTATGTTTGTATGGCTTTGTTGTTTGCAATACTGTATCCTCTGGTGTACCACCTTTGTAATCAGCTTTTCTCTTTCAAATGATTGCCCAGTGTCACAGACAGCCTGTCCATGCTGCATATCAAACTGGAGCCTTAATGTTACCCATATTGAATACATCTCCTTTCTCAGCTCCTTTCAGTTATTGGTTTAGTGTTCCTCTACGTTATTTAAATTCTTCTCCAGCACAGGTTTCCTAGGGACCAGATCTCCACTTCAAACTCCCCACAACCAAGGCAGGCCATAGTAGCGCTTTTTTGATTTGTTTTTGATGACCTCTGAATTATCCATGTCCCCAGCCTTCTGCCCCCTGAGGCTCCTTAGCAGCACGGCAGAAGCTTGCCCCACAGGAGCTTTTCTCTGGAGCATCCTATGCCAGCTCCGGACGCCCTCCTGTTGGAGCTGACCAACAAGCAAAGGCACTTCCTAACACAGAAAGTGGGGGTAACAAAGACCCATCCTTGGGGCTGACTGGGGGGATGACACCTTGCCTCAGGTGGCATGTTCTGTGTGGCCGAGATGCTGATTTCAGATGAAATGTATTAACAGTGAAAGGAATTCACTGTGTTTCCAGGCAGTACTAATATCTAACGGGTTGCTGATAGACTCGATAAGCCAAGAGCTTTTGTGCAAGGTGCTGCAGAAAGTTTGTTCTTACTTATGGCAAAGAGGAGAACATAGGAATGGGCTGACATTGTGTGACTGCCTTTGTAAACTGACTTTCGCAGACTACAGATTTCCTCAAATCTTTGCATGAGAGTGGATGCTGCTCTTCTTTACTCTGTATCATTGTGCTCCATGCTTGATGTCTTTATCTTTCCTATCTTCTTTTTTCAATCTTTGTTCATGTTCACAGCCTTTTGTGGACACAAATACAAGATTTAGTCATCTGCTCCTACAGTCTTTCCTCTTTGCCAAAACCTCCAGCACATCCTTCTCTTTTGCTTTTCTATAATTTCCTTTGTTTTCCAATCTCAATATGATGCAACTCTTACATACCTTTGCATGACAAGCCAACCAAAACTGAAGTGTAATGCTGTAAAGCATGAATCTTCACCTGAGTTACTTGCTTACATTTTGATGTTACTGGTTTTAAAAAAATGATTTTTAAAAATGGACATGGCAAGGAATTTTAGTTTACAGTTTCTTAAATTGATAAGGTGCTATCATTACTCACAGCTACCCAATTGTGTCAGAAATACTGGCCCATAGTAAAAAGTGCATTTTTTTAATTCCTTTAACACACACAACATGCTGAAGTTTGGCTTGGTTTGCAGGTTTATTGGGTCAGGTGTATCTAACTCCAAAACATACTTAACCTGGAAGTCCAGTGGTCTGGGACTGCAGGGAGATGGAAAATATCATAAAAAAGGTAAGCACAACACAGCAAGTTGAGTTTGGCTTCTCTGGTGGAAGAGAAAAACTCAGCTAAGGGCATGGGCAATACGAAAGAGAGTCAAAAGCACAGAGTTTTACACTGTTCTAAGGGGATTCATGTTTCATTGCTTGCTTCTGCAGAGGTTTTGTGTGGTGTGCCTAACAACCTCTGCTAGTTCACAGCTTTATTGCATACCTCCAAGTTAAAAAAGTCCTAAACTGCGATCAAATGGACATGCAACCCCAAGTGTTACAAGTGAGTCAACAGTGGACTGTCTTGTCCCCCTTAATAAAGTTAATGAATGATCAGTTTGTTTGTTTGGCTCATATTGTGTTGTTTTCTTAAGAACAATCCTATCTTAGGTGCAGATGTGGGTGGCTGCCTCTTTCTGACTCAGTCAGTCTCTTCTCCCATCACCAGGCAGGAATATCTCAGCAGACCACACTTTCCTCAAGCAGATGACAGACACCTGGTTACATAGCAGCATGAAAGGAAACATGTTCTGTTAGAAATTTTTGAAAGAAACTACAGGTAACCCAGAAATATTTAAAATAAGCATTTCCTCCAGCTGTTTTCTTTGTGCAGGTAAAGAAAGACCTGCAGTTGTTCTTGGCGACATGACCACTGTGCTAATATTCTGACTCTGAATTGATTCACCGTTGTGGTTTATATGGCAAGGAAAATAGTAGTTAACAGAGTTCCTGTGTTACTCTATCACCAGGGAGCCAGAGTCTTGGGGTAGTAAGCACTTAGCATTTGGCATTTTCATGTTTTACAGAGGAGGACATATCACTGTGGACCAGCACGTCTGAAACGTTCTCATGAAAACCTTGCTTTCGACCTAACTTTATGAATCTGTGGTTCAGTACCACAGGGACATAAAAAATCAATTTGGTGACTGTGGGAAGCCTTACAGCCTTCATCTACTCTACTCTGCTCTCCACTATAAGCTCTAAAACTTGGTCCCTGAGGGACAATAAGGTAAATTTAATGTCTTACTCTGGGAGTGGTTGCGATAAATCATAGTGATGACAGCATAATGCAAACAAACCATCTGTTTGCACTGCCTGGGCTATATATAAGGCTTGTCTGCCTGCACTCAGATCCTGTACTAATGGAAGAGTAGAATAAGAAAATGGGTTACGGCTGAAACGTAAATTAACTGTTCCCACGGATAAGGAGCTGCAGTAAGAAAGTGCAAATACAAGCACACTGAAAAAGTGCAAAAGAGTTGCTTCCATTGGTAAAGTCTGTTGCACTTTGGCTTCACTCCATTCAGCAACAGCCTATTGTATTGGTTCAACTTTATTATGAAAGAAGGGTGAGGAGGGAGACCTGGATTTAAGTTATTATAGAAATTTCTGTAAACAAAACTTTTATTGATACCAGGTTTGGGTAAAAATTCTGAAAAAAATACTTATTCCCTTTGACTTTCATCTAAACAAGTACTTAACGATTATTTCGTTTTTCTTTTTTCTTCTTTCTAATTTGTGTGGGAAGGTAATTTGCATTCAAAGTTCCAGTTCAAGATCATTTGATAGGCAGGTTTCCCTTCTATACAGAATTAAATATACAATGTACCTTTTCTTACTGAACAAGTTGTGAGGCTGTAATAAGCAGATCTCCAGGTTTCATTTAGGAGAGAGTCGCATATGCAAGAGAAGAAAAGAAAAAATGAACTATTCTTTCTATGTAGTCACAACGTGATTTTTTAAACCCAGCAAATAGAAATCTCACATAAGAGAGATGTTCTCCATTGGGGTTATATAACGCTTTCCCCTGTATATTGCAGAGTTGGGAGAGCCAATGTGTAAGTTTGCTATCATGCATCATCATCTTTCAGGTATTGAATTTTTGCTACAAAATATTCTGGTGAGCCTTTGTTGAAGTGTTTTTCAAAAAAAAAATATCAGTGGAGGAACTGGAGTTAAATGGGAATATTTTCATTCTGCTTTAATTCTGATAAGTTTAATGATTTTCTTTTCTGAATGTAACAAAAGTAATTGAAAAATAAGGGACTTGTACATTATCCCTTTTACCTGCAACACATACCACTGAGGAATATGTATACTACATTACATTTGGATGGTTCAGTTCTTTAAATGACATTTTATTACCTAATAGATTTTTTCCCAGGACTTTTAATCTGTGTAATATAAAAGAAGAAACATAAAAATGATTGCACCAGCTGATGATTAATTAAAACACTAAACACAATAAACAGTTTTTTTTTTTTCCCCAAAAGTAATAAACATTGAAAATAAAATATGATTATATGTATTTCTGAGAGTTTAGATATATGTAGAAATTGGAGTACTCAGTGGTTTGCATAGAATAACGTACTGCAAACTGCATGAAAGATAAAATTGTAAGGATAAAATTTGTGTTCTATAGTAGTAACATAAGATGTTATATGTCTAATTTCTCAAGAAAAATAAAAAGGGCTGAAAGGAATTTAAGATTAAAAACATAATAAAGAAGCAGGAAAAAACAGTCTGTAATGCTGAAAAACATAATGGCTGCTTTCTTAGATCTACAAAAGTTCATATCTTCCAGGTATAAATAGCTAACTGTTGCCAAAGAAAAAAATTCAGAATAAACAGCTCAGGTGTGGCAATTGCATCACAGAAAATCAGGATCCCAGGCTTTCCTAGAAAATTACAACCTGCTCAGAAAAAATATGTATAAACTCTGATGGCATTCAGAAGCATCCTTTTGCTTTTGTTAGGAATACATTAATATAACAGATGTGCACGTGTTTTTCTCGACATGGATTCCAAGTTGCAAATGTTCTTCCCATGGGTTCCATGAGGGAAATACGGCGCAATCTGAAACATCAGAGCGTTAGAGTTGAAGAAACACCAGGCAGTTTAGTACAAATTACAGGCCAGTCCTTACAATATTTGCTCCATAGAAAAGAAGAAACGCACGTAGCGTTTTATTTTTCCGTAGTGCCACTTTGCACAGTGCACATAAATGAACTAAATTAATGAGTATTAACAGAGCATTTTCTTGCCGAAGCTCCTTTGTTCCCCAGGTATGTTTGCTTGTATCCTGCCACTTGTAGGGTCAAGAGTTTCAAGCGAAGGCTACGTGGGGAACCCTGCAGTTTCTGCTGACTCTGAAGTATTTAAGCCCTTTGGCAAATGTTTTCTCCCTTTTTGATTCTCTGCTTTTCCGGGGATTTGGAGCTTGCCCAGTCACCACTACCCAAAGTGGGGTGCTGAGCCCTCAAAGTACTGCTCAGGAAAAAGGACACTGGTTCATGGAGATAGATACCTTAGGTGGTTTAGTTCTTTACCGATATAGATTATTGCTTTCTGAGGCAGGAAATGTTCCTGACACACAATTAGGAATAGCTCTGCTAAGAGAGAAAACAGCGGTAGTAAAACCCGATAGCTGGCACACACAAGGCAATAGTCAGCTCTTTGTCAGGGTCACCCTGCTTGTCTTGATGTTGTGGGCTTGCTGGCGATGGGGGAAAAAAAGACAGATGCTGAAGAACATTTTAATGATGAATTTTCAGCTGTCAGCATTTTGCGGCTTCCCAGCTAGCTGTTAGGGCAAGCCAAGGAGCAGCAGGATGCTTCACTCCTGTCTCTCGCTTTGACAGTCACACATCGGTTTTGGAAATGGACCTGGTACCCACCTCTGCAAGAGAGAGGGTTAACGCCGCTTGTCAGAAGGCAGGCAGGCCTGGAGGCAAGGCGACAGGGGACAAGGCATCTCTGTCCCCGCTTCTTCACAGGGGCCATGGTAGGGATCCTCCAAAGTCCCCTGCCGTCCTCTCTCTGAGCCTGTTGTACAGGTACCAGTTGCACCTTCATCCATGACCACGGGAGAGACGAGCTCTCCCTGTCACCCCCAGAGACTGGTGGCTGCGGAGCGGGCTGCCCTGCCATCGTCCGTCCCTTCCCGCCGTGCCCTCCTGGGCTCCCCTCCTGCCCCTGCTTGGCCGGGAGTCCCCAGGGGGAGGGACACTGGCCTCTGCCACTGCCCTGATGGCAGCAGAGCTAACTGCAGCCTGATGGGGTATTTGCTTGAGAACTTGAGGAGCAAAGAGGAACAGGGATAGCCTGCTAATTTAAGAAAGAACCAACATAATTTTTTATATCTTCACATTGCCAAGGTAGAAATTGAGCGCTTCTTCCCAAATTAAGAAAGTGCTTTTGAATTACCCTTATATTGTGGATGATAACAAGTATATATGGTATTATGGACTATATGGTGTATTATGCTTATGTTTAGTCTTATTCTCACATAAGCTGGAAGCCACGTTATAAAGTGAAGTTACATCACTGATACTTTACTCATTTTTTTAATGTAGACACCTTCTATGACAGTGTAGTACAGATTATGCAGTAATCAGTGCTTAAGGAGTCCTCCCACTGGATATGGAAACATAATTAATTTGGCTTTTCAGTGGAGAAAAATGAGTGATTATTTCTCACTGCAGGCAGACAACATTTTAATGTTGAACCAAACATCTTGTCAGATGAAGAAAATACTAATTTTATAGGATTTACTGCTGAACTTACATGTAGCTAAGTGTTACCCTGTAGCTCTACAACATGGTATTACCATTGCTAACAAGTGGCCACGTGTTGTAGTGAGTTTGCAAAGCCTCAGGTCTGCGGACTGACATGGCCACTCTGAATTTTTACTGACCTGCCAGCAGCTTTACTTCAATATGGTTCAGCTGTAACATTTTTCCTAATTACCAGGTGCCTACAGCTAATTTGTTTTGTTTTGTTCTCTCTTTGTATGGTGTACCACCACGATTTGATGACTCTACCATAATGATGTCACGTACAGAAACACAGGTTGGTGAGATAGCAGCCTTGAGAAGTGGAGGCACCAAACACAGCTCAGTGGTGAGATGGGGCAGTGGCTGGCACTGGAGGCCCCAAGGCTATAAACTGCTGACCCAAGGTCGGTCAAAGAAATTCAGACCTGGAGATGGAAAAAAGAACAAAGAAATAGTATCCAGCATAGAAAAAAGATGCCATATATAATAAGGTTGAAGGTAACATGGAGCTGCAGACCAACAAAGAAAGAATGAGGTTTGAAAGCATGTTAGCAAACATATAAGAAGGATGCGAAGTGGGGTGAAACCATCAATATGAACATGGTGTTCCTCCTGATGAAGGACTCCAGATGGTGAGAGCTTGCCATAACACCCCCCACAGAGCAGGGAAAGGGAGAGCATAACCCCAGGAAAAGGGGTAGAAACTAAGATGTGTGTGTATACCATTGCTAATTCTATTATTCTTCTTTCTTTTTCCGTAACAATTAGATGTGGACTAAAACCGATTAGACTCTTTTAGTTTCGATTATATGAGCAATAAACTCTTGGCTTTATTTATGTAAGGTGTCCTTCCTCTGTGCCCATAAATAAAATTTGAGTGTAACTGTAGACATTGACTTTAGAGAACTTCCTCTCCTCGTTCATTTCTCCTTCATATGTATTAAACTCTGTCATAAATAAGGTGTGTGTTATTATTCTCCATTCATCCTTAGTTTGCAGAATGACTATCCGTCCTATAATATTTCACTGTGATTGAAAATGATTATATTTAGCACCAGCTCCTCCACAGCCCAGCAATAGCTGCTAAATAATAAAAAGCACAGGAGCCATTTAACATTTACCCAGCATTAGCACTGACACCCCTAGGCACACTAGTGGTCCCATTTGGAAGGTGCTACATAAATATGAGCGAACGCTGCCCCAGCTCTGAGTTTACAGTTTATGAATGGAGCCATACTTCACATGAAATAATCTTATTTCACCAAACAAGTCAAGCTTATTTCTGGTTGCAAGTTATTATTGCAATAGTGTAGCTTCTGAGCCTTAAGGACTACATTAGTCTGTCCTTCCCCACATTTCTTATTTCAATAGCTGCAATGACTGCCACCGGCTCATCCAGCCATGTAGCTAAGACGTGGGCCACATTTTCATTATTTGGATACAAATACCTCTTTTCCCTTTTTATAAATATAGCTGCAGCTACAAATGACCAACCATTAGTGCACTGAATATCAATTAAATTGATTGGAGCAAAGAAATCTGTTGTACTTTAGTTTTCATGCAGTCTGTCTGTGGCATCAGAGATGGAATGTGGATTGAATGCCTCTTATAGATCACACTATGTTTCCAACTCCCAAAAGTGTATGTGTTTGCCTTTAAAGAGGCAAATAGACCTAACAAAGTCATTGTATACAGGATTAGAACCTATGATTCTACAAAAGTTTAATTCTTTAAACTGCCTGCTGTGATCCCCCAAATTACAGAAAATTTGAAAGGGTCTATTGATTCTACGGCAGAACAATAGATGTCCTGTACTTAACTCCTTAATTGATTTTAATGATCCTCATGGACACCAGCCAAAGAGTGGGAACAAGCTGTAAGGTCAAACCAAAGTATTCCTTTTGTACATTTCCTCAATCAAATCTTCTTATGTTATAAATTAATTTGAAAAGGAAAATGATCAATTATAGCACTTCATAATTAGAGACACACATGCAGAAAAGCTAATGAGATGTATCTGAGATTTTCCATGCTCCATGGAGGCTTGTAGTAGAAGAAACTGAATGATCTGGTTTGTGCCATATTGCACACAGAATTTCCCTCAGCAGTAAAAGAAAATACACTCAAATACATTACATGGGGGATTTGTTTCAGTCAGAGTACAATTAAATGTTTCTTCTATGACACAGTTTTAGGAGAAAAAGAAGCTTTATACTTCAAGCCAATTTTAACATTTAAGAGTACAGAGTACCAAAGGTTAAAATTTTACCTGATAATCAGCTTACCTGCAATATCTGTCCATGGCTAGGTACACTTAGACCAAGAAAAATGTGATAAAATTCAAATGATCATACCTCCGCTCCACTATGGGATAACTATTTCACTTTTTTCAGGCAGGTTGCTTTTCTTTCCTCTGCCCTTTTCCTCCTCTGTCCCACACTCTGCTCTTTTCCTGTTTTCCCTCCTCCATTCTCAACCCTGATGTGAACCTCAGGAAAGAAGGAATTTGAAGGAGTCAGTGCACCCTCTCCCTGCCGTTAGGGATAAATTGCCCCCCCGGCATGGGTAGGGGTGCAGGGCTCCTCTGTGGAGCACATGGGGGCCTCAGCAACCTTCTTCTGCTCGTGATGGAGATCTCTGGTCATGCATGGACACACGCTTGGCTCAAGTACAATATCATATGAAGCGAAGTTCAGAGGCAATATTTCTGCTTTGCTGATCTCCCTTCCTCCCCATTCCTCTGTCCCTTCCCACTAATTGTCCCATTCCATTCCCTCCTTATCATGTTTTTATCAATAATTGAAATATTTATGTGAAGTGCAAACGCTGAAGTTAAGTAAGTCAACAGGAATCTTTATGCCAGTAGCACACGTCACTCTCCCTCATGAGTCACCTTGGTTCAGACACCTTTTACCACATGCAAAGAGACTTTGCAAGCAGGCTGTACACAGCACAGAGAGAGTGCAGCAGTTATTTATTGACACGTGCAATAGATGGCCAGGACCAACATGGTGCCAGGCTCAGCACCGATATGCTCCTCAGGCTGGACAAAACACTTCTGCAGGTCGCTCTCAGTCAGGGATGGACCGGTGAGCCTTCACTGCAGCCTGGAGCAGGCTGAGACTTGGTCTTCCTGAGTCACCCTCTGTAGGTTCCCTTTAACCCCTTTCTCTTTGTTTTTTATTTTTTTACGTTTTCGTGTCAGGGGTCTTGAAGCCTTGAGTTGCTTGCTGTTCTAGCCCCAGCAGCTACAGCCATGGGACTTCTTACCTGAGTTAGTGGCTCTAGGTCCAGCACCTTCTCAGACCTGACCTGTTCTCACAGTCAAAGTGAGCCCTGGTCCCACGGTGGAACAGCACTGACACCAGGCTTCGAGTCAAAACGGCGGCACCCTTGGGCCCAACACACGCCGTTGGACTTGGCCGCCTTCTTATCTTATTTGACCTGCTTCCAAAAATTTGGAAGGCATATTAAGTTTTAGGATTGATCCTTTTCTACAGGACATTCAGATTGGTTTTACACCTCCTGGAGGGAGGTGACCCCCCTGGGAGGAGGCGTAGGTGGTCAGGGAAGTACATATATGTCTTACCAGTCCATATGGGATCTTTGTGGCAGGCAGGATCCCTTCAAAAGCCACATGTAGCACATATTCTGTGGTCTTTGGGACTGTATTGCTGCCCTTTGGCAGGGGGAAGAGCATAGCACCATATCCTGTTACAGAAGAACCTGCAAACTATTTCAGTGAGTTCCTGTTGCTGGTGACCCCATCCATGACCTGTAAAATCCTGTGAGGAGAAATCTTGTGATAACCACTTTTATTTATGTGGCAAGACACAGAATAAAAATTTAAGGACCAAGTCCCAAGCTGACGTAACTCCAGAGTCTTGCTGGTGCCACAACAACCTGTATCAGCCCAAGGCCCTAAATCTAATAAATTGAGTGCTTTAAAAATGGTTTTTTAAAGTTAGATGAAATGAATTGGCTGCATGACCTTGCTAACAAGAACAAAACTGGCTTGTTTTCTAGAAGGAAGCGCTTGTACTTCAACAAATCTTGACCTTTTTCTGCAGTACATTTTTTGGTTTAACAATTTCAGAGCTATTTTTATTTTCACTTGCAACTGCTATAGGAAGCTCTGAGACTAAAAAAGTTCGCAAACTTTCATATTCTTATACTCCTCCAATCTACTGCTTAAAACAAATCACTGAGGTCCTGTGAGTTGACAACCACTTGCAAATGAGGTACTTGGGTTCAGCAGGTTAGAAAACTCATCTGTAGCAAACAAACACAGACCAAAATGTATACAACAGAAATTTTTGTGAACTGGGAAAAACATGTAATGGTTACAGAAAAGTGCTTGCAGTGAAAACAAAAAGATGAGATGTTGACATTTCTTTTTATATTAGATATCATAGATATAGGTATATTTTAGGTTAGATAAATATTTTAAGATCCTAAAATGTATGTAGGTAAGGACCAAGTGAAACGTTTGGGTGACCAAGCTATGGTAATTAGCTAACATAAAGCTGCCTAGTTCCAATTAAAAAATAAATTCAAGACTCTTTGTACCTCAAAATAGTTTTTAGGAGTCCCAATTAATTTGATGATGAAAATGTTATAAGTCACACAGATAGGATATAGAGGCAGTTCATCTAGGCTCATAAAATTTAGATTTTATGTCAAGGGAAAATTGATGAGCACTGTTAAGGGAGGCCACCTTGGTGGTCAGTGAGGGCCTTTTATTCATAGGCATTTGTTTCTTGCATTTTTTTTAATTGCAGAAGTTATACTTTAACATCTGCCTTTTCTCTGAGAAGACACATTTATATCTTCCCTCTCAGTCAGATGTGGGATTTCCTTTGTGCTGCCCAGACTGGGCAAAGAGCCATGCTGCTGGCAGGGACCCTGCCCATCTAGCCTGACCCCCACTCCAAACTGCTACGCAAAGGTCTCACGAAAGACGATGACCTGATCCAGCCCAAGCTGATGGGAGCTTTGGGGAATTTTACATTCTTCAAGCATGTGAAAGCAAAGCTCAATTTTTAAGTTGTGAAGTTCATACAGATCTATGCAGATTATGGCACAGGACGCAAGTCTCTTTTCCAGAGTGCAGTGTTTGTACAGTTTTTGCACAGGAAAAAATTAACTAGAATTTTTATTACAGGATGACAAAGAACAACAATTTTCAGTCTATTTTCATTCTGGAAAACAGACAAAGAATTTTATCTGAAATTGTCCAAAAAAGGTTACACTTGACTTGACACAGTGCTACAATATAGAAAAATTAACACAAATACTTAAAGTCCTGGTGAAATTAAGATGCATTTGAGCACTGAGTGCAATAGTGGGAAATACCTGAGTACCACAACAAATGCTACATGTCCTACCTGACTAGGTACTACCTCCTGTTCTCTGGAAGTACTGTAACCACGGTGGGGTGTGATAATGATCTTTGATCTTCATACCACTGGAGTCTTGCGGTAAGGTAGGAGACTTTCTTAACAGCATGGAGAGCACATCAGGTTGATCTGATAAAGAATGATGAAAAATTTATGTTGAGGCAAACCATCCAGACAAAGGTGAGCTTTCAAAACTTCCGGAGTTTTGGGCAGGTTTTTTCCTAATTATTTCTCCCAATTCTTGTAAATATTTTTATTTTACTTTATAACGGATAGTTTCATAGGGAATGACATAACTTTTAAAAACTTCCACAATTCTTACAGAGATAAAGGAAGAGTTTTAAGCAATCATGCGAATCATTTTGATAGGTCAAGAAAAGTGTTCTTTCCAACAGTGCTGTACCACAAATGTCAGAGGTGGAGAGTAAAAAGAAAGCTAAAAAACAGATAGAAAGTATGAAATGGGAACATGAACATGATAAATATGTTCCTTCTTTCTAATCATATCTCCGACACAGGTTCTACTGCTAAATTACTAAAAAAGAGTAACTGAGGTTGGAAGGAACCTATGGAGGTTGTCTGGTCCAACCTTCTTTGGCAGGGCCAAAGCAAAAGTTAGTCTGGGTTCGTCATGTCTTTTTCCAGTTGAGTTTATAATGTCTCCAAAGTAGGAGCTTCCAGAAAAATCTCTGGGCAAATGGTTTGGCAAACACTGAGAAATTTTTTTTTTTCTTATATCTAATTGAAATGTTCTTTGCTGAAATATATGCCTGCTGCCTCTCAGACTTTCGGGTGCAACTCCAATAAATGTCTCTTCCCACTTTCTCTGTAGCTACTCATTAAGGAGTAGAAGAAAGCAAAAAGACCCTCCCCTCTCCCATCCCTTTCCCACATTTACCAAACCACAGTCTCTCAGCCTCTTCTCAAAAGTAATTTGCTTCAAAATCTTTGAGAGAGGATTGGGAAATGCCACAGGCAGTGTATGCAGATTGTGTATCAGACTTTTAATTGGCTGAGGTAAACCAGACAGACTTCTTACATCTTTTCCCCACCTTTCAACACTTTTTCATGCTTCTTCGCTACCCACATTACTTCTTCAGCATACTTTCAGAAAAATATTATTTCAGGAAAGAGGGTGATGGAAGAAAGCACATTCTAACAAAGAAAAAAGGGAGGCAAGAGGCTACAGCAGAGCTTCCATAGAGATTTGCTGCAGGTTAATACTAATAGTAATCCAAATACTCTGGCTGTCCCAGAGTCAAGTTCACATATCATTAGCTTCTGAATCATTACATAACACATACCTTACCTTTAACCACGTCTGTCCAAGCAGAAAGAAACAAAGAATATAATCAGGGAAAGTTTTCCAAACAGTAATTTAGTTCTTACCAGCCTGTTTTTAAAAACTGCTTCTCCAGAGGGCCAGAAGCAAGGTGAGGGGACAAAACTAACTGCCTAATTAACAAGCTGAATGCAGTGCTTGCCTGGCATTATATGCCATCTGAAATGAGCATACATTACTTGCTGGATGAGAGATTCGCTTCAAGGCTTCTTATGCTGTTTAATGTGAAATGCATGAATTGAAGAGGGGAAGGATCCGGACGCCCTCCTAGACAGAAATCGCATTGCCACAGAGCTTCAGTTTTCACCATTTGGAGTAAATGGCCCTGGAAGAGTGCTGTTGGAAGGATAGCTGCCTACAACTATGAAAGGAACAGGGAAAACCATGAAGTGATTGAACCTGGAAACGAGAAGCTTGTAAAGTGAAATCTGGCCCAAGACTGCACTATTATACGAACTCCTCGGAAGGGCAAGTACGTACACCTAGGAGTGTGATCAGCTATCGAGTTTTGGGGTGGGTATTAAATTATAGGGTGGAGGGTGCAGGGTTGGACAGAGATTCACTGTTCTGCCACTGACTAAATGGGTTTGACTAAATTTTGTCAGGAATGTAAATAAGTCCTTTACAATAAAAATAACCTCAGAACAGATATAGTTGGTTCAAAAGGGAGTTGCAAAGAGTGTAAAACGCACAATGCTTTATTTTGGTACAGTAACAAGACAGCAGTATGACTCAGATTTCATCCAGTTGCTCGGAGTCTGTAGAGTGAAAGGTTAGCTGCTCCCTGGTATGGGGATAACATGTGGGGACATTCAGTGCAAGTCCCAAGTTTGAACTTTTACTCCCTGCACAGCACTGCAAAGTCTTTATTTTTCTGTCGCTATACTCACCACTTAATATTAGAACAGGCTGAAAAATTTACATCCTAAAGGGTCTATGTCTCTAAATGGTCAGGTCTAGAGATTTGGAGACCTGTAATGGCTGTGATCTTTAGGGGGTCTTTATGCTGAATCTTGGTAATTACGTAACCACATGCACACGTATGTACAGTGAAATCAGAAGGCATCTGTCAACATCCTCTGAAACCCAAGACAGGGCACAAAATCTACTTATTATGAACAACGGTGGATTTAGAGTAAAAACGGTCACCTTTAAAGAAAGCGTATAGAATAGGCTGGAAGTGTTCAGGCAGAGGAAGAGTAAAGAGAAACATTGGAGCTACTGCAGTTCCTCAGGTACCCATCCTGGGGAAGTCACATGGCGTTTGGCAACATTAATTGGCTTATGCTGTAAATTAAAGCATTAAAGCCTTTAGGTTTTACTACTACTCATTATTAGGGTTTATGTTTTTATTCCAGTGAGGCTCACAATGTGCTTATCATCTTGACTGCAACGTGTAGGAGAGTTTCAGTGCAAGTCATGAGTACAAGAGCAGCTTCCAGTCTGTTTCATGGCCAGTAAGACATTAAGGACACACCACAGACCAGTTCACCCCGCAGCAATAGAAATGCAGATTTGAGTGATGTGAACATGTTGTAGATGCCTCTTCCTCAGTTCCATCTGGTGTGAACCACCTGGTTATGGTAGAGACTATTTCAACATTTAGCTCTTCCCTCATCAGTATACTGCAAGTGGTGTCTCCTCAGGTCCTTTCCTGTGCTGAAGCCCAGCCTTGAAGCTCAGGTTCAGCTGATGTAGGCATTCTGTTTCTAGTGACTACCTGTGCTTTTACCTGCATGTAAAAAGTGGGCAGAAGAAAGCTATGAAACCATGTAGGTACACAAGAATATTATTCCAGAAGTTGGTATTTAGAGAACAGGAATTTTCAATCAATTACAATACCAAAATTAAAAAAAAAAAAAAAAAAAAAAAAAAAAGTGTTTTTTTCTTTTTAAAAAAGCAGCACTCATTTTTTTAATCCTCAATTTCTGTTCATTAAATGCAACTCAACATTAGTTCTTCTTATACTCACTAGTTTTGTAATATTTAACAAATCTGAAAGCAGCACATGCAATATATCTTTTTCATATGCAGACCCAGACAAGTTTTATAGTTTCAAGTTGTATTTTGAATCTTTTCCTACAGCTGAGCCATTATTTATTCTTCCTTATGAAATGCTAACTTGTGCTGAAATCTAAATTCTGTCTTCTGCTTGGAGCAAAGCTGCATACCTGGTGAGTGGTAGACTCACAACCTTTTCTTTTTTGTGCTACCTGCATATTTGTGCAGTTGTTGCTTTTGTTGCAAGTGCCATTCAAGCATTCAAGGAGAGTTCCTGGGAGCTGCAAGCTCCTTCCTCATTTGCTCCTCTACATGCCATTTTCCTGGTGCCCCTACACAAGGTTGTTCTAGCTCTAACAATGGACACAGCTCCCAGCCTAATGACTGAAGCAGAAATTCCAACAATTACAAAATAACCCTTCAGAGTAATTTTATATTATTGATATCAAATACATACAGACCACTAGGACTTAATGAGATGGTAGAAAAAAATTAAGAAAAGTTTCTCATAAATGTTTAAAAGAAAAATATTACGAAATATAACATAGATTGTTTACCAGATGAGGGTAACTAAATTAAATTACTGAAAAAAATGAAAAAGGTATCAAAATAAAAGAGTAGAAATAACTTTCTAAGATGACAAAAAGTACTTAAAATGGAATATGTGCAGGTTACCATATACTTCTAGGCTGTTAGGAAGGTTAGCTAACATGTCAGTTACTATACCACTAAGCAGCATTTTTAAAAGGCATGAAGAAAATTGATGATGATCTGGGGGATTTAAGAAAAGTAAATGCAGCACCAAAATTCAAACACAGAAGTTGATTACTTAATGTACTTTGTATATATCTCAAAAGCAAAGGAGTAAATGTGCATAGTCACATTGCAGATCCATACCTGTTTCATATTAAAAAAGCCATAAACAGCAAGTAGTGAATATTTTTTAAAAAGTATTTTACAGTAAAGCACCGTTTTATTGCTATATGAAGTATTAACTAATTAAACAAGACATTGTAGATATAAAGCACTTGAAATTGACAAGATTTATGACAATATATTTTTTGTTCTATCAATTAATATTGCCTTAAACAAAAAAGGATATATTCTTCTGAAAGAATATCTACTGAATAGATAATAAAAGATGACCTATTGAGCTGTGAAGACGTACAACAAGGATAAATACTTGTAATTTTAGCGCGTATATTATTTTTCAAAAAAAGGGGGATTATAAATCTTCAATAACATTTATAAATTAATTTAAATTGAGACTTTGTATTGGGATTGCATGGCAAGGTTTTGGTAGCAGGGGAACTATAGGGGTGGCTTCTATGAGAAGCTGCTGGAAGCTTCCCCCATGTCCTACAGAGCCAATGCCAGCCAGCTCCAGGACGGACCTGCGGCCGGCCAAGGCCGAGCCCATCAGCTATGGGAGTAGCGCCTCTGGGACAACACATTTAAGAAGGGGAAAAGTTGCTGCGCAACTACAATTGCAGCTGGAGAGAAGAGTGAGAAGGTGTGAGAGAACCAACCCTGCAGAC
>JAVJGG010000050.1:7445165-7459115 GCA_035590195.1 Aviceda cuculoides
AACAACAAAACCAGCCTACACTTCCCTAGAATCACTGGAGTCAGTTTGTTCCCTCAAAAATACTCCTTCTTTTTAGGAGTATTTGATGAATGAAGTCAAGCTTGTGTGCTCCTGCAGCTTCTGTCAGGATCATGGTGTGCTCTGTGCAGAGTAAGAGACAGTCTCTGCCCTCAGGGGTTTGCCTGCTCTTTGAAGGTGAAGTGTGGTGATATGGGGTAGCAATCAAATAAAAGGAACAGAAGAAATAGCGAGGGATGACGGCAGCACTGGATACCTGTTTGTGGCTTGGCAAGCTATATGGTAAAACTGGTTAATAGCTGCTGAGGCTTTACCTCTTTCACAGATATGTAAAATCAGAAGGGACCATGATGGATACCTGGTTTGTCTTCCTTCTTAACAAATGCCATTTCTTTCTGCTCCTGCAGGGAAAGGAATTTCTGTTTCTTGCTGTATCAGTCGCTGTTGCAGTTGTTAACCTCAAGACTTGGAATAACTACTTTATTCAACCCTTCCTGAGAGGCTTTCTGGGCAAAACTCTTTCTAGACTGTTTGAGTTTAAACACTTGACTCCAATATAGAGAAGGCTTAAAAACTCCTCCCAGGTGATGCCTAACACTGAAAGTATTTATTTCCCTAAGCTCTTGTAGTACTGCTTGTGCCCAGTGGTCACCAGAAGTTCAGTGATGTCAAGCACCTGTATTGGCCTGAAGGTCTGTTTAATCCAAAATTACGTTACCCCTCCATGCAGAGTGAAAGTGCCTTCTACAAAAATATTTTTCAATGAGTGTCCACTGGAAAGTGAGACCTTTGGCTTAGTTTCTAGTAAAGTAGGTTTCTGTTGTTAGAGTACGCAAGAGATGGTCTAAGAGGCTGAAACCTCTTTCAAGGAAATCCAGTACAGATACTTCAGATGTCTCTACTTGGGTACATGTTGAGATAGAGAATGGGGAACTTTCTTTCATTTTTGTTGAAAAGTTTCAATTTGTACGCAGTATTTAAGGAGTCATTGACAAGAAGGCAAAAACTAGGGAGAGAGCCACACTGCAGTCTGATGGCTGTGCCCCACACAGAGTGCATAGGAGGTTCTTGCTCCAACTTTTTTACTTTGAACTACCAGAGGATAGCATTACATAGGAACCATGCAAAGGGGGATGGAAACCTCATTCTTCTCCATCTCACGGAGCTGCAAAGGATCTGTGCAATGTCTCTCACTTCTCCAGGTCATAAATCTGAAAGTATGACATTCAAAGGTGAAAACACCAATGCTGACACTGAAGAAATGCTCTCAGTCCTCAAACGGATAACAGTCTGGAACGAAGAGGCAGTCACTCCTGAGAAGTGTCTAGGCCTGAATGTCGTTTTCTAGCCATGTCTTCCATACCTTGCTGGAGTTATCCAATTATTTACTAGCTGTAAAGAAGAGGCATGGATACATACTCTTCTCCTTTTAAAAGAAAGACGTACCTCCTTGTTTGAGCCAGGCCATTGGCCTTTATTAGTATCAGGAAAGGGGTCTTTCTCCACCTTACTGAAATGCTTCTTAAATATATATTTTAAATAAACATGAGGTGCTTAGACACCATGATAATAAGCCTATGTGAATATTTCCCATAAAATGATGCTGTTAGGCATTGCTAAAGAACAGCATCTTTTGGAAAGTTATCTATAAACCTGAAAGTTAATTGGAGATGAAGCTATTACTTCCCTGGCTAATCTTAGATTAGATTGTATTTACTACATAAGTATTGTACAACAATTACAGGATAAAACTTCCTTTAAAATAGGACACAGTGTGGATATATGTTGCACTATCTAGTTCTGTTTTCTTTGTAAAGAAATTAGAAGATCACGAGAGAATTGCTCCCACTTTGTGCTATTTTCCCCAGCTGAGAGCGCAGGAGGCAGGTCAGCTTGTGCAGAGCTGGTACAACACAAGAAGAAACCAGTAGGATATTACCCAGGAGAGAGCTGAGGGCCTGGAATTGATTTCCCTCCTTGGTCTAGATCAGCCCAAATCTGTTGGTAATAGTGCACAAGTTTCCTCAGACATTAAAAAAAAAAAAAAAAAAAAAAAGGGGAAGAGTTTGGGCAGTAGTAACTGTAGGAGAGGAAAGATGAACTTAGCACTAATTTTATGGCTGTTGGCTTTGCATTTATGCCTGCTATTCATAAAATTTAAGGCCAGAGAAGACCATCAAATTCCTCTTTAGGGCATTTTGCTCCTTGTGCACTATTGGATTTTTTCCAATAATTCTTGCTTCAAACCTGCAACTACTTCAAAGGAAGGACACAACATGACTGCCATGGTAAGTGCACTGCTTTGCTCTTTCCAAAGCAGAGTCCTGGCGCTTGACATTTTAGTCCAGGAGAATGGAGTGCCAAATCTCATGCTGGTTTTGTTCTATATTACCATATTTTATGTCACAATAATTTTCTGATGCAGCCACTGGTGACATCTCAGGTGAGAGAAACACGAGTCCTTCCCTTTCAAAGGCGCCTGTTTTCAGACTGATGGGGCCTAGGGAGGCACAGGCTGGTTTTCCCTCTCCTGCCCTGCAGATGAGCAGGCAGCCTTTCCAAAATGCAGACTCACACCACTGAGGCAGATTTCTCACAGTAGGATGGAAACCAGGATCTGAAAGGCAGCTTCTGTAAGCTATCCTCACAGGTGCAATAATGTTTGCTCCAGCAATGTCATCCCTCATTGTGCAGAAGTCTGCTTTAGCTTCTGCTTCCAAATGGTTTTAAGCTGTTGCCACATGTCAAGCATATAACAGCTAACGAGTTGTTGTAAGCACCACATGCTAAATCCATTCAGCTCTGACAGCTAGGGCAATAAATGCTATACTTGGGAAGGGAGACTGATGGTGCCTCCTGGTCCTTGCAGCCCTCATTATCCAAAATATGCTTCTGGTGGAAGTATTCTACATGCAGTTACCAGAAAAACATGTCCACAAACTCTTTCTTTAAAGCTCTACTTAATTTTTGTTTTGTATTACAGGATTGTGAAGATAAGGGGATGTTTAGACTCTTCGGACAGGAATTTGCTATAGAAATTTGAATAGCCTTTTAAAGCTTCAGAAATAAATGTCTCCATTATGTCTATGGCTAGGATGGTATCCTGCAGAAATTAATGCCCATGTTTTCTAGTGTTAATCCCCAAAGAATATAAGGATGACCAGGATAACTCCTTCAAAACAAAAGGAAAATCCACATAATCCTCATACATCACTGAGTTTTTAATAGAAAACACATTTGAAGTATTTATGAAGCTTCATTTGGTAGCAAGAAATCTTTGGAAGGCAGCCATATAACAGGCAGAAAATGTGTCATCATTTTTTTTGTAGGTATAAGGAAAACTTTCACATATACATTTTTTTCTTTTCTGTTGTAAAACATAAAATGCTAGAATATTTCATATGGTGTGACTATTCCCTTCCAAAACATAAAGATTATGGCTTTGGTTAACAGTCGTATTTTAAACTCCAAATATGTCCATTTACAATGCAGGACCTTATTCTATTGAAAGATCACATCAGTCTGTTATTTTCGTAACGCAACTTCTTTTCCTTCAACAAAGACAGCTCTGATTTTTCTGTAGGAGAAATGAGGTTTGTTTGTATGTTTGTTGAAGCTTATTCATATGAAAATTTCAAATCAGCATCACTTTGATTTCACTTTGATTTTAGTTATATTCTAGGTATACTGCAAGTTCACCAACAGTGGAACATTCAGACATAGAAGTACTTGAAATGAGCTGTGAAAACTTCTGTCTTGTTTTCAGTTTTCGTACTCAGCGCCACAGACTTCACAAGTCACAGATTTATTTCTTTTTTTCCACTTTCCCTTAATACACAATGCCTGATAATCAGTACAAATAGTGATGCAGGCCAGATCTAGCTACACAAGTTTCATTTTAACTTTGAATTCTGTATTCACTCAAATATCCCACATTTGATTTTTACAATGTTAAAAATATTGTAATTTTTTGTAGCTGAATGAAGTTTGGCACTTTCAGGATTTAAGGTCTTAAGCAAAAAAAAAGTATGACAGATTCAGGTATGAGTGGGGGTTTGAACTCCAGGCTAAAGATACAAGGTCATTTCTAATACATATACTGAGACCCAGGTAGTCAGTATCTTAGGGATTGAAAGAGGTGTCTGGAGCCACCAGAAAGATGAAATATGTTGTATTTTTCAGCCTTTGCTTATTTGGATCTGACTGAAAAATAAATCCAATTACATAAAATGTATTATTGAAGAACAAACGGAGCATTTAAGCTTCCTCTGAAGTTAACCCAAGATTTTGTCTTTGAACATACGCTTCTCAACATCCCTGTACTTCTACCACTAACATATTCTTGCAAATAAGCAGGACTGGACACGAGCTTTCATCCTCAATAAAGAAAAATCAAAACCTATTATTCATCTAGATCACTTGAAGGTACTTACAAAAGTTGCTGCTTCAATCATATCTTTAGATCTCACACGGAGTTTTCTGTCAGTTCGCGAGGTTCTTCTGTTAGTCACTAAAACTGGACTTAAAAATTAAATTTCACGCTAAATAAGACCAAAATATGCAGGAATAACTAGTACAAATGATCAGTTTTCTGCAGAGCTAACTCTTTTCTTGTGAGCAAGATAGGTCCTGGAGAAGGGAAATCTGAGTAACTATGTGTTTGCATAATAATGCAGCGATATAGGAAATTTAATTCTAGACAGCTGCACTAGATGTCTAGGGAGGTCAGTTTTTCTAGATAATTAATGCAGAGACAGGTTGCTCTAGAGCAGCCTCACACAGGGACTTTGACTCTTCTTGCTCTTGAGTATATGGAAGGAAAGCTGCTTAATGAGATGCATCTGGTCGGAAGTTCTGACTTGTCACCGTCGGTGTGGGCAAACCAGGCATTTTCATAGCCAGGCTGAGTGCTGGGGGACAGCAGGTGTCCCAAAAAGAGGCTGCAGTGGCTTTCTTGTCCACTTTATCCTGCAACACAAAGCTGCAGAGTACGAAACCCTGCTTTCCAAGCAATGATCCAAAGAGTCTGGGAAGCAGCTACTGCAATGGGAGATGAGGAGATGGAGATGAAGGGAAGAGAAGAAAAAAGGAGAACAGACACCTTGCCAGAAAGAGCTACCTTACTGTACCCTTTTCACTGAGGCAGAATAATTCAGTTTTACTTCCACTGCTGAGAAGCCTTCCACCAGCCCTTCTCCCACACATCCTGCTGACTCACTCAAGCCAGGAAGTTGTTTTTCAGGGTAAATATTAACCTGTCTACTAAAATACATCCTCTTGATATGCTCATTTTCTTAATCTATTTTATTTAAAATTACTTTAATGCATTCTTTAATCAAAGCCGCTTCCAACAGAATTTTCAGCATATTTTGGTAGAATAAATCTCAAACCCTCATTTCTCTCTTTTTATTCCCAGCAGTGGGAATTGCCTCTCCTTTCATATTTGAAGTGAATCCCAAGTAACATATTAGCAACCTATAAGAAACTCCATTAAAATGAAAATTAACAAATAGTTCTTTTATGTGTTGAAGGGCATACATCTCCATTTAGAAATCGAACGATAAAAATCTGGGAGTCCTGTCCTGATTTTTATTCTCAGTAACCCTGGTAAGAATGCAGATAAGTCAATGTAGCTGCTCTGGATTCACACTTAGTTAGCAAAACAGAATTCAGATTCATGAAGATTAGGCTGATTATGCTTAAAAATTACCCTTTCCAAGCACGGTCACTCCACGACTGAGGATATCGTGGTCTGCAGATAGTTCTCTTAATCCAGGCTAAGTGGCATGTTAACTTTCTTACATTTCAGCTTATGTAAGGGGATCAGTCTCTGGCTTCTGAAGGAAAGGGGAAGTCTGGATCCAAATCATTGTTTCTGATTTGATCTGCAAAGCCAACAGAAGCCTTGTATTTTCCCATCAGAAAGGTGTAGGGGCACTTTACTACAGAGGTGACCTTTTCATGTTGTTTTGCATCGTTCTCTCAGGGAAGCTGATATTCCAGTTCTAGCACAGGCTCCTCATTCGCCGCATGGACCAAACAACACCTGGGTTTGAGGACTGGGAGGGGGCGAGGGTGGAAGGAGAAGAGACAAGGAAAACATGGCCCAGAGCAAAATAAAGAAGATATAAATATTTCCTCAATAAATAAGATTTTTTAAAAAATCTGTTGGGGTGATTTCTGGAAAAAAGTGGTGCCGTAGGACCTGAGCTGTGTATCGCACTCAGGCAGGGCTGGGAATAGCCCAGAAGGATGGCAGAGGAAGGGGAAGAAGGAGCAGCACAGCACTGTACTCTCACCATGAGTTCTTTGCCTTACAAGGGCTACAGACAGAGTGAAATATCTTTGTGCCTAAGCATGTGCTTTACTAACTTTGTGAGGGTAGAATTATATTGTCCCCGGTCCCTGTTTCATGATAGGAACCCTGAGTCTGGCGCCTCAGCTACTCAGTCATCTCCTCATGCCAGTTGTTCCCGCAGCTAACTCGGGACTTACTACCAGGATATTTGAGGTGACTTTAGTATGATATTATCACGACTCTTATAATATCTGACATTTTCCTTTTAGCCACAAATCCTGGGTCCATGCCAATCTTAACTTTCAGCTAAGAGGAAAATTTCCCTGTAATTGCAGAGAAAAGCTTAAAAATGTAACCTTAGTGAACATTACAGGTTTCAAAACAAGGTGATAAAGACAATTCTATTACATGAAGAAAAAAAAAAAGAAGAAAGAAAAAATACTTTAAGCCAATCATTTTTTGGTGTTTGATTCATTATTTAGATTGGGTTTACTTGTCAGCTTATTTCCCTTTTTCTGGAAATCAAAGAGAATTTGCTTTGGAGAGTGTAACTTTGTAACACTGCAACATAATATATACCACATGTATTTTTTGTAAGATTATCCAATACACTTAAAAATAAAAACTTCTCTCATGGTGATTTTCTAAAGGGAGGACTGCAACTGTGCTGTTGTGTAAGTAGCTCTGTTGTCAGAGCTGCCCGGCAAAGCAGAGAACAAAGTCCCGTTGTGTGGCAGTCTCCAACGACCTCATGAGTGACATGCAGTGATTACTTTGTTAAGAAAAACACTCTCACAGAGTCTCTGCTTACAAGAAGCTATCAAGCACATTTGCATGAAGAACTTCATGGTTTATGTGAAGCGGTAGAGATTTCTGGGTTTAGAGACTATGTCAATAAGACTAATAAAAAATTCACCTCAGCAGGAGAAAAACTGCTTCAGTTTAGGAGCAGAAAAAATCTTTCTAGAATTCTGGATTACTATTAGTGAGCTGATTTGAGCTTTTGTATGTTAAAAAAATGCTCCCTTGAGAAGCCACATGGGATCGTTCACATACACAGAGACACAAAATTATCTGGCTCTCCTGCCCTCCATGACTGGGAGCAGTTAAATAACTGGTCTTTTGTTTTCTACCTTCTGGAAAACATCTGTAATGTTGTCTCCTGGTACATATTTCTAACCTGAACTGTGTATTCACTAGTTATTGCAGCAATTGTCAACTTCCTCAAACACTCACCTGCTGTGAGGAATTCACCTGTTCTTGTATGAGAGCCAGCTGTCATGGACAATATCCAAAGGAACATTTTTATGCCAGCGGTACAACATTTATTTTTCTTGTGTCCTCTCCCTAAAAAATTCAGATGTGACAGCTGCAATGGCCTAAGCAGGCAATAAGGGATCATTCCTTTGCCATGCCTGCTTTAAATACTGTGCTGATATTTCCCTAAAAAAATGAGTAAAATTGCATGGGTCAAAGTTAGGTTTCATTTCAGTCGATACTAGTGTGAAATACGAGAGCAAAATAATCTATTTTTTAGTTCCAAAGACTATTTTGGATATGGACTGCAAAAAGAACAAGACTCTGTAACTTTAAGATAAGCTCCTGATTGAGGATTCATTCTTTCTGTGGAAGAAGGACACTGATTATGAAATTCATGCCATCTTAGACAACCCAGTCAAGATCACTGACTTACGCCTTAGTAAAGGTTTCTTTGTTGTCTGTAAAAAGTGGGTTTTATTATCCAACAGTCGGAGCTAGAAATCTGTTCCTCCCCAAAGATGTCAGTCCCCCAGACCTAACATTTTCTGTGGAAGAAAGCTGGCCAGATGCTGAACCTTCTTAAACTTTGGCTTTATGGCCCTCAAGGTCAGAGCTTGTGGGGAGACAGAAGGTAGCACTGGGCAGGGGCAGCTCCGCAGGGAATTACTGTCTCCTCGGCATTTGTTGTGGTTCAGCAGTACAGGTGCTGGTAAGCAGCTGGTGCGATTGCACTGGGTATCAGTGAGGGAGTTAAACTCAGGTGCAATTTCAAACTCTTGCCACAGCGACATTGGGTGGGAGGAAATGATACTCTGCGGTGCCGCCGGGTGCCCGTTTGCACGCGCACAGGGGGTGGAAGTCGGTGTCTGATTCTGAGACAACCCGAATATAACATTTCACACAGGAATGAGCTGCTCTTTTTATCTTCTTCTTTGTGTTATCTTCATACTAGCCTCAGTCTGTAGTGGAACACCGCAGCCTACCAGTGCTCAGTGTGTGTTTAAAAGAGAAGACAGTCCTTTATTATTTGAATAGGTGATTGTGCTTTTCTGTAATCAAAGCTAATAGAAGCAGCACACTGCTAGGAGAAAGAAAAATGGCTTCGTAAGACAGAGAGGCAATTATTGGCAGATTTTCAAGAGCTCAGTATTTCCCAAATATATGCATCCTTGATAAGAGTCCACCACCCTCTTTCAGCTGCCTTGGCTACTTTGAAGTCCCTCCCAAATGAGAGGATCTGGGGGAGGACAGATCTGCAGGACCTTGTAGCTGGATCATAAAAAGTCTGCAGACTGCAAGTTGTGAATCTTATCTTATCATTATGCAACTGATCAGAGGAGCCACTTCTTGCATTTTAGATAATTCACCATTTCATTTTTCTGACAAATTATTATCATATCTTCTTCCTAACTTACTAGTAATTACTATATATGTGTGTAAGTTTGTGCCTCAGAGATACATCTTTGCTGTACATATGTACAGAATTTCTAATTTTTTCATCACCTCAGGGTATTATAGTATTTTGGCTCTGATTTTATCCTCCAGCCTTAATATGCCCATTTCAGAGGAGAATTTCAAGCCTTTGTGAGAAGGACTGCTAGGGGTCAGGTCATCTCTAGGCCAAAAAGGACTGCTCAATTTTGAATGTAGCAACCAACCTGAACTCAACACTCCTTGGCTAATCTTTTCTGACTGACATTTAGCCCATTGCCCTCTCTTATTCAGTACCTCCAGCAGCTCTCTGAAGTTTTCAGCCATCAGGAAAAAGTTGTGAAAGTTGAGCCATTCCTGTCCTTTTAATGTCCCAGTTTTTCTGTCGGGGTCTGCTCCTGACCATGTACTCCTTTTCCCTGTTATAAACAAGTTCTCCTAGCTAGAGGTCATCTGTTGCATATATTTTTGTAGAGGCAAAAAGAGTTTGGCCGTGGCCGTGCCTCTCTGTGGGTTTCAGTACATTGTGAAATGCACTGGGGAACCACCAAGAGAGACAAAAGAAACAAGCCTGAAGTCTAACAGAAAGAGCTTCTAATGTCAGCGAAATCAGAAGTCAGTCCCAGGCCTATTTACCATGTCTCCACAGTTTTTTATATCCCAGTCTATTGCACTTACGTGTTGGTGGCTGGATGATGGCCAAAACCATGGGGGGCCATGAGAGCAGAGACATCATCATATAGTGAGGTGATCTACTAATTTATGTTCTGTTGGTGACTTACTATTTTCAAAAGATAGTTTCTAAGATAAAGAATAGGTCAGATATGATTCAGGAAAAAGCATAAAAGGCATCATCTTTTAGCAAAAAGCTTTGTATTTCATTTGCAATCTGTATTAGTAATGTTTACTTTGGAAAGTATGTTCAGGAAAGATGAAGAATGGTGATGCCTGAGCAGACTCACAGTGTCTGTAGACTTGCCTTCAACTGTCTGAAGCTCAGTGTTATGAATGTATTTTCATATATATGAATAGAAATTCATATAGATGATCCAATATATGGTATAAATATGCTCCAATAAAATTACTCCTGCTTTTAAAAGGGACTAAAAAGAGCTAAAGTTCTGTCTCTCCTTTTATTTTCCTTGTATCTGTGGTACAACACTCAGAAGTACAAGAGATCCTGGCTGCATCAGTTCCTCAGGAAATTATGGTAAGAACCAGTAAAAGCCTTAAGTCACGTCTACACTAGCAAGAAAAATGGTCTGACAGGAGAGGCTTTGTAGAGCAAAACAAATGGTGTAAGGACCTTTCTCTGCACTATAGTCACTTTCCTCCAGACTAACCTAGTTTGATCCCATGAACTGATTGCCAATTAGCAGCTAAAAGGTATTAAGTGTGATCCCAGAGTGCATCTTCCAGTTCAGTTTTACCTAAAGGGAACAGTGTTCGTATCTCCTGAGACCTCCCTGCTGCACAAGCCAAGATGCAGTGAGTGAGAACAATTGCAAAATTCACTTGGAAGTCATCTTCCTGAGCCAAACTAAAATAATCATGAGGATGAACTCAAACACTTAAGCTTAAGTTCAAGTCTTTGGCCACCAGAAGGATATACACAACTCTGCTTTGGGTGTCTAGGCATCTCAAGAGGTCATCCGATCTGCTTTCTTCCCCTAATGCAGGATTAACTGTATTTTTTCTGGTATTTTCCAGCTTGCTTGTAAAGACCTCCAAAAATGGAGATTCTATCACCTCCCACATAATCTATTCTAGTTTGTTCCCTCTTGGATATTGCTTCACTTTACAAACCCTTTTAATAAAGATTAATCTGAATCTTTCTTCATGCTGTTAAATCCATTGCTTCTCATCCCATCCACCATGGACACAAACAGATCATTCTGTTCCTTTTTGCAATAACCTTCAGTATCCTTGAAGACTATATATTGCCTGGAGGGAACTTTATCTTTGTGTATATAAATTGTGTATATAAATATTTCATGTATATAAAGCTCAAACAAGGAACATGAAATTTGTGAACAACCCCATCCATCCAGTAAACAAGAAAAGATGTGAAAAATGGGAATTCTTTTATTGCTTGATAAAATAATTATGTCTCCTAAATTTTAGTTATGTATCAATCATGAACAAAGTTCTGTGATTCCTTGTAGTATTCATAAGAAACTGCTCTTAATTTTGGATACCATTTTTTAACAAGTTTTCTATTGAGGGATATATTTTTATTTACAAAAAGCACATACTTGATTTTTGTCTAAAAAGAAGTTGTTTTTTCTATTTTATTTTTTTTTAACCTGGTCTAGCCCCCATCAGACATGATAAAAACAATATGCTAGCTTCTCAGGGAGGAACAGTGGCAACCTAAATAAATTTGGTTTTAAGTTTTTCCATACCAGTGTTAGCGCTGGATTTCTGAGCATCCTGACTTTTCCAGTGTATTACTCAGGAAATTGCACCTCCAGCAACGTAGACTGATGCAGATAGATACACTTATGACATTACACCGGTTTATAAGAATGTAAGTCTTGGCATAATTTGTGTGTATCAGCGGTTGATATAAAGCCTGAAGTTGCTGGTGGGATCCATGGGAATAAATAAGCAGAGAACTCGGTGTTTAGACTCCAACCTTTTAGTTCCTTTAATTCTTACACATGAAACCAAAAGGGGTTTGATTTTGTTTTTAATACTTTAGCCTGTGGGCTGTTAAAATTATTTTTAATTTACTACAAGATGATTCAATAGGTCAGTCTATTATTGACCAGATTTAGTATTCTATATTGTTCCTCTAATGGCTCTTAATGGAATTAATTTATTTGTTCTGCTCTCTGCCAGGAAATGAAGACAAGGGATGAAAAATATTCTATTTGAAATCTGACTAATTAAAGGAAAATAATTTAGTGAGAGGTTCAATTTTTTTGTAGTTTATTGCAGAGCAAGAAGGGGAAGGGAATCCAAAAAACGTCTATCATAAGGAGGCTTTATTGAAAGATTTAGTTTCATCTATAATCCCCATATTTTCCTATGCTATTATATGTAATTAGTCCAACTATAGCAATTTCCCAACTGACTTCATTTTTCTTTAACTGAAATGTAGACAGCGCCATGAACAGTGTGTTCCTCAAAACTAATACGAATTTTGTTTAATACTATCCCTTACAGAGTTAAGCCACTTCACAGATGGCTAAATAACTGGCTAAACATGCATTATAAATCTGTGCCAAGTGATAACATTAATAAGAGGAAACCCAGTAAGTTTGCAGCTGATAATAATTATGGCAGCTAGGAGACCAAGTGTTTCCTTATAGCATTGCTGTTACAAATCTAATACTCTTCTAACCTCCCACATGGAAATAAACATATTGGCATGAGAGACTGGTGTTTTGTGTTGCTGCATTTTACTGTAAAATTTAAATTTCTGGTAGTAAAAGATCAGTTAAGGTAGAAAGGCAAATCCAAGTTTTAAAAAAAAAGAAGCGTTTTGATTTTCTTCTTCAGATATGCAATAAAGTATATACCTCTCCACCTCTATTGGCAAATTATTTTTGTTGGAAACAAAATAGTCTGGGTGTTATACAGAGTGGTTATTAGAATAAGCACTGTTATAAGCATGAAAGTAACTGGTTCAGGAGTGACTAATAGTGATTAATTCACTTCAGTGTTGTTGCATACATTGCAATTGATAACTTCAGCTGATGCATCTTATCAGTTTCATTAGAGCTGCTAGACTGAATTCTGTTATGACTGGACTCCTGAATTAAGATATCTTTAGAAATCTTTCAGAATTTAAATCACATTGCCTTCACTAACACCCATTCAATAATCTGCATGCTAAAATGCAGCGTACACCTGTGGATGTAGCAATCTTCCTTTGACAATGAAGTTTTCAGGTTTATTTTTGGTCAGGTGTAAATAAAAAGAAAATTTGACTGACTTCTGAAGCATAGACTCTTCTCTATATAAAATCACAAATGATATGTGACTTTATTTCTCCATTGGATATACAAAATAAGCTGAGTATCCCTCGTATAAGACCATAACTATCAAATACGTAAAGTTCATGTACTACACCCTTACCAGTTTTCACCCCCTCAAAAAACTTGAAGGTCTGCTCTGAGTGCTGCTAAGAGAAGGATTTTAGGTTTGCATTTTATTCTCTAATTGCAATGCTGTGGAGCCATAAAATTCCAGCTTTCTGATCATAAAGACAGTCTTTTTTCTTCTGCTGCTTGAGTTGGTTGGATTCTGATAGCAAGTTTGAAGCAAGGTGATGGACACTAATAGAGAGTTTAACTTGCATGCAGTGATTTATCAGTTTGTGCTAATTCAAGTGATTTTGTTAAGTAGCAGTTCACATGCTAGGTGATATCTGAACATAAATGTGAACACTTTTCCTCATATGTAATATTTTTAAATAATTTGATATAACTTAATGTTGCAACTGGTTAATCCTGTTTGTAACCGAGGAAATCTTTTCACCCCCTTGTTGCTACTTCTGATAATCCATTTTCCAAACAAGTCTTCAGAAATGAAGGTGAACAAAAAAATCCAGACCCTTTTTGGGGGGACAGATACTGCTTCAGAGAACACATTGAAGGAAACAGATTGTGATCCCAGGTCTGAACTCTCTTTTATATCAGACATTAAAAGAAGTTTGATAAAAACAGCAGAAAATCTGAAATGTTCATAGCAGCTCCAGATTTCTTGTGCCTTCCTCTGAAGGCCCCATGTTGGGCCCCGTTCTGTTTAATATCTTTATCAATGATTTGGATGAGGGGATTGAGTGCACCCTCAGCAAGTTTGCAGACAACACCAAATTGGTAGGCAGGATGGATCTGCTTGAGGGAAGGGAGGCTTTGCAGAGGGATCTGGACAGGCTGGATCGATGGGCCAAGGCCAACTGTATGAAGTTCAACAAGGCCAAGTGCCGGGTC
>JAVJGG010000050.1:7460342-7477551 GCA_035590195.1 Aviceda cuculoides
AGGGGTTTTTTTCTTTTTTTTTTTTTGTCTTGTAAATATTCTAGTTGAAATATCTTATTTGCTAGCCCACTGCAACTGTCTTTTTCCAGACAAATGGCTTTGGATTCTGTCCTTTGACTAAAAGCAAGTCCATGAGCTCATCCTAAATAGTAAAGATCAACAGCACTTCATGATAGTAGTGTCTCATCCACATGTTCTTTCTGACTTTGTGAGATGGAGTAATTTATATGCATGGGAGAAATTTTGACTGCACAGTAATTGTGGCCTGTCTCCTGACTACCAGACTTTGCCTATTTCTGCTGAGAAGTCCATGATCTTTTAAATGTCAAAAAGTTCTACATAATTTTCAGTATTAAATGATGAGTTTTAAAAATGTGACAGAAAATATGATGAAATTATGTATGCAGAAGAAGGTGAGATTGGAATGGAAATGTGGGGAAAATAACCCAGGGAGTCATTGAAGTCAGAGATAGGGAAAAACTAATTAGGCCATTTTTCTCAGCAGGGCATAGCACGAGACCCAGGCACAAAGCCAATCCAGTGCGCGGGGAGACTGTCCACTGACTTCAGTGGATTCATGGCAGGTTCTGGATCGGTCTACTTTTTAAAGAGCGGAAACAGCAATGTGTGCAGGAATAGATATTTAGCATGCTCCCTAAGTATTAGTGTCAGCCCACAAATACTCGCTTAATGAATGACTTGGTTTATGCACCGTATCTGCTTGACACACTGCTGGACAGCATCTACCAGTGCAATGCGGGAGCAAAAGAGAGAGTACTTTTCTTTTGAAGGTAGAAGAAAGGAAAAATCGCTTGGGTTCCAGGAGGTGATAGTATCGCTTTTGGTGGGCCTCACTGCATCTAGTTTTGAGACAGTGTTTAAGACATGCTTTACTGACTTAGCAAAGAATATTCTGCTTTTTGAATGTGACTTAGCATGTTGGCTACATGAACAAGTGAATGCTTTAACTAGTCAGGATATGGATTTTTAGGGTTTATAAGGAGTATTAACTACTAAGTGATAACAGCTTTGAGTAAATTCGAGGCAATTTGAAGGAGTTCGTCAATGTTTCCAAACATGTTCCTGTCGATGAAGGTGGGGCTTGCTACTACACGTTTACCACAGGTAAGTGTAGACCTACATGAATTTGCTCTAGAGTGGCTAAACATCTGTATATTGTACCTTGGTTTGCTTAACAGTAACAGATGTGTATAGTGCAGCCTAAGTCTGATTGAAAGATCAGGGACATAACTTTCAAAATCAGTTCTGAAAATTTGATTAGTCTCCACATCACAATGGCATGTAACAAAGTTCTGTCTTACCCCTATTTACTGAAACTGAAAGTCATTAACAACTGAAAGATACCAAGAGAGGTGGGGGGCTACCTATTGCCTAAGCCCAGCCTGATATAGGCCAGAAATGCAAACACCTATTTTGTCATGGAATTATTTCCTGAAGTCCTGTGGCTGAGGTCAGGCAAGAAACACAATGTTTTTGAAGAACATAGTCCACTGGTATTAATTTATCTATTTTTTTCTCAGTAGCATTTGTATCTAGAGGAACATAACTGGGTGTTTGTGCAAGGCAGCTACCCCTGGGTAAGAAAGAAAGAAAAAAAGAGCAAAATGAAATGAAGATGCAGCATGCTTTATCCTCACACATATTTTGCAAGAAAATAAATGTAACCTTTGAAGCTTTTTCCTGGATTGTGACACTGGCCTGTAAGGGGCAAAGCAACATCCTTTTCCATTTTCTCATGACCATGCAAAGTCTTCTGCCCCAACAGAGGTAGTGCTGCCGCTAGGATGATATATATGCTAGGCCACATGTGGGCAGCTGTCACCACGAGTATGAAAACTACCACAGACCTAATTAACACAGTAATGGGTTTTCCACTCTTATAGTCTCTGAGTGACAGTTTAATAAGGAACTCCACAGTGATCCTATAAATCAGAACCAACCTTCATCTTAACAGGATACAGCTAAAGTGTTCCAAAAATTAATTCTGACGATTTCAGTACCTAATATTTCCAGTGGATAAACATTATCATTTGTTTACTCTAACATAGTTTATTATACATATTTGAAAATCATGTCATGACTATACGCTGGAGGTTTAAGAAAGATGAATGCCTTTATGAAGTGAATGCTAGGTGAAAAGAGTTATATTCCTATAGTTTACAAAATTGTCTAAGAACAGGAAACTATTCTGCAAAAATAGTTTTGCACTGCCACTGCAGAGAGCTATAGAACTGGAAGCCTTTAGAGCATCCGTAATCCTCAATTTGGCTTCGACTTAGTATTTAATATGTAAATTTAATATCTGTAAAACAGCTCTATCGGAATTAATTGGATCCCTGGGCTTCAAATGAAATAACTTGAAAGTAAGCCACAGAGCACAAGCTTGTTGACTTTTAATAAGGTCCATTTATGTTTTTGAGTGAATTAGGACCTGATCCAATACAGCAATTGTGAGAGTACTTTGAAGTAGAGCAGGTGTTTAAAAACCTCATTGAATCAGGGTTTTAAGGACACATAGGGTTAAAAAATACAGTTTGCTTTTAATGCAGATTGTAATTATAATTCCTCAGTACTTTAATTCCAGGATAGAAAAACATCACACTTTTCTCAGGCCTCTGAATCCTTGATACGTTTTCTTTTTATTTGTCTTTCATGGATAAGATGCTTAAATGCAGACTTACATGAAACATGAGCCAAAGTAAATCAGCCTGTCTAGTTCCAATTCCAAGACCTCTAAAGTAATGGAAAGACATGACCAAAGAGATGTATGGTAAGGAAGGAAAAAAATTAAACACTTTTAAAAATTATATTTTAAACAGGTTTTATTAACATTAATAATCTCCTCGTTTTTATGAAGATGTCTCTGCTTATATGCAGCTAAGATAACTTTTTCTTTATGGTTGCTGCAGTCACTAAACTGTTCTCATGGATCTGCCTGTTGTGCCCAGAAGTTTTTAAATCCACAGATTATAGGCAGCTTAGTTGTCACTTGTAGTTCTAGGAGTCAGACAAACACTCCTTTTTCTCTTTTTCCTTAGCCTCCTTAGGATGCAAAATCACCCTCTAAGTTCAATATTCAGGTAAGTGCAGGCATGTACACTTACACATACACATATGCACAAGTTCACTGTGCTGAACAAGTAGTTAAAGACAAAATGGCAATACAGGCAAAGCAAAGGAATTGAGTAAATTAAGTTTATTGTGGAGGCATATGAGAATTACAGAGGAGGCTATTATTACTATTATTTATTTATTTATTTATTTATTTAACAGGTGCATGCAGTGTCTCAAAAGATTGAATCCTCAGCCATAGCTGAGATTTATAACTGCCACTAAAATGCAAATAAGGAGAAATTGAAATAGATTTAAGTGACAAAGTCTCACAAAATATAGAATTAGCCAGTGAACAATCTTAAGCAGAAATTTTTGTTCCAATTGTAAGCCAGAGTGGGTGATGTCATTTTGACCCTTTAAAACCCTTAAATGAGCATTCATCAGTAGAGATGTTTAATAACAGAAAAAAGTTATGAAAAATGGACGTAGCGAGACACTGACTGCCCTGCAAGTTCTTCCAATTAGTAGCAAAACTGTAGGGCATTTATAAGGGAGAAATTCTACATATTATTTCAACCAAGAAGAAAGAACTCTGAGACCATCAAATTGAAAGATAACTTGGGTATGAGTGAACATGACATTGTAACTTCATGACCCTTCAGAGTGCACAAATACGGGCAGAATGGAAACAAGGGCTTTCAGAAAGCCCAACCTCAAAGAAATCAGAGAACTGGGAGGAAAGATAATTTCAAATGGCTTCTATGAGAAGGTGTAAAAGAGATTAGCAATTAAAAAGAATATTAAGGGCACACAGCTGAGAAACTCTAAATATGATTAAATATTTTAAGTACAAAAAAGAACTGCATAGAAAATGGACACCAGGTCAAACTACTGAGGATGGGTGCAAAAACACAGCACTGCAATTAAAGTTTGGGTTAGAAAAAAAAAGTCACAAAAGGAAACTCGTGGAGGAAATGAACTGCAACAGAAAACCACTTATAAGTAAGTATTCCAGAGGTAAGATGAAAGCAAGAGAGATGGTTAGTTTGTCCCTGCAGAGATTGAAAGTGATTGACATATGATGCCGAAAATTTCTAAACACTTAATGACTTTTTTCACTCTCTCTAAAAAGCTCATTTGCTATCAGACGCTATCATAATTAATATCAGGCATGAAGGATCAAGACTTCAGCCTGGTGTAGCAAGGAACAAATTGATACTTGACTTAATCAGATGTTTTCAAACTGCCTTCATCTGATAACATTTTTTTTTTTCCAGAGCACTGAAAGCATTCATTAATAAAAGCTCAGTGTTAGGTTTCCTCTGAGAAGTTGCTACAGATGGATACGAAAAAATAGCAAAAGGCAAAAGTGGTGCATTGCTTTATGAAGGAGGTGCCAGAAAATTGCAGATACCCTAACTTCCTTCCGCTTCTGAGAAACACATGGAGCCAATAAGTAAGCAATCTGTGAACACACCTGGTAAAGCAGAGAGATGAATAACCACCAACCTTTGTGTGTCAGGAATGAATCATGCCAAACCAGCTTAACTTCCTCCTGCAAAAGGTAAAGGCCTTATGGATGGAGGAGAAACAGCAGATGTCATATCACAGTTCCAGTAAGGTTTTCAACACAGGCTCATGTGCCTTTCCTAGAAGGAAACTGGAAAAGCATGGTTTAGATGAAAATGCCACAGGTAAATGGAAAGCTGAGCAGTTTCCACCCTCCAAAGGGTCTCTGCAGGGTAGAAAACTGCTAAATGTTTGCATGAATGACCCAGAGAACTGAACAGAAGGTGTGCTCATTAGGTATGAAGGGTCACTAAGGCACGAAGGTTGTAACTATTAGCATGAAATTCAAAGAAACCTTGGCAGGTTTTAGAGAGGGTCAGGAAAAAAAAATTACGTGCTGTTTTTCCAGGGCAAGTTATTGTATCTAGACAGGAATAAGCAAGCGAGGTCATTGGCTGAAAAAAGATCTGGAAAATAACGTGAATCACCAGTGGGAATTAGATCCGTACATCAAAGGAATAAAATTTTCCTTTGCCTAACAAGATTAGAGAAGGTGTTTAGAAATGTAAGCTTTGGAGTATGTTTTGACTGTTTCTCACTATCTTCAACAGGACTATGAAACTTCCCCTACTTTTTAGTTTTTTCATATCTAAAGGCCTTTGAAAATATTGGCTTTAAATGTTTGGTCTTGTATACATGTAGCACAAATGCATTGTAAAGGCTCTAATTCAGAGGAACGGATTAAAATGCATATACATATGCTAGTGTGGCTCAGCTCTCCTGAGAGATAGTAACAGCTCTGAACAGCCCAAGGGTACGTAGGGCACAAAACAGCTGTGGCCAGCAATGAGGCCACTTCTGTGTCCTGCATAGTAGTCCTAGTCCTGAATTTGGGATTTGCAGAGAAGTGAGGTACTTGGATTGCAGAATTGCACAGAGTCAAGCTGTGCATACTTGCTTGACTCCCTCTGTAAGTCAAAGGTGTTTAAGAGCTTGGTGCCATTTGTGCTTTTAGGTATCTACTCATTGTTGACTTCCAGCATGAGTTAGGCACATTGCTTATGCATGTTCCTTGGACAAGTTGTGGTGATACACCTCTTTTTTCCTTTTCTTTTTCACTTGGTGCAAGCAGCTGCCACAATGGAAGCTATTCATGCCACCTACTGTAGGCACCTACTTTTGGTGCAGTTCAGAGCGCATAAAGATAGAAATCTCTGCTTCTTAGACTGTCAGTGGAATAATTAAGGTAGCTCTGTCAGATGTTCCCCTGAGCTAGATGACAGGAGCACAATGTATAAAGTCAGTGCCTGCCATGGTACAATCCCTCAGTTAAGACACTGGAAGGTATGGGGTAATTGCTCCCGGGTTGTTGTCCCTTAATGAAATTCCACCTTTGAAATTAGCAATAGCATGCTCTGAATTTCATCCCCAAGCAAGTTCTTATGCCTCCCAGCTGGTGAGTAGGTCCGAAAGTCTGGACAGCTAATGGTCTCTCAAAATAATAGATTGTTCTCAGCAATATGCGTACAGCTGTTTATGGCATATAAACTGTGGTGATAGTGACAGCCTCTGTATCACACCTGTGAGCTGAATCGCAATCAGCAGCTCTAACACATCTGTTCTGACGTTCTTTATAGTTACATTGGCTTAATTCCCTTTTGTATGAAATGTATCTTGAATGAAAATATATAACCATGTTCTTTAAAGCAAGTAATGGCAAAAACACTATAGTCCTTGCTAGGTGGTTATTATTATAACTCTTGTAGTTGAAAAATGGTGTCTTTTTTTCTTCAGTCTGAAATCTTTAACATCCATTCGTAACCATGGGACATCTATTCTCCACTATCAAACTCCTGTTTCCTCGGTAGGCACTTACAAGAGGTTATCAAATCACACCTTAATCTTTGCTAAGCTTTCAGACACAGTGGATGACTTCTCGGACTCTAAAGCATCTTTGCAGTCCGACAGTTGTTCTTGTGGCTTTTCCATGACATCTCTGTCTGCCAGTGACCTCCTTAATCAGTAACTTCTGGGCTATACAGAGAATTCCTGTGTGAGATGGCAACAGTGCCAAATATGGTCACTCTGACTGCCCCTCCCCCCACAAATTGTACATGCCCAGGATTATTTCCTGGCACTGAGTCAATCTGGCAAAGAACAGTCTGCATTCATACTATTAAAACCTCTTATCTCTGACCCCTTTCCCTCCCAAAATATGACCATTCCAAGAAACCTACTGAGAATAGTCCCAGCCTCCTTCCTGATCTGGGAAGGCTGAGCGAAATGGAGGTAAAAGGGATATATCACTTTGTTATCCCGTATGGCCCTGATATGGAGAGTTGCTCCTTTGGTTTGCCTACTCCAGTGGGATCTCCTGTTCAGGTAGGCATCCTGCATGCATCAGGGTAACAGCTTCCTACAACTGATGCGAGTCCTCAGCCTTGGTCCTGTATCTACAGCTTGCTGCTTGTCCTTTTTCACTGTAGATGATTGGTTTCATTTTCAGCAATAGGAAGGTATAAAGCTTGTCCAACAAGATCTGTTTTCCATAAACTCATGCCGATTGGCATGAATTACATTGCTTTCCTTTAAATCTTTACTAATAAAGTCTTTTATCAGTTTGTCCACTCTGTTCTTCAGGCTTTATGACAGGCTGACAGACATAATTAGTTTGATCATCCCATTTGTCTTTTTTGAATATTGCCTGTTCCATTAGTTATTGAAAATCAACATTATTTATGTTAATTAAGGATTTTTTCTGAACTATTTAAATGTAAGTTTTCAAGTTGCCTGAAAAATCCTCATTTTAACATGTCTAGGTCCTGTAACTGTTGTAACTGTTTTTAAAACCTCCCAAAGTTACTGATGCAATAGAAAATAGTACATCATATGGTATGAATGAAGTAGTCATCTGACATCTTCTATCATAATATCTATTTCTGAATGCTTTCACCTGTCACATAATTGAGATGAAAAGGTAGAGCTTGTCAAGTCTCATTGATCAGTTAGATTTGGTTTATCAGTCAAAAGATGAACCCCCCTAGTCAAGCAAAACTGTGATCAATACAACTCTTTTAAGTTTCTTTTTTTCATGTTCTTTGAAATATTCTTTATCCTTCAACCTGTCCTTACATTTTTCTAAATGTCCTTATGTTATATATATAGATGTCCTTATGTTTTTCTAGAAAGTTTTTCGGTTTTCTGAGTTCCTAGTATTAGTTTATCTTTATTGCTATAAACATCCTCTTCCTTTTGTTTGTATTTCCTTTTTAAATTTTATTATAACTGGTTTTGCTTCTGATTTAATCTTGGTTTATTGTTTTAAGACCACAGCTTCTTTTATTTCATCAGTGTGACATTTTTGGATGCCTATTAAAACGTTCTGAAACAACTCAATTAAAAATGTTAATCTTTAATTATGTGACCTAGATGATTTGGCTCTGGATTTATCCCTTGTTGAAAATGGCCTTTCTAAAGCAAGAAGAAAGTTTATCATAATTTTTTATTTTGTATTTTTTTTGCATATACCAAAACAAAAGCATGTAATGATTCTCTTGTTCATCAGGATCAGCTCAGTATGAGGTCTGCTGAAGAATTCTCCTTAGTCCAGATGTCACCTTGTGATTAAACTATTGTTTTCTGGGAACTACATAAAAAGTTTTCTGAAAATCCCAAAGATACAGTGCTGGTAACATCGAGCTGCAAGTACGCATCATGCAAACTGAAATTCTTCACAATGATATTTAATACAGAAATTATAAAAATAAAGCCTCATGTTGAAAGTTGTGAGTGTCTGTGTTTTTGTTTCTTTGTTTGCTTTTTTAATCAATTGGATTATTTTCAAGTAGACATAAAGTAGAAGATAAAAACTTCTTTTTAGCATTTTTAATTTCATTTTCTGATTTTTCTATTATCAAGGCATGTACCAGAAAAGCTAAAACTCATCCAACCTGCAAAGGAAAGTGAATTTTCAAATTTACCCATTTTTAATGTATTTATGACCTTGCTGTCATAGTAGTGATGCTTATTGTAAGGTTTAACTTTTCTGTTACTTGAAATGAAATTGGATTATTTACATATTGAGGGGGTAATTAGTTGTTTCCATTGACATTATGGGTTATTTATAAAATTTATCCCTTGAACAGAGAGATGCATACAATAATAGTAACAGTCCAGTTATTTACCTCAGCATTCTCACACTGAACATCTCCGATTTTTCTCAAGAGAAAACTAGGGTTTCAAGCTCATTGTATTCTCAACAACTGAACAAGAGATAAAATTACAGTATGTGTTGGAGTTGGAAAATAATTTCTCTGACAAAAGGAGCGTAAAACCTGCCTCTCAACCAAGCAAATACACAGACTGTCCAGGTTGGGCTCCTTGGTGGCTTCCCATGTTGAGCTTCCTGCTTCACCCACCCACCATAAACGTGCACCTTTAAGAGGGATGCACGTTCTGTCTTTGGTCTGAAATTAGCTTTAAAAAATGATGGTGAATATCTGCCATCGTGCCACTTGCAGGACTTCTGTAAGTGGAGCAGAAAGCGCCTTGTCCCAGCCTGGTGGAACAGTAGGAAGGCATGCTTGGACGCCCACGAGGAGCAAGCTTGCACGGGGAAGCAGAGCTGCCCACCTTCAGGTTATGCCCCGGAACAGAGTGGAGGGTGAATTTAGACGCCAGCTGAAGCTGCAGCCTGCCGTCATTCTGCTTGTGGAGCCCTACCAATGCCTACCAGAAATTAACAGCGGGGCTCTGCCTTGGTTTGACGGTGGTAAATGCAGACAGATGGCTTCATTTGTTCAGTCAACTCCATGGTAAAACTAGTTGCTTTGAAAGGCAACAGTGCTTTTCCTCTGAGAAAGAACAACTTCTAACAATGTGTATAGATCCATAATTTCAAGTATGATCCTCTGTGTAAGAGAAAGTGTGGGCTGGAGATCCATTAGTAAAGGGTGTGCTTTGGATATGCCCTTTTTGTTTTCTCTCTAAAACATACCAATTATGTATGAATAATGCTGTGAGATATCCTCAGTATTTTTGTTACTGTAAGTATTTCTATAATGTCAAAACCACTCACTGCAGTAACCGAGGAAATTTTATATCTTTTTTCCAAATAGGTTATTTTTAAACCACTCATCCATGAGGAAAATTAATTGCATGGGGAAGAGTTTGAGAGTTAAAAACAGTTTGAGTTTGCAAACAGGGAACTGCAAAATTATAAAAAGCTACAGTACATTATGTTTGTAATTATATATAAAAAGGTTATACTGGAATAAGTTGTAAGTGGCAGAAAGCTTAATTTGCTTCATCAGTCTTTGACGCTATCTTACCTCCTACTAATCCTACACAACAGCATTCCTGACTTTGATGGGCATCGGTAGATGCCAGTTTTCAGCACCAGCAAGGGTAATGGAAACCTGCAAGTGCAATACATCCGCGCCCAAAGAGCAGTGACAAGGCAAGAGAATGCAGTAATGTGATCGGCAGGAATGGACTGAAAGCCTCACCCCCAGCAAGAGTCACTTGCTCTTGCTGGTCAGGAAACGCTGCGCTTCTGCAGGTGAAGGAGCTGGCGTGGGGTCGGGGGGGGACACCTGGCACCACACATCTCCTGCTCCTGCATCTGCAGTCTGGGTGGCCAGCTGGCACGGGGCTTCCCCAAAGGCTTTCATCTGCAAAGCAATGGCCACTCAACACTGGTATTACCTTTGATGAATTCTTCTAGGCTACAAACCTGCAGAACAAAGGAAAGGAGAAAATACCAATAAACTAATTAATTTATTTAACTTTTTTTTTCCCGAAAATGGGTTAGCATTGCAACAGTTAGGTTTCAATTTTAAAACACAGAAGGCTGAGAATGAAGCCCTCCTTACCCACCTCCAGCAGTGCTCGCTGCTGTCTGCCCATGATCAGTGGGCTCTGAGGGATGGACCAACCCTGCACGTTAAGAGCAGCTCTTAAAATGCTGGCCCCCTCAAAACTTACTTAGAGCTTGTTCCAAGAGCTCAAACTCTTTAACTTGGCCACAGACTTTACAGTAGACAAGACCCAAGCCGTGTATTGCCCATAACAAGAACATGTCAATAGCCTTTATCCCTCTGCCTCTAGTTCTGTTGGATTAGAAAAAGGGATGTATAATTGGGATCCTGCTTTTGAAACAACAAAGATAAAGTAAATTTATAGCTTCTTTTAGTAATATCCAAGTAATTCCTATAGATGCCTATAAACCAGAATGCAGAATGAAAATGAGTGTCCTGTATTGCTACAAATTGCATACTGATAAGTGTGAAAAAAAGTCTTCAATAATTGTATAGGTTTGGATATGCTCAAAGAAAGACATCAGTGAGGGGAAATTGTTTCCAATTTTTATTGCAGCTATCTTATGAGTAACAACAAAGATTACTTAGTTACCTTTTATTTTCTGTAATAAAATAAATGAGATATTTTGGATTAGAAATTAGTTGGAATGGGTTAGAAAATATGATAAACATGTTTTCAAAGGTTTTTCCAGTCACTCTGTTATAACTGCAGGTACTTGAATTACAATAAAACTTTGACAATTCCCAGGATCATTAATTTAAGTGGAAAACAGTTGTCTTTATAGCATGTGAAATTACAAAAGATACAAATAAACGGAGGTTTAATAAGAATTCTTGTAGCTGGATTCTTATATTTGCTGTTAAGGACACAGCTCAGGTGCACCTGGAAATCCGAATATCATCCACAATAATCAAGTTGTAATTTCATTTATTAGTGAACAGAGTAAACATATTGATATGAAATTGAAAGCTGTGAACTTTAGAAGTAGGTCTGATAACTATAATCATTATGCAAAGTTAAAAAGGAGTCAGGTCTATCTAAGTGGCATTTTAAAAAGGTTTATTCTCTGATATCTGAGTATGAAAACAATGATCAGATCTGAAGACCACTGAAGAACACAGAATAGTGGATTTTCTTTTCATTCCTATTAGTTTATCCTCAGGTATGCTTTTCATACTCTTTTCTTTAGTTCTTCTTCAGGAAGATAGTATTTAAATGACTATCACCTACAGGAATTACATACAAAGATATTTACTGCCAGTTTGAAGTATGATGTTTGACTACAAAATTGCACTTGGACAAAGAGCATGTACATAGTCATCAGCAGTACAACTTATATTTCAGTCAGAGATGTTACTGGGCTTGTTGCATGAGATGAGATGAAGTGTAATGACCATGCTATGTAGAATATGGAATACTCCTAGTTTAAAACTTTGGATTATGTCTTAGATTCAAATTTTGAATGAACTTGAAAATTTATGGGCTTGATGCTTTGAGGTGAGGATACTTTTGCTATTATGTTTTTCATCTGATAATACAGCATATTCTCATGAAAACTGATACATATATAGGAGGTAAAAATGACTTATAAATATACTTTGAAATTAACTATCTTACTGACATAGAAACCTAGCTCTTTTTAAGGGAGTGTGACATGGAGTCCTCCATCTCTATATACTAACTGCACATTATTTCAGACTTTGGGGCTGAGGATATTTTCTTCTGTAGGACATAAGCTTAGGCTTGTATTTAAAATACTGAACAACAACTAATAATACTCTGAACTTCAAAACTATCAGGTGAGTTTATTCCAACAGAAGTGGAAAAGCTAACCACCAAATGAAGCACACTGAAAACAAAGTCTTTATTAATGTCTACCATGTTACTAAAACTGGCACAATATTTGATGCATGCAGTGAAAAGAAAACCAAGAGAGCAAGCTTGTGGCTGTTGCCACAGCTATAAGGAGGTACAATTGTCAATTTGAAGTGAAATGAAAGAGAAAAGAACAAAGAGTCAAACACAAAAAGACAGCCCATTTTTTAAATTAAATCAGTGCAAGATCTCATATGTGTCTTCAGGCACAAGTCTACCACTAGAGACTTTGGCAACGAGCTTTGTGAGGAAGGAAAAACTCCCGATTTAATTATCACTTCAGGTGAAATTGTTGAGTCCAGCTGTTAAACACAGATACAGAGTGACATAAAACTTTGAGATTCTGAATATTGCTGAATGCTGGAGTACTTCGATACTGTGATTTACCAGGCAAAATGGTCTAAGAAATTCCATTTTTATAATGCAATTAGAATTTCACAAATCAAATTTGTTTTGGTTTTGTGGTTTTGGGTTTTGTTTGTTTGTTTGTTTTTAATACCTTACTGAAGGTATTGCTCAGGGACAGAGGTAAAAACCTATGTTATTTCTTAAGTCTAAATTTTGTGACAACAGACTGCTTTGAGGAACTATTCATATTCCCATGCAAGTTTGTCAGGGTCAGTGTTTCCACTTTAAATACTAACAGACATATAGGCTCTGTTCAAGTGCCTGTTTTCTTGACACTACTCTGCCTCTAATTAATTTCTCTGTCTCGTATTCTCATGACTTTAAATGGTCACTTTCTTATATACTCTCACATATGCATAGTGCATAGCTATATTGAGTATAATACAGAAAACTCAAATGCAATTTTGTAGTTGGCAAATGGATGCTATTTTCTAAAGTCACTGATTTTGCTTATAAGATGGATATGAAAAAATGAAAATTAATTTCTCTTGCATTTAGAAATGCATATCACAATAGCAGTGACATAATGTTTATTGAAATGGTCTATTTAAATAAGCTTTTAAATAATAATAGAAATCAATCAGAAACCTGTACTCCCCCTTCATACCTTACAACAACTAAATCTTCATTACTTTATTTAAAAATAATTACTTTTTAAAAGAATATTTCTCATAGTTCTAACCTGTACTTTTCTCACTCTCCCAGACATGAAAAACCTATATTTGAGATACAGGATAAGGAATGAGTAACTGAAGGTTGGAAAACATAACAGAGCTTTTACTATTATAGCAGAAGTCAAATGTTGCAAACTCAAAACTTTCAGAGTTAAGTCCCAGAGAGAAAGAAGCATTAGTAGTTTTTGATATGTATCGAGGGCTCAAGTGCTCTACCTACAAACCAGTCTGGAATCTACAGGACAGGTCAAACACAGCAATTGAAATACTCCTCCTCTCTGAGATCAGAAATTATTGTGGCATAAAAATTGATGCACTTACTGAAGTTAAAAATAAATCTAACACTGAAACATATAAAGATTGTTTAAAATACATAACTGTGTGCTCTTTCACCTAAGCATAAAACTCCAGTAATTCAAGCACTCAATTCAAAATTCCAGTTGCACCAAGCAACAAAAGAGCAAAATCTAATCTAGTATTTCATAAAGATTTGTGGCTAGAATATAATCTATATATTTTGATATATAGCCAAGTATTACACTGTGGTATCAACTAAAAAACTAAAGTTTTGTATATCAAACGCAAAGGCTATAAATTTGAAAATCTAGGGAAAAATGCTTTGATCCTGTAAATTCAGAACTTTGTCTCGTAATACTACAAGAGAGTTTAAAATTAAAATTTTCTGAGTCCAAGGTCTAATTTGAGAATGTAAAGTTAACATTTTGTACCTTCCACATCCATAGAAATGCCTTTTTAATGATAACAACACAAAAGTCCAAACCTAATCACAAAGAATTCCCAGTTGCATTAAAAAGTGCTAAAGAAAGGACTTACTCTGCTCCTGGTGGTTTGGACAAGGGCAGTGAAGGAGGAAAGACATTTAAGACAGTTCTTTCCACAGAGATAGCTACAATTTAACTGCAACATCCCCCCCCCCCCCCCAAAGTTAAGAGAATCACCTCAGTGACATGTTCCTAAATGTGTGAGATTTCCAGATTGATCAACTGCAGCTGGCTATGATTACCCAGTCTTTAATAATAATAAAATTCATTGCAGTGCAAACTGTCTTTTCGGCTTCATACATCCTAAACTGACAGTAACAATTTTTGAGGTTTAATTGTGACCATAATTATAGTGAGCAGTAGAATGGACACATAGTACATCATTGGAAAGCAATTTCTTTCTAACAAAGCATAACAGCCTTGCTTGAGAAAAAGCCAAAAACTTTGTTTCTCATCGTTCTGTTGCACCTTTAGAGCTCTAATATTTCAAATATATTCCTTTAACAAATTACCTTATTAAAACCTTATTACTAACCTATTTACCTTACAAAACACCTATGAGTTGCCAGTACAAATTACTTATAATTTTATTGCAATAACGGAATAAGCAGATAGCATGCTTTTATGATTGAAAATTAACTGGAGGTATGAAAAAACAATGTAGTTACCAACTCTTCTAATGAATCTTGACTACCAATCGATATTTCACTGATACAACAAGCTATAGTCTTCTACCATGTGCATTTACAGTGGCTTTTAACTTTTACGAACAACATGACAGTGACTGAACTGTTGAGACATCATTGCAATTCCCAGATCTACAGAAGACTGACAGGGTTTGTGGATGTGCTTTATCTGCTTTGCATTTCATTTATTTACATGCATCCAGAAGCAAACAATAACTGAAAGCTTTACAAAAGCCCTTCTTTGCCTATTGTGTGCTTCACTCCTGGGGTGAAATATTGGAAAGAAACACAAAGGGGACAGGAAAATGACTTGAGTGATGTCCATTCTCATCCAAGAAATCTTAAAACAATTTAAATGTCTGCTTTAAGTAATCTGCAATGCCATAACTTCCCTTTTCCTGAAACATAAATAAAAGAGTAATAGTAAAAGCAGCATAATCCAAGCATTTATCAAGGGTTGATCAGACAGCTATAAGTAAGGCTTTTGATCAGCTTTGTGTTAAATGGCAAAGGCAGCTAACGGTATCCTGGGCTTCCACCAGGTCAAGGGAGGTGATCCTTCTACTTAGCACTGGCAAGCCGCACCTGAGGTGTTGTGCCTGGGTCTGGGCTCTTCAGCACATGAGAGATGTGGAGCTACTGGAGAGAGTCCAACAAAGGGTCACCAAAGTGGTTAAGGGACTGGAGCATCTCTCCTATGCAGAAAGGCTGAGAGAGCTGGGACTGTTGAGCCTGGAGAAGAGAAGGCTCAGGGGGATCTCATCAATGTATACAAACACCTGAAGGGAAAGTGTAAAGAGGACAGAGCCAGGCCCTTCCCAGTGGTGCCCAGTGACAGGACAAGAGGCAATCTGTACAAACTGAAAGAGGAGGCTCCATCTGACCATCAGGCAACACTTTTTTACTGTGCAGGTGACTGAGCACTGGCACAGGTTGCCCAGAGAGGTTGTGGAGTCACCATCCTTGGAGATATTCAAAAGTTGTCTGGACATGGTCCTGGGCAACCAGCTCTACGTGACTCTGCTTGAGCAAGGGGGTTGGAAAAGGTGAACTTCAGGGGTCTTTTCCAACCTCAACTGTTCTGTGGTTCTGCAATGGTGGAGTCATCATGTCTAAAGAAACACAGACTAGCTTGACTGTGGATGTACCAAAATGGTGGATAAGAACTAAGACAGAACATGTGTCTCTTACAATGATTCTGCTGAAATACAGATAAGAAGAGTTGTATAGAATTCTATCTAATTTCTACTGTGCTCTTCTTAGAATATCATAGAACATCAAAAGCAAAATGTATCTGTTTTTATCAGGATTTGGGGGGGGACATCTTATTTATGTTAATTTGTATGAATAAAACATTAGAGGTAGAACTGAAACTTACTCTTTATTAAGGGTGACCAAGTCCTTCCAACCCATCTAAGATTATAAACATGATAAATATTTTTCGAGCAGGGAAATGAAGTACAGCCTTCCTGCAGTTCAGAAGTCAGGCACAGACCAACACTCAGTTCACACAGCAATTTCTGCTAGAGCCTAGAGCATCATATACACTTCTTCTTACATGAAAATATCAAAAGAATTTGTGGAATCCATAAGAAAGGCATTAAAGAGTGTTATCCTTTCTATCCCATTAGTCTCTCAGTCATTGTTACTCCTCTGGCAGCTGGCTGCATCTAATCCAAATGGAATTTGTGTTTTACTTTTAAGACATCTCTTTTTTCTGAATTAAACACATTGTACATGCATGCAATTTAGTAAAATAAAAGTAATTTCCTTACACAGGATGAGATTAAACAGCTTATTTTTCCTTTTTAATATCAACAGAACAATGGCTCTTCATAAAACTAATTGAAATCTGCATAAAAACACTATAACCACTATTCATTATGCAGAAAAAAAGGTAACGAGAAGCTGCTCATCTACCTTAGCATTTTCTATTGCACCTATGCAGCATCTAGGAAAGGGACCTGAAAAATATATTTCCCATAAAAATGTAGAATCCCGTTCTGCAAATTTGTCGTGGTTGAATCCCAGCCAGCAGCTAAGCACGACGCAGCCGCTCACTCACTTCCCCCACACCCAGTGGGATGGGGGAGAGAATCGGAAAAACAAAGTAAAACTCATGGGTTGAGATAAAGATAGTTTAATTGGACAGAAAGGAAGAAAATAATAATGATAATAATAATAAAATGACAATAATAAAAGGACTGGAATATACAAAACAAGTGATGCACAACGCAATTGCTCACCACTTGCTGACTGATGCCCAGTTAGTTCCCAAGCAGTGATCCACCCCCTGCCAACTTCCCCCAGTTTATATACTGGGCATGACATCCCATGGTATGGAATACCCCGTTGGCCAGTTTGGGTCAGCTGCCCTGGC
>JAVJGG010000050.1:7477651-7503611 GCA_035590195.1 Aviceda cuculoides
CCCCGTTGGCCAGTTTGGGTCAGCTGCCCTGGCTGTGTCCTGTGCCAACTTCTTGTGCCCCTCCAGCCTTCTTGCTGACTGGGCGTGAGAAGCTGAAAAATCCTTGACTTAGTCTAAACATTACTTGACAATAACTGAAAACATCAGTGTGTTATCAACATTCTTCTCATACTAAATCCAAAACATAACTATACCAGCTACTAGAAAGAAAATTAACTCTATCCCAGACAAAACCAGGAGAAAATTATACAGAACATTCTTTTTTCTTTCTTAATTTTAGAGGTTAATTTTGGTTTTGCTTTTTAGTGTATAGCCTATACTGCTTCCTAACATTTATAAGATTGATACATAGGGAAAATAATCTCTGTCTCTTCTTAAGGTGTTTGCAGTCCATCCAGTGCAGTAACAAGTGATTTATATCAATGTCAACAACCTCAAAACAAATTGAAGCTTTTACATTTCAAGTTTCATATTACCATAATCAAGAAAGCGATCATCTTCTGTTTGTCACCGAGGTTTTGACCACCGCTTTTAAAGCAGCATTAGAGAAATCTCACTGGCCGCGTACCGTAAACCAGTCATCAACAAAGCATCTGGCCACACACTGGTGACACAGCGAGGCTCTGAGTGGAGCTGCAGGGTCTCTGCTGTGGGTCCTGTGTCTGGTCCCCTCCACCTCACTTAGGTCAGAGCACCTCCGTGGCTCAGGCTCCTCTGTTTTATTCATCTTCACCAGAGGCAACCGCAGAGTCAGGAGCAAGGTCAGTAATTACTTCAGCATGGGGAAGCCCACTGAGCCATGCTGAGCTCAGGGCAGGATCTCTGCTATTTGCTTTTCCTTTCCCTTAGTTAGTTCTCACCTTTTTTTGGTTCTTCCTTAGACTCAGCTTCTGATCAATTGATCACCTGCTGCCCATCACTTTCCTGGAAGGAAAATGTGTCCCAGAAGACATCCCACCATTACAAACCCAAGAGGAACTACTTTTTCAATGATGTACTGTCAACTGGCTTAGTGTCTTTTTTTAAGCTAGTTGGATCGACTTCAGCTCCAGAGAAATGATTGTTAGGTTTCTTCTTTTTCATGTGTCATAAGGAAAAGAAAACAGGATTATTTTAGTGCATAAACAACCTCAGAGCCTTAGGATAGTAGGATTTTAGGTTTCTGCACATGTTTTCTAAATCTGGTTAGTACAAGGTAGTTTGTCCCTTGCTGTGAGAAGCAGCTTACCTGCATTTTCATAGGGCAGGCATGTGAAATCCTCTGGCCAATTCTTTTGAAATAACAGGTGTGCTGTAAATTAACACTCAGGCTTTCTTTGCTGTAACTTTCCTCATCCATGCCCTCTGTTCCGTCTTCTTCCGTCTTGGCTTCTTGCCTTTTTGGCTTACATACCTGCAAGCTTTCAGTGACACAAGTGGTGTTTGGTTTTTCTTTTTTTTTTCTGAAGGTGCCTTATAGCTCTATATACATATTCTTAGAGCATTTTTCCTTCAAGTGGGTTAGTAACTAGTGTTTGCTGGAAGTTATAATTGTTGGTCCTTTAATGAATGAATGAAACTGTTGACTGATAACTTTGGAAAGTAAAAAAAACAACAAAGCCAACCCTCCTCCACCTTCAGCCTAAAATTCGAGGTAAAAATGCATAGAGACTAAGAAAAATTTGATTCCATGATATGGAACCCTGATATTAAGAAGGACTAATTTTGCTTAAATTTAAAGGTACAAAATGTTTGACATTGAGTGGTATTTATTTCTCCTGAATTAATTTCTTCAGAATTTAGACATCTAAAGATAGGCATCTAGTTTAAAGTTGTTGTCTAGAAACCCTGCATTGTTAGAGGAGGGAGGGAGGCATTTCTACACTGGCGTCCTTGTCCCTATCTGGGAAACTCTCAGTGTCAGATCAATCATATCAAGAGTTGTTCTCCCCATGTTGTTCACGTAGCAGGCATAGATGAGATGACTCACTTGGCCTGTCTTGCCTGACTTATAAACACTTAAGGAATCCTGTTCAAAGTATGTAAGTGGTTTAGGTCAAAACTCTCTATCTGAAATTAATGGGAATTTTTGTCAGTTTACTGCAATGAGTTAAACGTTTAGCCTTTAACCTTTTAATCAGTCTGGGTCTAAATATTTAAACCTCAAGATTGTTTTATAAATATAGCAAAAACAAATAGGAAGTTTTAAAGAATAAAGCATGCTATGCAATTTTATAACATTTGCACTGTAATGGATCTTTATAATCCCTAAATGAATGGGTAAGAGCAATAAGGGTACTTATCAAATGGCTATATGAAAAATAAGGCTAATCATACTTGTCAGTATAGCACAACTGAGAAGACCTGAACTTACAGCATTTGGGGGCAGTTTCCTTCAAAGAACAGACTTCTCATCTACAAAGACAGAAGGCTAAGATATTAAAGACAAATTTGAAGAAATCAGCCATGGAAAACCAGCAAAATAGATCATAATTTGCATTTGCTTATGAAATAGTCCCATGAGTATTAATCACTTGGAGTCATTGGCAAGGGTTCCTCAGAGCTGTGTTTCAGGGAAGAACACTTCTTGACAGCTCTCTGTAACTATGTTCACAGAAATAGTTGACTGGAAAACCAAAACCCTAGAATATGGAAATAACAACGGACAGAATCTGTATCTATGCTATATTTTCCCCTATTTTTCTTCAAATTTACTATCAAAACTTGTTCTTTGAAATTTAATTTTCAGTGGCAATAGTTAGAAATTGATGCAGAACATACATACTCTGAAAATATTTGTTACTGATTTTCACCTGTTTTGCTGTGGATTATTACTGCTTTCAGTCTCGCATATGGTTAGTGACTAGTGGCATTGCCACTCCAGTTTCAGTCTGTCAGGCAATGGAAATGAGCCAGATCATTTACAACTTCAGCTGTGGTACAGAAAGTAAGAGGCAAAGAAATGTTCAAGAAGATGAGTCCATGCTCAGTTTTGAGGTGAGATATATCTGACACAAGTGGAATACATACACAAGGAGACTACATACACATGTAGACTAACTCTGAACAGAAACAATAGGACGCGCCATGATGCTATTGCAATACAGCAGACCTTCTCAGTGGTTTACACTCAGTAGGTAAAATTGCCAGATAGGAAATGAAGGAAAGCATACGGAGAATTGTATCTTGTGTGCTAACCAACCATCACACACTGTCAGGTAGACTACGCTTGGCAAGCAAAGGAGACTTGTTTATACACCCAACCCCACTGATTAGTGTCATCCCCACCACCACCACCCCATTTCCCATAAGGATCACAATTTACCTCTTAGCTTGACAGGTAACTCCACCAAGAAAACCAGGTCAGATCATAGATGTAGCAAGCCATCTGTCTTGGAATAAGATTAGAGTATAAGAACAAATAATACAGAGATCTTTGGTTTATTTTACCTTCCCAGCAATCAGCAATCTAGAAATTCTGTGACCTAGAATTTGATTCAAATCATCATAGAAAATAGCCACACCTGAATCTACTTTCAGGGAATTTAAGTAATTCTTCTTCTGATCCTACTTACGTTTGTGGTGTCTAAAAACATCCTGTAAAAATAGGCTCTCTTGTGGGAAAAAAAAAGGCTTCTCTTTTGTTTTCCGTCAGGTACCCAATCATAACACTCAGTTTAAGAATAAAAAATAAATAATATTTTTTAATCTACATTTTCCATATCATTCACAACTGTATAATTTCTTAGATCTCCCTTCAGCTGCCATTTTTTTCCAAGTAGAAGTTTCAGGTGAATTATCCTTACTATAGAAGCATTCCTACACCATAAGATTGTGGTAATCTTGTTATTCATATCTGTACTTTTTCCTATTTTACTACATTGAGTATGAGAAATTTCAGTGGACAAATGAAAATATAAAGTCCATAAAACTTTATTAATAAAAATAGCAGTGCCCCTAATGAACAGCATCCACTGAGGCAGTTTTCTGGTGCCAGATATTGATAATACTTGAGAGTAGTTAGGGCATTTGTTCACATAACAGGTATAAATAACATAAAATCTGCAACAGACACATGATCTCCTGGAGTAGTGGTTGAACAGTTGAATACAACATTTAAGTGAGTACAACATTTTAAATGGCCTAATCCACCTCTTTGAGGTAGCTGGAGTGATTCCTACTCTTGAAAAAATCAGTTTAAAGACAATGTTTCAAACGAAAATTTTCTGACAGCCCCAGTGGCTAGTTTTCCAAAAACAACATTAGCAATAGCACTGACTAATCTTGCACAGAACTTCTTTGAAAGTAACAGTTGCTTCTTCCATTTTCTCAGTGTGTAGTTATCTAGATGAGAAACAAGCTAGAATTTAGTCTTTGCACCAGCAGATATAAGGCAGTTGCACGTGAATACTGCTGACATGCACATTACAGAGCAATAAAGGAAAACTGTTATAGAAGTACTTTAAACACGAAATAGCCACCTAGGTATTCATTATGACAAAATAAGGACTCATAAAAAAGCAAAATAACTATTCTTTGGAATTAGTTTTGCATACATCTTCTTGATTTCTGAGAAGGAAAAATACAAAAAGTCAAACAAATGCAGAAAAAGGGTTTTGTAAAATATAAATGAAAAACACTTAATAATTCTTCTTGAATGTCTACTGCAGCACAATTAAATTTGAGAAATATTTTCCTCTGACAAACACATGCTCTTCTGTTTCTATAAAGTTCACTCTTTACTACTGCAACAATAAATACAATTATTGGAATAGTTTACCAGCAAAGAACAGAATTTCTAACAGGTTCTTTTTCTTCTATGTTCCCTCATTGTAATTAAAAAGTAATGAACTCACATCCATATTTTTCAGTATTTATGACCCCATGGATGGCAATTTTTCAGGTGTTGAGAAATCAGATGTGAGAAAGCCACTTTTCAATTGAGTCAGCCCTAACATTTATATTTGTTATTCAGGACTAACATTTGTAATTGATATGTATGAAGCAAAGTAATGAAATAGGAACCAACAGCATTTTGACTGTTTTTCTAATTTCCTGGAGTCAGTCCTCTGGAACAAGAGCTTCTTAGTTGATAGTACCTCAATGGAATATTCTTTTCATCATTTCCATATTATCAATATGGTATTTTATTTCTCCATCACTAAAGAGAAAAGCATTTTTTCTGTTCTGTTCTGCCTCGCTTTAGCCACTAAGGCTACTTCATTTCATTTGAATAGGACAATGAGTCAAGGATATGGAAATTTTTGTATCTAACTATTCCTGCTGGAACACCAAATTCTTATATATCACTGAAGGATGAGCTACTTTATTAGCACATCAACTTCATATTCTCACAGCACTGCCTACTTAGCTTTCTTTAGAATAAGAAAGTTCGTAAGAAAAAAAGTGTTGGTTTATTGAAAGTTAATCATATCAAGGCTTTATATGATCACTCAGCCTGACTTCTTATCTTAATCTTGGTCCTGGTATTTAACCCTGCAGTTCTACTGAGTCTGGTAACTTGTGATTTGACGATACAAACATCCCCTTTGAGTGAACGACCCAGTGGACTCTGACTAGAATAAACACTCAAGTTCATACATGGACTGGAATTACCAGTACGCAAAATACACCTTTTTCCTTGGTGACTGAAGAGATCCATACTTCATTATCTGATGACAAAACCCCAAGATGCTTCAAAAATTCTACTAATGTCCCATATGTTTTGTTAGATTTTTGCTGGTTTTATAAAACAACATTTCCACATGAAGTTTTGCTAGTGACTTTCTACTTCTATGTAATATTTTTGCCTTTATAAGAACAAGGAGATAAAAAAATCTCATTTCGATGTAATATTTTATGCAACTCATTAAAACAAATGGCAAAGCCAAACAGAAAATAAAGCAGTAATAGAAGAATACATGGGAACTATTAAGAGGTATCTGTTAAAACTAAAAGCCTGACAAGAGTTTTATCATTGACTATCAAAATACTTTATGGATGAACTTCATTTTTAAAGAAGGTATTTTTGTGAAAAAGCTAAAGCCTTAACATTTAAAAAATGTTAAGTCTGCCCAAGCGATCTTGAAAGCTCCTTTTAATGGCTTTACATTCAGTGTTTTTTGCTATGTGAATGAAAAAACAGGTCCTTAGTCAGATTCAAGTTAAAAGGACACAGCTGCTTTGATGGGAAAGTTTCCAAAATAGTTTTTCAGTACTTCACAGGAACAACCATATTTAACATGCAACCTTCGGGTTTGCTTGGGCGGACAGAGGCAAAACTTCCTTTTTTTTTCCCTTTCAAATGTTAATGCAAATAATTAGGGAGGAAGGGTTGGTTCACTGTGCTATTTGTTTCAGGAGTAAAAGTCCCACTCTCTTCAACCACTTCAAGTTTTAACTCCTTGAGTTTTGCTTTTAATTTCTGAATGGAATAAATCAATAGCTCACTGATGAAAAATAGGAAAACAATCAGAAAAAGTCTGTGAAAACGTGTCACATAACAAACCATCCAGTTTCACATTATTTTCATCTGACAACATAATTGTCCTCACTTATGCTCAAAACTCAAAATTCAGCCAGTGCTTTCAGGAAATTTGGCCTTTCTTGCGAGATTTCATTTCTTCCAATTCTAATAAAAGTAGCATGATTTTAAAATTATTCTGAAAGCTAGAAATAATCAGCTACAGTGTGAGTTTATGGTGCAGGTTCAGTTTAATTCCTGGAAACATCTACATGTTTGTATAAATTCACCTCCATGAAACAACAAATTCTCCACTCAGACCTGTTTTTGCTTAAGTGACTTGTTACAGTCAAAGAAGAACTGATTGTGACTGTAGATTTTGGATAGATTGGATCCATAGGATAAGTGGTAGGAAGTAGTATGATGAGAAAACACTTGAAAAAAGTGAAGGGACAGTGGTAATTTAGATTTAAATGCTTCATTGTTGAGTGACTTGTCTTAACTCAGAGAAGACTCAGATGGGATATCGAGTGGAAGGAGGAGCAAGCTGTCTTTGAGCTCAAACGGGCAAGACAGAGATTGAAATCCCTTCTGGGTCTGAATTCCCAACAGGACTTAGAATGAGTCATTTAGAGTCTCGGTTTCACTTTTGTATAACAAAGAGTAACAAATCAAGAACATTTTTTCACTTGGCTGGCTAGTGCTCAGGACTAACACCTTTACCTTGCATTTTCTTTAAATTCACTGTGTCTTCAGCTCCTCTTTGTGTATCTGCCTTTGAGGGTCTTTCACTTCAAGGACTCTTGACTGTTTTCTTGTCATATGGGACCTCATGTACCTGTCTCCAAAGTCCTCATGTACATGTCTCGGGTCATGCCTTCAACTGACCCGACAGTTTATGTTGGAGATTATACACATCTTCTGAAGAACTTTATCAGAATGGTGCAGAAGTCTGGACTTCTCCTTAATCATCTAGTAAGTGTCCTCTCTCTTCCCCCACAGAGTAACATTAGAAAGATAACTAAAACCCACATCTAAAATCATCTAAACAGATGACATTTCTAAAAGCCTGTACCTCCACATGGAAAGTACAAGGAGGCTGAAAATCCTTTGAGGCCTCTGTATCTGCCAATGAAAATATGTGTGGCCTTCACTCAGGAACTCACCCCAAGTTAGATATCTTCAACTTTGATGCATCACTTACAATGTCTCTTGTAGAGAATGTTCCTATCTAGGGAAAAACATCAAGAATGCCTATACAGCATTCTAATTAATTTCACTCTTCCCTCTTAACAGGTGCTTTAGTCTGTGTCCTTTAGACTGTGTCCTTAATGTCTTTTCTGTGTTGAGAAAGATAATGTAAAAACGAGAAGCACCGACATCTATAGAACAATCATGAGCCCAACAGCAAAATCATAGAGAAATCTATAACTCTGATTTTTAGTTTGCAACTTTAATAACATTCTTTTAATGATTTCTTTTTGTGTAATTATCTTATATAACAAACATATCGTATACCCCAGGTGTATACCCGCAGAACTGCTCTTTTGAATCCCATGATATTAGGCCCATATGTTCTTACATTTTCCTTGATCTGAATGGATGCCAGGTGCAGACCTCATAATGCAAAAGGGATTTTGCAGCATGGCTTCCCTAGAGAATCAGACACAGACTTTCAAACAATTTCAAAACCTTTCCCCGTGTGGCAGCTTTACAAGCATTCTGGGAATATACTTTTCCTAATTTCAGAAACACCTAATAGTGAAAATACAAATATCCTCTTGTTTGGAGATCTTGTAATCAATCACCTACCTAGCTTGGGAAAAACATGTATGCAGCTGGAAAGAATAGACATTCACTTTCATCTTCCTGTCTTAGATTCCTCAACATTCCCAAATAAGTTTTGGACTTGGATTAAGCGAGTACTGGATTTTTTTATCCAGAATACACTTTTTAAGTGTCTGTCTTTCAGAAAATTTATCTCCTTGTTTTCTTTGCCCAAATCTCCTCTTTTCCCACTCTAACATTCTCATAGCACCACTTCATTTTTCCCCATTTTTAGTTTGGTCAGTAAAGGATCGCAGCAAGAAGGGTTTATAATTATGAAATTCATTCTTGCACTAAAGATTGTCTTCACTTCTAGTACTAAGAAAATCACTGTGCAGCCATCAATCACTGCAGTATACCATTTTCCTTATCTACAGCCTTACAAGCCTTGTTGGAAGGCCATAATGCTAGCGTTTTGTTCCATACTTCATGACAGAGAGAAAGCAGCTTGTTCTCCTAAAAATAGTAGAAAATCAGAATGGCCAATGCTTATTTATTACTTGTTTTTTTGAACGACAAAACATTTGATTTATAGTAGAGACTGTTGATTTTGGTGTCATTGTTCAATAAGGATTCAAGGCCAGAGAACATCTTGTTTCTTAACTGCGAACATCAGTCATTTAGAGGTGATTTCAGCTTTGATCAGCTTCAAGTAAGATTGCTTTGCTTTTCTGTCTTTAAGTTTAAATGCTGTCCCTGTGGAAGACTTTGCAGGGCATTTATCAATTGCTATTTCATTAAGAGGAATCAAAATACCATTGTAACTGGAAAACAAAGAAATAAATAGCAGTAAAGAATACATTTCTGTATTAATTTCTATGTGTTAGGTTAACATAAGAGCACAAGAAGTTGCTGAGAAAAGCTACTGAATTTCCTAGTTTGTTGCTACTTGGCTTTCCCATTTTGCCACCATCTTCTCCTACCAACTCTTCTTCATAAAGGAATTTACTTTCCTTTTAAACCAATTTATTATGTTCTTTGCTTCAGCAGTCTTATCTGGTTCACATAGTTTTGTCTCATTATCTATAGGGTGAGATAAACCTTTTTTTTGTTGTTGTTGTTGTCTTTCAAAACCTAGAAAAAAAAGCTATAGAAGTGTAGAAGCTCATATAAAATAACAGCCAGAATAAAACATGGCCTAGAAATTCAACAGAGGAAGAGTCTCATATTTTGACAGGTGCCATGATGCGAGACAGATAAGAACTTGCTCAATTCAAACAAAGTTTCTCTGTTTCTTTTGCTTAAGTGGCAGAGTTCCCTTTCCAGCCTGGTGCTCTGAGGTCTTTACTCCAGGTTTAGAAATAAGATCACTATCGATGACTGCTCTCAAATGGATTTTGGGCCCCACGTTGTGTGCAGCTGGAAGTTCCCAGGGAGGTGGCAGTGGAGTGGACAGGCACTGCTGCCCTCTGTGTTCACATCCCCTGGTTGCCTGGAAGGATGTCCACCAACAGTGATCCCAGGTTTCACTGGAAGTAATTCTGCCCTAGCAGAATATGTTCTTGTCATCTCATCTGCTCTATTTAATACCTGGACTGAAACTTCATTATGCTGTGAATCAAGCAGACAAAACTGAAGAGCAAGGGATGCCTTTTAGAATAAGAATACTGCATTTTTGTCACTCTTTAATCAATGAGATAGAGAAGGTGGTTGTAAATTTTATTCTATTTGATACACATACTTAGAAATGATCAAACAAGTGTTAAAGACCACATAGAAATAATAAAAACATGTTTTAGTTAATGACAATACTATTTCTGACTTACCTGTGCCATGCAGTGCTGCTTTAACTTCACTCATGCATAACTTTAATACAAGTTTATTTTTTTGCTATTCATTCTGAATGAAAGCTGGCTTGGTACATCCTAGTATCTAATGTTATTGCCTTCCACCAGTGTTAATGAGGGCACTAAGTTCATTAATGGCATTATAAGCCTAAAAAATAAACTCTTTATTTGTATTTTGACTTTTTTTTTGTTTTCTGTGCAATGTTACTGCCCTTGTAACAATAAATTAATACTGTCTCAGTATACTCTTCACTTTCCTCTGTGTCATTGTTATTCTTGCTAATCAATGACAAATGCAGGACTAGTGCTGTGCCCTGAGGTGACAGGAGAAGAACGAGTGCACTGCATTTCTCCAGGACAGCAATATTTGGATAAGCATACTTTGGATGCAGTGTCCCATTCAGTAAATATATTCCAGTTCACAGGGCAAAATAAGTACAGTCTTATAGACATGCTTATTCAATATTTTTAGTTAAAAGCAGCCCAGAAAATATTTTTAGGGTGAAAAACCTAGATGTCATCTTATATCTCACTGAAGTTTTATCAGTTGAGAAGTATGATATATGAAGTATATTTTATTAAAGTAAATAAAAATGTTATTATATTCTAAAATTAAATGCACTTCTCCCACCTCACCATTCCTCTCCTGTTGCCATCTTTTTGTCCAAGGGTAAGGCCTGTCTCATCTGACTTTGCCTGAAAAGGCCCACCAGGCCTTCAGATGGTGGTGATGTTTAGACAGTCTCTGTGGCTAATGGGAAGTGGAAGAATAAGGTCTGGAGATTGCTCTCAAAGGTGCTCCTCATTTAACTGAGACCTGGTAAGGGGATGTTGTGCCTGAGAGCACAGAAGGGAAAATGTCTGGGCTGACCGTTGTGGACCTCTACAGAAAAAAAAAGGCTGAAGGGAAATCTCCAGGAACTGTAGCCGTCAAGGGAGGAAACTCATGAATTCTCACTTGTATTACTGATTTTCTTTGAAGTGAATTTCAAAGGGCACAGCCATCATAATTCCTGGCACAAATGATCCTTGTCTGTCTCTGAAAGGTCTGCACAGCATACTCATGCAGGGCAGATACTTGTCACCTCCATAAAAGAAAATTCATAGTCAGTATAATCTGATTTTTTGTTATTTTTTCATGTAATCAGTGTTTTCATTGTGTCTAGCACAGTAAGGCATTGCAGACTTTGGTAACACAATGAAAGAGGATGTTTTAAATACCACAGTAGCTTCCCAAAAACTGGACCTGAAAGTAGAAGGCTTATCAACACCTTAGATATCAGTGGGAAAATTCACCTTGATTAAATTGATCTTCCAGGCTAAATCTGTCAGGAAGGACTTTTTTTCTTGAATATTCTCCTAACCTATAAATAAGTGCCAGCTCCAGAGCTCCCTCCGGGTAACTCACTGTGCAATCAGAAAAGCTCTGAGAGACAGAGCCTCTGTAAATACCTCAGTTCAAACATCCCCTTAGACATCGCTACCCTTCTCACAGGCGGCTGCAGGCATTCGGACTTTCCTGTCTCTGCCACATCTCCTCTCAGGCACAGTGGCCAGCACAGGTCACTTGTATTTCAATGGCAAGGGGGCGAATGGTGCACCCTTGCTCCTGCGGAGGTGTCCAGCAGCATTTCTGTCAGAAATTAGTTTGGAAGTTGTCCTCAACATAACTGAACACTGACACATCAAGCACTGACAATTTTTCAAATGACCCCACGCCAGGATCAATTTACCTTTTCCCTCTCTAACAGCTGAGATGACATTTACCTATGCATTTAATAAGAACTTGCTATATCAGAGTTTCAGACTGGATCTGACCGCATGAAATTCCAGTACTGCATTTCTGAGGCAGAGCACTGGGCAATCACTTTGCAGTTCTTGCTGTAGGCCACCACAAAATGGAAATGCAGGCTCGCTTCTTGCAAAAAGGAGGCTGCCACAGAAAATGAAATTCAGATTCTTATTGTAGTTACTTGACATTCATGCCAAGAAATTTTGTTTCTGATCCAAACCAAATCTTATAATTGAAGTCAAATTTTACTATCAAGGGATAATTCACATCCTGCTGATTAATTTGAAATTATAATTTCTGTCTCAGAGACAATGTCATCCAATAATTATACATATTCCTACATGGAAAATTCCTTGCTGGAGAATTCTAACATATTTCCTGCTCTCCCTTCCTTCCACTACCTTCTCCCTCTAAAACGATGGAGAAGATACGCAGAATAGAGAAAGTCGTAATAATAAACAGATTTCCTTCACTAAACTCTTTGCTAGTGTTTTGTCTTCATTTTGTAGGTAATAGAGCTGGGCCACTAGTGGTGGTCTAAGAAACAGATGGCAGCATCACACAGTTAAGTCCTCTTTCAAAAGGACAAATCTAGATATTTTAATTCAGAAAGCTTAAAATGCCAAATAAAAACTGCAAATAACTCTGCCTTAATCACAGACATGCCTGAAATCCTTCTGAGGCCTTTCAATACATCCTTCACCTTTTCCCTTGGATTACATACCTTTGTCTTCTTGGTGGGTGAAGTACACACACAGGTATCCTACTTTATCTTCATGGCCTTCCTCAGTCAACAAAGGATCAAATACATTATTTGTATGAATGACCCACAATCAATTGCTCAACTTCTACTCTCTCGTATATAAATATCAGGCAACACGACAATGGCACCTCTGACTCCTGTAGGTTAGTTAAACTGTAGAAAACATGACAAGTTGTTGACTGATCACAAAATGCTGCTATATGTGGGAATAAAAGGGGCTTGCTACGGAATGAAGTTTTGAATTAAGCAGTTAGGGAAATGTTAAAGATTATTTTTCCTTCCCACAAAAGCCTGAGATTTCAGCTCTTCCCTCCACCCTCTCCCTTTGAATTACATCAAGACATCTTTTTGATAAAGCACAAAACACAAGAGAAAGACAAGGACCTTTAGTTCAACAACAGCTTATTCAAAAATAGCTAAACATCCTTCAGTTAGTGTGTTCATATGTCTACCATGGCATAAGGTTCCCCGTTTATTTAGTGCCAAGTTTCTTTTCATTTTTTCTATTAACACTAATCAACCTTGTAAAAATGCACATTTACCTGACTGATAATGGTTTTCCTAGAAGATGTGAGAATCTCTTTTTAATATTTCTTTTTGAAAGGAAATGTATCTGAGTATCTTTAATTCCTAGGAAAGCTAAATCTATTCCTTTCAGATTTACAATGAGTCACCCACTGATATATATCACAGTACAAGGACCAGATTAATGTAGAAAATACACCTGCCTGAAAGCAACTTTTTTCAGATCTTGAAAAAAGGAACACTTTTATTTTATAACACAAGCTCCCCTTTTCCATTTGAAGATCTTTACTATCCTGGATAGTATCGCACTGTAACTACACAGCTAGGAGAGCTTGTTAAAAGATATTGCAGAGAAAAGTGAGTGACTTTCATCATTTGCTCAGCAAAATAAGTGGAAATACAACATCATACTACTTTTCAGAGAATGTAAAGCACTCTCTGCTTGCTGCAATTCTTTCATAAGCTTGCCCCACACTTTTCTGAAATGGCCTCTTTGTCACTGCAAGGAAGTATTGCTTCTGTAAAGACAACTACAGTAAGGACTGTAGGCAGGTGGAAACAATGAATATTACTCCAAAATGATAGTATTTCTCATGTTTCATATTTTGGGCAGAAAAGCAAAGAAAAGGACAAAGGATTACAGTATATGAAAATGATCTTGACTTTCCTGTTGTGTTAACATCAGATTAAGCAAATAATGTCAGATTCTGAACCTAATGCAATTACATAAATTTTTAGGGAGGAACTAATCACTCTGTGAAGCAATGTATGTGTTTGTAATACAGCCATCTTCTTATTTTGACTAGGATACTGTCATTTTCTTATAGAGCCAGGAATCTGCCACTTTTGACAGATGCCAGAGACTTTCTTAGAGAGATAAACTAATATATTTCTAAACATGTTACCAGAAGTTTAAGAAAGGTGGCAAAGGTTTTATTTTCAGAGTCTCCACTATTAATCAAGTCTGGATAACATAGATTCATCACTAGGTGCTTGCCAGCCTTCAGCTTGACCAGCTGGTTTCTAGTCAATTTTTTTAACAAACTGATGACCTTTTCAGGGAAAAAAAACAATAAAGGTAAAAATCCCCCACAGCTTCCCTCGAGATCTGTCTGGTCTTTGCCGAAGTACCACTAATGAGAACTTTACAATGATTATTCAGTAGCAATGGGATAGGACCCAAAGTTGATATCATTTTCTATCTAGCAGCCCTATCAGGGAATGAAAGTTTGGTTTAGCCCCTAAATGTGATAATACATACAGATAACTGGAATATGTCTGAAGCCTGATCGCTGGTTGTACTTATTCAGTCGTCTTGCTGCAGAAAGCAAAGAGATCATCCATAGTCTCTTCTGAATTCCCATCCCTCCTGAGATCTCTGGGAGGGGCTTTTGTTAGCCACTAGCCTTATCTCATGCTCCCCACTTGAAAATTTGTCACCCTGATGAATAAATTCACTCATCAATATGGTGAGCAGCCACCCTGGTTGACCAGGGCATGCCCTTTGAGGATGTTACGAAATAATGGTCTAATATGCATAGATGCTTGCAAAGAACTCTCAGTGCCTTAAAATTAAGGATTTTACAAGCTCAGCCTTTACCTTGAGAATCAAACACTGCTGCTACAGCTCTATTTGCACTTTCGCTGAGTGAAGGCTCCTTGCAGATCCCTTCTGAGATAACGTTCCTTTGCCTCACGCCTTGAGAAGGAAAGCATTAAGCTGTCCCTGTATTTCTCCTCCTGGGAAGGATGCAGGGACATCATGAAGACAAATCCTTTAGCACTGGCTCTGGTCAGACAGCCACAAGATGTAAATTCTTCTTCATTGGGCGAACTCCGTCGGAGCTGGCTTCTCCTTACCTCTCTGCAATGGGAAAAATGCATTTACAAACTTCCCGTGACAACCTAGTGTTGTCTATGTCAGCAAATAAATCTTCATCCCCAGGATAACAGACAAAGTAGTCAATGAGTGTTTATTGGAGCCTAAATGCCTAGTTAGAGCTGCAGCTCAGGGGGGAGGTTTTTTCTAGTTTGAAGACGCAGTTGTTGTCCCTCTTCCTTAAATTTGCTAATCCCCCTTCAGGCTTATTTAAGCTGGACCAGTCTCAGGAACTGTGAAACCATTCTAGTTATTCTAGTAAAACTATTCCACTGTGAAACTATTCTAATACCATCTAAGGTAATGTCTCTCACCTGTTAGATTGTATTTGCCTATAAAATTTAGTTTTCTGAAAAGAGCAAGCCAGCCGTTTCCCCTGACAGTTCTATCCCTTGTGCCAAAGTGAGGAAGAAGGCACTCCTCCAGCAAATCTGTGCTAGTCCCCACCAAAGCCCTTCAGGGCTGCAGCCGTGGTGAGGTGGAAAGCCCTGCTCCCCCTCTCACATTGGTAAGACATGACGACGTGTTGAAACAAAAGTTTCCACTAGGGAGGAGAAGTTTTTGCTCACCCTTTTGTTGAGGTCCTGTGTCTGAACCCGAGCTACCTCCGATGTCCCCATGCCACTGAGAGCACAAAGCCACAGCTGCCAGGCAGTCACCTTTGCTAAACTCAACTTCTAGAACTTGCAGACACGAATCACGCCCCGGGCTGGGCTCTATTAAGCGCCCTTCTTTCTCTGGCACCTGCCACTCTCACGACGGCAACAACTGTTTTAAGAACTCCCCTCCATCGCACCACCACTTTCTAGAGGGAATTGCCTTGAGTTTCCAGCCCTGTCTCCATACTTTTACCCACTTGTCTGACATGGGCTGGCACTGGTGCTGTTGGCTATGAGGTATCTTTCTTGCCTAACTTTGCTGCTGTCATTAAACAGCAGGTGGGCACTAAAGGCTGAGGAGAAAAGACAGTTTTGAAAATGACTTTTTGTTTTGTTGTTGGATTGATTCTGTCAAGTTACAGCTGTATCTTATTTTGACACAAGCAGCAAAGTAAAATGTGGTGGATAATATTGTAAGGATTAAGATTTATAGATCTTTGAAGCTGTTCTCCTTTCTTGGGACAGGAGAAAGAAATGTTGAACCAATATTTTTAGAGAACTCATTATAGGATTTATTCACTTTGTTATTTTGAAGCCAAATAATTTTCTTATTAAAAGGAACTAATTTTTAGAAGAATGAAGAAAACCCTAATGCATGCGTGATTAGTATTTGCCCTGTAAATGGATACATGATATCTGCTTCCAGTTTTTCAGTTTAAATCTAAATGGAGTGAGAAAAAATTAAAATGTGTTGTTACCTTCTGAAAGCTGTGCATTGACACATGTGAAATGAGCTTTCAGTCTAAAAGCAGAAGTAGTTACATTTGCATTTAGGTAGTATGAGTAAAAATAGCAGCAAAGATTCAGCAACACAGACAGCTAAAATGTTAATCCAGAGTGGTAGCAGGATTTTCCAAACTGCAGTAAATCTATGAAGCCATGAAAGCACCTTCTATATGACGACATATACGAGTGTTTGTGGTGAAATCTTTTCTGCAGAGCAGATGTATTCAAGGAATGTATTTTCAGGATTTAACAGTACCAAAGTGAAGTGCTAGTATCTGAATGTCAAAGAAGAGTGACTTAATCATATTCTTAACCTGTAGGACACATATCGGTCTCATCAACAGCAGTTTTCCATAACTTATAGTTACTGAGGGTTTCTCTAAGAAGAAATAAAATCTAGGATTGTGTGAGACCTTCTCTCTATATATTTTGTACAGGTCTCACAAGAAAAAAAAAAACAAACATAAGCAACTAGAAAAATTGCTGGAAAAAATTATCCACGGATAAAGTTTGAATGGTGGAGTTTGAGTCACATCTCTTTATATCTCTAATGACATTTTCAGAGGGAAAAACCTTCCAGCTAGAATGAGGAGGCTCTTCCCTTTCCTTGCCATAAACAGTTATGTTTGCCAGAAATGTGCATCTGTCCATTTTGAAATCAGATAAGAATTAGAGAAGCAGTTCAGAGAAAAGGAAAAAATATGAGCCAAGTATAGATTACCCTCCAGAAGAAGAAATCTGCTTGAAATATGGAAGATCTCAGATTAATTCGTTCCATATTATGCTTTCAAAAATGAAGGCAGGGGATGCCACCACTGTATTAGAGGTTTTAGATATTTGTTTCCACTTTTTTCATTATGAATACCCCAGCGCAAAATGTTTGCTTAAGAAGTCATCCTTCCAGGTTATCATTCAGAAAGGCAAAAATGAAGAAAAAAAGATGCGCAGACAAGTTAAATTGTACTGTATGCATCTGTATGTATATTCAAGGAAAATTAGCTTAGGATAGGATAAACATGCAAAAATACTTAGAATAGCCCCTTAGAAATTATTTTTTATGAAAGTTGTAACTGGCCCATTAGATAAAAAAACAACTTATAGAGACTATGACTAAAGGAAGAATGACTCTGAAATTGGACTTTCCATGGATAATAAATAGCTTTGTGACTTTTTTAGTGAATGGGGGAGTATATACATATATATGATCACGCATGTGACAGTGACTCATAGAAACAAACTGGCATGTAACAGGGCCCCGGAGTCTCATGGGGCTGCCAGCCCAGGCACTGCTGAGGACTGACAGTGCCCACACTCCCTTTCAAGCTGTTTCTCTGCCTTTCGCAAGGTGTTTTGTCCCCTCTTTCTGCCCAGGGCACCACAGCTTTATGGCAAAAGCAGGTACCTAAACCCACACTATTCCCAGCTCGTCCTTCTTCCACCTTTCCGACATCAGGCTCTTGCTATGCTTCCTAAACCCAGAGCAGTGTTTAGGGCTCAGGTTAGGTAAAATTGGACAGAGCAAAGCTGCGGACTGTAGCTTCCCCTGATGTTTGCTGCTCTTACTTTCTGAAATAAGCTTTACGGACTTCTGACTTATGCAGGGTCTGCTCCCAGCAGGGTCTCGGGTTACCTCAAATTCAGTCAGTTCATCTGCTGCTTTCTTCCCTCTACCCAGAGAGGCTCCCGTTCTGGATACGAAGACCTTGGGGCATGGCAAATCTACTCCTCCTTGCCATGTGTACAGTGATTAACCGTATTCGTTGTTTAAAAAGATGTGGCTTGTTCCAAATTTCGGTTGCCCTGAGTTTGGTCTGCAGCTACTAGTCCTTGCTGCTCCTCTCTCTCCTGGATTAGAGAGCCTTTCACTTTCCAGTGTTTTCTCCCTTTAAAGGTACTTATGACCAGGATTCAACTCACTTCTCAGACTTCTTTTTGATAATTTAAACAGACTAAGCCCTAAGTACCTTCCTGAAAGGGACCTTCTATACCCCTGCACTCATTTTTACATCTCTCTTTGGTATCTCTTCACATTTTCAACAACCTTTTTATAAAAGTTAGACAAAACTCCTACATGACATTCTAGTACAGTAGCAAAATCACTTCTTTCCTTCTGTTCACTCTTTTTCTCTGTATTTATCTAAGGATTGCATTAGGCCTTTTTGACCCAACATTACAATGGTAGCTCCGATTGAGCTGTCTATCCACTGTGAATCCCTGCATCATTTTCTCTGAGTCATCCTTTTCCAGGACACCTATTTTCCTGCTCTATTTGTAACCTTTCCATTCTTTTTTTCTCAACTGTGTAAAACTCCTCATTTGGCTGTATTACAGGTTTTTATTCAAACAGGCAGGGTTTATCAAGCGATTCAGATTGTTCTACTGAACAGTACAAAACCCACCAGTGCCGCAATGCAGCAAGCCCTCCTATGCTGTTTGATAGCATGTCTCTAGAGAAACTTCCCCCAGGATGTGCTGGGAAGCGTTGGCTTACTACCATGCTTTCAGACCGGCTCTACTATGCCCACTTCACTCTCAGAATAATTGCAATACAGCGTGCTAGATGAAATGAGCATTTGCCACTTACCTTGCACAAATTGTGTCTCCTATGTGACATTGCCTTACCTCTCTTCAAAGCTTAAGACAAACGCCTAAAGCAACAAAAAAAATTACTTACCAATTATTACACAAAAAGAGACCCAAGCTAAGGCTGTGGGTAAATGGTTAGTAATTTTTAAAATATATACAGCATCCCTGAAGAAAACTAACAAAAAGTTGGATCTTCCTCAAGAAGGCACAGCCCAGCAAAAAGTCACCAAAATCCTCGTAACTGAGTTGTAGGACTGTGTATAAGCACAAGGGTATATAGATTACTATCCATAATAATTTAGGTAAATTTATTTTTCTTACTACATATTTTACATATATGTATGTATGTAAGTATTTCACCTATATACTTGTGGCACGTGTTCTTATACATATATTTAAGAAGGTTAACAAAACCTTTGCCCTGGATAGCTCTTCTTTTCAGAATTTTGCCCAAAACAAAAAAAAGCAAATTTCCTCTTTATGTGTGGGCAAACACCAAAGTGGGAAATTCTGTAAGATTTTCACATTTTTATTGAAAGAAACTTACAGAATCCAAATAGATTTAATTAAGTTCTAACTGCGCAGCAAAGATTGTCCTCACCAACCTCTGCTGATTTCTCCTGTTCTGCTTCTACTCTGCTCACCAATTTTTAGTTTGCTAAAGAAAAAGAGCATACAGTGTGGGATTAGCTCAGACATTTACAAACAAATAAGAACATCTGCACATCTCGTATGTGATAGTCATGGAGGAAAAGGACTCTCCCCGAGCCCTCTGGGATCTTCCCCTATGAAAAATCTGACCATGTAGAGTGGTTGGGAGTTTAGAGGTGCTTTTAATCTTCTCCTTCTGCTACCTCTGTTTTTCCAGTACAAATCATGCTTCTGTTGGTGAACTGCTGCAGAAACCAACATATAATTTAAAGCTATGCTTTTAAACAAAAAAACATTCCTTTGGCTGACGGTTGTTACAATTGGTTATATAAATATAAATTTACAGGAATGTATGGGAAGATGTCTTTCTGAACAGAGCTTTAATCAAAAATAGTAATATGTGAAAATTACAGTCTCATGCCAGACTTCTTAAGAGAGGCTTATTTTTGTTTGTAGTCCTCCTTCTCTGTTTTACACTCAGAATATCCCAAGATCAGGTTCTTTGTTTTCAAAACCATTTTTTCCACTGTGCTAGTGGGAGAAGCTCTACTGCGAATGAGGAAGAAGCACCTGGGAGGCCAGAAGTGAATATCTAATTAAAAATTAATGTTTTACCATTAAAAAAAACCCCACAAAACAAACCAACAACAGCAACAACATTTCATAATGTATGTCTGAGATCTACTTTTGGGGACCTTGACACCTTTTTTGAACATCAGGTGTTCATGCTTTCTGAACACTGAAGAAAGCAGTGAACAGGGAGGAGAAACAGTCATCGTTCAGAAAGATCTGAACTCTACTGTGACTTCGAATATAAATTCTAATATCCCCAAGGTTTAATCAAAATGTTTGAGAATGAAAAATTAGCTTATTTCACCTGGTTTATGGTTAGCCTGGCATGAAGAAAGTATAACACTTCCACAGGGTCACCCCTGTAATAGCAGGGAATCAGTGCTCCGTTGGCGCTTGGAGCAAAGCAAAAGTTGTTTCTTTCAGTCACACCAGATTCCTGTGAATCTGCCCATGAAAGAAGAAAAACAGGATAGAATGAATAGGGTCAGGTACCAATAGACACAAACTTCTGTAAAAAATACTCATTTATAGTCTCAGGGGAGTCTTCACTGATCCAGGAGTGACTATTACCATTTTTTTTCACTTGCTCATGATTGTGCTAGAAGTTTGTAGTACTACTTTTCCTAGATTATGGGATTGCCTGGGCTAATATTACATCTACTACTCAGTAAAGTAAATGGAAAGAAGACCCAAAATAAAGACGAGTATGTAATTCAGTGCTTGGCTGGACTGTGGTCATGGGCTCAATATGCTTGTCAATTCATTTAGAAATATACTTCGGGGGGGTGTGTGTGTTGTATTTTTTCCCTCAGATTTGTTGTTGTTATAATACATGTTTGCTTTTAAACAGAAAAGAGCATGTTCAGGATGACTGCAAATTGTAATCCCAGTTGAATTTCAGCCACTTCAGCCAAAAAAACAGAGGGAAAGGGAACAAATATCCTAACAATCTAAATGTGTTGTTTTGATGTTTTTAATATGAAGCACTTAGACTTTCATCAGAATAAAAAAGCTTCAGTAAGACATTTACCATAATTCATTGATAGTTGGTTTTTTTTAAAAGAAAGACTGGTATTATTTTACAGATCATTTGTTTGACCAGCAAACTTTCAACCCAATTCTCAGTCCAGCTCTACTCCAGAACAGTTGATTATGCTGCTCCCATAGCCCACACCTGTAACTTGCATGGTGTATGAAATTTTTATTGACTAAGTAGCATAAAAGCGTAATACATGAAATTTTCCAGAGGAGACATGAATAGATAGCCTCACAGTTATTAGTATCGTTTGGTTTTAAGTTGCACATTGAAATACATTCGAGTCTCAAGGCAATATGAGAACAATGAAGCATAAAATCAGACAATCAAAATTAAAAAAGGCTTATTCCATTATCACATTTTTTCTATAAATCAAGTGTGCTAATAAGCCCTGGCAACACTGTTGATTATAGATCTAGTAAAGAAAACACAGAATCATCCTCAAGAGATACTGTGTTCTCAGGTAGGGTAGTAGGGAACAGATAAAAATTGCTGCCTTACTTCTGGAGGCAACAGCGTATACTCAGGGGTGCAAGGGCTTGAGGGTTACAACACAAAGGGAAAATAATAGATACAGGCAGGATGTAATCTGGGTACATTAAAAAAAACTGGCCCAAATCCACTGGAAATGTCCCCAAATGTAAAATATGCCGTTTGCTGTGGGATGAGTACCAAGTACTGTTAAAGGACTAGAGAAAGAAGAAAACATTCCTGCCGTCCCCCTCTGTTTCACAGCGTAGCCCTCTCTCTGGACCCTCTGAGGCAGCTGAGTCTGTGTCATCAGTCCATTTGTCTGCATCAAGAAATAAATACAGATGGGGTACGCCTACATACTAACTCTCTTGCAAGGGGAATCAGTCTACACAGAAGAGCACTGGCCTGCCATGCATAGACCCTTCTTCACATCTGAACTATATGAAAAAAATCTGTGTATCTTGTGCACTACGCTGTCAGTTTGCCGTATAGACTAGCCTCTTGAGAAAATTAGTGATCTGTCCAAGCTCACAAAGTGAATTAGCAAGAAAGCTGGCATAAGAACTGAGACATTTCTGACAAGCACTAGTTTCTCAGGGAACTGATTTACAATGTCAAGTAGAAATTAAACCAACCAGGCATCACTTTGAACAACTAAGTGATAAACTTACAGTTGCCATCAAGCGAATGGGCATTTGAAATAATGGTACATTATTAATACTACACAACATTTCCACTCTAGAAAGGGTCAGAATTGATCTGGAAATTGGGTCTTTTTCATTCCACTTTCTTATTATCTCTTAAACCCTGTCTGTTCAACACCAGTAGAGAAACTTTATCTTTCTAAAGCCCAGTCCTGTTTTCCACCATTTCTGCATAATTAAGATCTGTTTTCTGTTAGAAGTTTGCTTGTGGGTTGGTATCTACAGCACCAAAACCACCAGCATGCTTGATATTAGAGTGTGCAGGTCATCTACTCCAACAAGAGTTTAGTAAACTGCTCTTTCACACTTAGAAATAGTTCTCCATAAAAATGATACGATCTTATTGTAAAACATAATGCAGTAAAAAATATCAGGTGACTTCTAAGCTTTAGACTTGTAACCAGATTTGATAGGAAGCAGTGAAAGAACTAGATCACTGTGCATACTACATGAGGTGGAGATTCTTCAGGAAATCAACCTTTTATTAGAAAATGCCAAGGTCATTTAAAAAAAAAAAAAAAAAAGTGGTTTCATGTATCTGAATCTAACAGAAATGCAATCCAGAAAAAGCTTTGATGAAACTAGCTCTTGTCTTTTAATATTCCTCTTTTTACAGCACATCTGCCCTAAGCACCAATGCCCTCTATAGGTCTCCTAACAAGGTGAAACTGAATAGAGCTCCCTGGGTTCCAGGTGACATGATGGTGTCTGGTAGGATTTATGAATATATCTGTCCAGCTTCTTGATGGTCCAGATTTTCTGGCTCTGTTTTACCCCTTCGATGCAGTTCACCCAGAGCCCAGCTTCCATTCACTTTTATGGGCTATTTAAAAATAATGAGAGATTGATCTGAAAGTAAACATCAAAATAATGAAATCTGAAAAAAACAAAATTAACTTTCTGTATAGAGCTGTAAGCATGGTTTAATTTTGCCTTCTTTACTAAAGAAATAAAATTCTACGAACACACCCCAAAATGAGTTGTGTTTCTACAGTTGTACATTTACGTTTTAGAAAGGCTTTAGAATTGTAAGATATGATTAATTTTTTGGTATGCTTATTTAAATTAGGAATTACTCCGGTGAGCCACACTGATTTAAAAATGGTGCACTAGCATAAAGTGTGAAAAAGTTCACTTTAAGTCAGTCTGTTAGTCCTGGATGACCACCAGCCTTTGATCTTTAAAAACAGTCCTATGTTGGCAGTACTATTTTTCAGATACTGAATAGGACTTGGTAAAGATCAGCTATTCTGGAGCATTTGTGATAATTTGTATTCTTGCTCATAAGTAAATTTGCTTCATTCTAGCCTGGATTCACACTCACAGTAAAATTCACACACCCTTCTTTAGTTGGAATTAACTTCCAAGGTCAGGCGAGCCTTTCTCCTTGGGGCACTTGCTGATCCTGAACTGCATCCACGTGGCTGTTCCTTACTCTCATTCCCATTACTACGTTTCATGGATCAGTTTAGTCCCTTTTCACAAACAGAATGTCGGAAATGTGAGATGGCAGAAGTATAACCTGTCTTGGTGTGTTTCTGAAATCTGAGAGTCACACTATAGTTTTGTCTGGACTGGGAGATGGAGGGAACAAGAGAGGGGAAGACAAGCTCAGGAGTGGCTCAAGTACATGGGAGGATGGTACATAATTCACACTTTAACACAGTGCTTTGTCTGCTCTGAAATTCTTTTCAGATATGATTTTAAAAGGCCCTGTATCCCCAGATCACCTATAAAGTGGCACCTTTGAAAACCTTTCAGCTTAAGCCAAGAGAAGACTTTGCCCTCGGTGCATACTAAGTCGGTCTAAGACCTCTAATAGTTTCCCCATAGCCCTGTCTAGGTGCAACTATGAACCATTTTGAATTATGACTCTCTAAGTGTTTTAATAATAGCCTGAAAAGCAATGGCTTAACTATGCACCTGTGGCCCTAACAAGTAAATAATTCTGTCTTTCATATCTCTATTTTCTACTTTTTCCTTACAGTGATAGCCCGGGTTCATCTCTGACAGAGGAGGAGGCAAAAGGAGGTAGAAGAGGGGAAAGTACTGAGCCAGAATACATTTTTCTCAGGGTTCTGAACCTTCAGGTATAGGTTAATATTTGCATTATTCAGTCATTCATTCTCACTTGAAACTTAGATATAATTTTCCTGCTTTCTACCAGGAAATTAAATATTCTTTTCCTGTAAAATGCTGTTAGCATCCTGTTCTCTTCCAGATCTTGAGTTTCAGTATTATGTGTTCCTTATCTCCTTTATGTAAACCCTCCTCCTAAAGTTATAGCATATTTTAGATGCTTTTACTAATTTTTCATGTTTCTGCAGAACATATGTCCTGAATAAAGTTACAATGAATTTGAGGGTAATGTATATGTGAACATATACGTAAGATTTGTCAGTACTTTTGACAGTGGCCCAGAAGAGATCTAGTGAAAGGGTTTGGCTATCCTTCAAGTCAGAAAATAATTCTACACCATATGGAAGTGAAATGAAAATATAAAACACATATCTGTAGTGTGTATGGATTATTTATCATATATCTTGTCCATGTATCTGTAAAAAGCAAGGTGGATGTATCAATTCATATGAAGAAAAATATGTTAAAACCCAGGATTTACTTTTAACACAGCTGTCATCTTAATTTATTTCTTCATGACAAATTTGGTTTTCTAACAAATATGTTATGCCAAATAACATCTGTTTACATTTATTTATGTGGGGTTTGTTGATTGGAAAATCAAACAAGTCATTTTCAAGATGCATATGCTTCTTTTTTTTCATCCTGGAAAAAATGTTATCTTGTATTTTGGAACATCTTATGTCTGGGATGGTTTAGTCTAGAAATTCAAATGTCATGGTATTTTTGTGGTATTTTTGTGGGCTTATTCTATGACTATTTTGCATCATATATGTAATTACAATATCACACAATGAAATGATGAGCCTAAAATCCCTTTTTTTTATCAGCAACAGTAAATTGACTTTCCAAACATAATAAGCCAAATTTCAGAGACCATGTCAAGGGACTCCTTAGTTTTGCATCAAAACCAAGATGTATGTTATTAAATTTGGACAGATGGGTTTTGCCTGCATTTTGAAGAAAAAAGTAGGAGCTTTTGTTGCCCACATAGACATTTTTTACTATCTTAATCTGAGAGTCCAAGATATGTATGCATAAAACAAACAACTTCAGAGACAATTATAAAAGTTTTAATCTTTTTTTTTCTTCAGGAAATACAATTAAAGTGTTCTATAGAAGTCCATGCATTTCTTCTTTCTTCACCATTTGCACTTAAATGTACTTCGTACTTGGGGGTTTTTTATGTCTTAGGAGTTACTGTTCTTGAACAATCTTAAAGAAGGAGATCGGCATCTACTTGCCAATTACCGTAATATTTAATTTTTGTTATGCTAAAGATATAACTAAAACTTGAAAAGGGATTTAAAGAACAAAAAAACATTTTTCTTTCTTCTAAATTGTCAGTTATAGCTTGATAGGAATTTTGTTAATGTTTTTAGCATTCCTAAATTCTG